>JAVLUX010000018.1:42187500-42510000 GCA_032164185.1 Moxostoma hubbsi
GAACTGACCACAAATAATTTTAATTTGTGCTACCATTCAGAAATAAAGTAAACAAGGTCGATGTGAAAATAGATATGAGGCTGTATCTCGGCAATGGTTTGTCCTATTGAAACTAAATTTGGTATGCTTCATCAGGACAATGATCCAAGGTAACATGGTCAAAATTGGCTATTTTTGGCCATCATTTTTGAACCGTTTGATCTAAATGAGTTTGCCGTTTTTGAACTTCATTATCATTCTTTATGAAGTCTAAACACACACAAACAAACATGCATATATTCACCCACCTGATTAGAATAGATTGATTCACACTCTCCATATAAATGCCTGTAACACAGGCTGATCTTCACAATGTGGTCTGTTTCCAACTTAACAATGAATCGTTTAGCATGTTTATCCACTGTGACACTGAATTCAGGCATTGGGTCTTCATTGTCTGGTTAAAGACATAGTCAAAACACACATAATACAGCAACTTTTTTAATTTAATGCAAACTCTGGGCATTTTTGGAATATAAGAGCAAGTGAGAGAAATAGATACCTGTTTTGATGAGCTCTACATTATAAGATGCACTGATAAGCATATCATTGTTGCTGTAAACAGACACGCTTAACTCAGAGCCAGACTGAGCCAGGAAACAATCATAACGCAGGATCCACTAGAGAGAGACAGTATGATGGTAAAAAGACTGCACTCGCAGTACAGTTGAACATACATAAAGGTACACAAGTGCTCACTCACATATGTCTGATGTGATGTCATGGTCGTATCGTGTGTCTGAACATTAACTTTGTGAGGCTGAAACAACAGCTCCCCATTAGTGCTGTTCCACTGGAGAGGAAGAAAATATAATCATATTATAAAATGTGTAGTTATTCTGATCAGAAGTCTGACTGAATGAGCAGCATTCAAAGCTGTTAAATATCAATAAACACACAATTGTGGATTCACGTTACGCCATGCAAGGTTCGGACGTTTGAATGGCGAGCTCTGCGCACTTTGCTAGTTTTAATACATTTATGTCATAAACCTGTGAGATTCGATACACCTTAACTGCTCTAGGAAGACAATACATCAAAGAATTCAAAATCTTCAGGCTCTGAGACATTAAGACAATTACATGCTCAAGGTGACTCCCCTGAGTAGGCATCAACCCTGGGAGCCGAAGTAAGGGAAATTCAGTGAGAATTGTTCAACTTGTTGGCAATGCTGACGAAGTAATTTGCTGACTTGGAGGATCTTGCTATAATACATCGATCGATCACTGCCATAGAGAATAAATTCACTGAGGTGGTTACAAGAGTGGGGGACGTCGAAAAATGGATTGATTATCTGGTGTCTTCAGAGAGGGAATTAGCTACTAATCTGCTAGCGACCAAGGTGGATTTAGAGCCAAGTGGACCAACTCACTTAACATTCACTTGACCATCTGGGGAAACTGAGCATCTTTTTTGTTTCTTTTTGTGCTGTTCCGCCTAACAGCTGGAGTTTGATTTGTAGTAACACTCCTTCAGGACAGTGTTGTGGATGAATCTGCATGTTCTTTGTGCTTATGCCTCCTATTGGCTGGAGTTTGTTTTGTGGAGTCTTTCTTGCAAGACATTGGAGTGATTAGGCCATTTGTTGCACTCATGTAGCAGTCGAATGTACCGGCTCAGTGAACATTCTTTTGAATGTATGAGGAATCTGAATGCCTTTTTTGTTTTTTTGAGCTGGTTCTGCAAGCGGCTGGAGTTTGTTTTGTGGATGAACACACTTTGGGACAGTTATCTGTATAAATCTACACGTTCTGTGGGTTTATTCTTTGGCTGGAGTTTGTTTTATAGATTATCTTAAATGGTGTAATTCTGTCTCACAAAATTTGTGGGTTTGATTGCTGCACTAATGTTGGAATGTCGTCTTTATTATTATTCATTTTTTTTACACAATCTATTTTTTATATATGTTAAAATATCAGATGTTAATATTAATGAATTGTCTCTCTCTACGTGAAATGTGAATGGGTTGGGGCACCCCATAAAGAGAAGGAAGGTTATTTCTCTTTTCAAATATAAGAAATATGATATAGTGTTTCTTCAAGAAACGCATCTTTCCCTGCAGAAAGCTGAAAAATTTGGGAAGATATGGGGTGGACATGTTTTCTTTAGTGCTGGCTCAAGTAAGAGCAGGAGAGTCATTACATTGATAAGTAAACATCTACAATTCAAATGTCTCAAACAGATTCAAGATAAATTAGGAAGAGTCATTAATGTTTTAGCAGAAATTCAGGGGCAAAGTCTTATTTTGGCTAATATTTACACACCAAACCTTGATGATGATCGGGGCTTTTTTATAGATTTTGAAGGAATGTTGCAAGCTGCTGGCACCCTCATGATATAATATTGGGATAAGACTTTAATCTTTTGATGGATTCAGTCCTTGATCATAGTGAAGCAAAAGTTTGTAAGCCCCTAGAGCAACATTGATGCTTCACAGGATGTGTAAAAATCTTGGTCTTACAGATATTTAGAGACTTTTGAAAACATCTGGTTGGGAATATACATGTTTTTCATCAGTCCATAAGATTTACTCTAGAATAGATTTTTTTTTAAATATCGAAGTCCCACATTTCATCTGTTGTTGATTGCTCAATTGGAAGCATCTTAGTCTCCGATCAGGCCCTAGAGAATGTAGAGGTGTCGCCACATATGGAGAAAACTAAATATATAGTTGGTGCTTTAATGTATACCTTTTGCAAAATCCTGAAAGGTGGAGGAGTTTGGAGGAAGTGGAGTTTTGGCTATTCAGGGCAAGACAGTCATACTTTGCGTTGGGGGATAAAGCAGGGAATCTTTTGGCTTAATATATAAAGCAGAGGGAGTCTTTTTCTACCATTCCCTCAGTGAAATCTGTTGGTGGGGAAATATTTACCTCGGACATAGACATTAATAATGCTTTTAAAGAAATCTATCTTGATCTCTATAGTTCCACGTCTTCGTCTACTGATGAAGATATTAGACACTTTGTGGCACCATTAGATCTCCCCAAACTTATGACTGAGCAAAACAATTCTCTTGATTCTGAGATAAACTTGGAGGAGCTTGGCAAGGTAATTAAGGCCTTGCCCACAGGCAAGTCTCTGGGGCCAGCCGGCTTTGCCACTGAATTGTTTAGATCTTATGCTTGAACTGGCTCCACTTTTTTAGAAGTTTATAAGGAATCAAAGAATGGAAAGCTTCTGCCAACCATGACACAAGACCAGATCAGTCTTATTCTTAAAAAGGACAAAGATCCAAGCGAGTATAAGAGTAACCATCCAATTTCCCTGATCCAGCTAGATGTAAAAATATTGTCAAACATTTTGGCTAACCGATTAAGTTATGACATCTCTTATACCTATAGATCAGGTGGGATTTATTCTGGGCAGCAGCTCTTCTGATAAAATTAGGCGTTTCATCAATATCTTGTGGTCAGTGGCGAATTATCAGACTCCGGTTGCTGCCATCTCACTTGACACACGAAAAGGCATTTGATATGGTAGAATGGGATTATCTCTTTAAGACTTTGGAAATTTACAGATTTGTGAATACTTTTATTGGATGGATTAAGTTACTTTATAATCACACTGTAGCAACGGAACAAACAAATGGATTAATTTCAGATCATTTTACTCTGGATAGGGGCACGCAGAAGGAGTGCTTTCTTTCCCCATTATTATTCTGTCTTGCCCTGGAAACATTAGCAGTCGCTATAAGAAAGGAGGATGATTTTCCAGGGGTGATAGCATGAGGTGTGGCGCATAAGGTTTTGCTTTTAAGCAAATAATATTGTATTATTAGTCTCTGACCCCACTAGATCTATGCCTTGCTTCCACAAAATTATTCATTCCTTTTCGAAGTTGACTCTGTATCTCAGGATACTGAGTCAATTGGTCTAAATCCAAAGCTTTGGCTCTGACAGCGTACTGCCCAGTAACGGCTTTTCTGCCAGGTGCCATGTATAGAATTTGATTCCGTATTTTATGTTATGTTTATTTATTTTATGAATGGAATCAAAACTAATTCTGAATAACAATAAACACTCACCTGTGATCAAATATTCTATATTAATGTGACAACTGAAAAACTGCCTTCAGAAATAGTTTATTTTGATCATTGAGATTAGTGCATTTAACGATTTATTGAAAATGTTTGTCTTCACTTCTTTACTTATTTAATGCTAATTGCTTAACAGTCATTGTAAAAATTAGTCAGAAAAATTAAGTTAGTTTTGAGAAAAGTTTGAACAGCATTTGTTTCCAGATTATCTAATGCAAGGATATTTACACATTTTGAAGACTGACCGAAACATCCAAATACTTCTGCATTTAATACAACTGTCACAACACATATTCCGAAGTAGATTTAGAGACCTGTGATGAAACAAAGCATACTTCATACTTTTTTATTCTTCTGAAAGAAAGGTCGGTATACTACAACCATACCAAAAGAGATCCGTTTTTGTTCCAGATTAGAAGCGTGTGGGAGTCAACCGTTTCTGAGTCACTGAAGTCTATCTTCAGGCCTTCATTATCCACTACAAACACAAAACACAAATAATTCAAGAAATATTTCACCCAAAAATGATTTCACAAAGGAGAAATTTCTAAAAAAATGCATCAACTTATTGCTATTTTTTAAATCAAAAGGACGCAAAATCAATGTAAATGTGCTCAATACAACTATTGAGCTACAGCTATACTAAAAGTCATTCAAGCTTGGGGTAAGAAACAGAAGATTTAAATTGTTATTTACTGTAAATCTGGACATCTGCCCTGGCTATCCTTGGCACATTTGTGTTCCAAGGAAGAAAGAAAGTCATACGGTTCAGAAAAACATGAGTGCGAGTCAATAATGACAGAAAATTCATTTCTGGGATCTATTTCTTGAACTTTAGTTCTGAATGTGTTGTCGTCATCAGTGATGTGGTTCATTGTGATCTTATACTTACGCAGAGGTTCCACAGAAAGCTGCACACGGACACACGTATCCTGTCCGTGTAGAGCTGTGTAGAGTTTCAGCTGAGGCAGGTGGTGCTCTTTCATGCCAACATACAAGAAACATACAAACAAACAAATAGCTAAGAATTTAAACAATGAAAATGATCTGCGTTGGCCATATATCTGATTCATTTTTATTTCTGCTCTGCTGCATTTCAACGTAAATTAAATGTACGGATCTATATAAAGTGGCAATGAAAGAGAAATCCAAATTTAAAGTCAACATAAAACAGTATTCTCAACCCATTTACTTCCACAATGTGATTATGTGAAGTGGATATTCATTAAGAAAAAATTTTAGGACAGGACTTGGTTTTACCCATGA
Source organism: Moxostoma hubbsi (assembly GCA_032164185.1). Classification (NCBI taxonomy): domain Eukaryota; kingdom Metazoa; phylum Chordata; class Actinopteri; order Cypriniformes; family Catostomidae; genus Moxostoma; species Moxostoma hubbsi. The sequence goes on from JAVLUX010000018.1 coordinate 42,192,844, forward strand.
AGGACTGACTGGATGGTAAAAAGCAAGCATTCTGTGGGGTTTTGAACCCACACAATGCAATGCAATGGAGTAAAATGAGACTGTTACAAATGCTTAGAATGTATTTGTTTCAGTTAATACAAGTGGTACATTAGTGACCTAGAATTTAAACACAATTACTTACTTTGATCAATTAATTAATTACAACTCACATGTATATTTGTTCTCTTGGAGCTGGGCTAAATGAGCAAGCATTAGTCCTCTAACAATTGCTAAAGTATTCAACTCGTAGATGAAAACTTTAGTTCCATACAAGAATTTTTTTTGTAGCTGTTACATTCCATATTGTCTTTTGTTTATGTACTTTTATTTTGAAATTATTGTTAAGTTCCTGTTTCCTGGTCTTGGTCTTATGTCCTGTTTTCCCTCCATGTCTATGTGTCTGATTTTCATTGGTTCATTGTTTAATTACCTTGTTATCAGTTCTAGTCTGTTATTGGTTTTAGTTTATTGTCTTGTTATCTTGTTTTGACTTTTGGTTTCCCATTGGCTTACGTTTCCCCTTGTTTTTGTATTCAAGTCCTCATGTTTACCTTGTCCCTGGTCGGTTATTGTTTGGTAAATGTTTCATGTGAATCCTGCCTTCAACCGTGTTCCTGCCTATGCCCTTCTTGGAAGATTCCCTGTGTTTATATCTTGTGTTTTGTTTCCCATCGTGGATGTTTTGTTTGTTCCTGAGTTAACCTTTAACTTTCAATAAACCGCAAGTAGATCCTCACTCCTCGTCTGCCCTCATCATTACAGAATAACCGACCAACTATGGATCTAGCGGTTCAAGCGAACTACAGACTTCTCGGCCTCAAACAAGAGGATCGTCCAGTGGAGGACCACATTTGTGAGTTTCTGGAGCTGGCTAATGTAGCGGACTTCCCGGAATATGCCTTGGTGGTGTTCCTCAGAGCAAATCTTAACAGTTTGTTAAGGGAGCTATTGCCACCTACGACTCCCAGTTGGACGCTCCTCGACATTGTGGAGGAGCCCCTGAGAGTTAGCGGTTCGCCGTTCACTGTGGGTGTTGTGGAAGAGGGCTTTACCTCGCCTCCCACAGTGGACACCCCCCAGCCTTCCATAACTCGTCCCTCCATGCCCGCCACGGCCAACGAACTGGAAGTTCCGTCCGCCTCAGAGCCAGCGGACGGAACGGAGGAGGAGGAGAAGAGGAAAGGCTTCTGCTCTCCGGTCTCCGCCTGCCGCGGCCAATGAGCCGACGCCCACGCCTGCCACGGCCAACGAGCCAACGCCCACGCCTGCCACAGCCAACGAGCCAACACCCACGCCTGCCACAGCCAATGAGCTGGAAGTTCCGTCTGCCTCAGAGCCAGCATTGCCAGCCTCGTCCGTCCCAGAGCCAGCGTTGCCAGCCTCGTCCATCCCAGAGACGGCGTTGCCAGCCTCGTCCGTCCCAGAGCCAGCGTTGCCAGCCTCGTCCATCCCAGAGACGGCGTTGCCAGCCTCGTCCGTCCCAGAGCCGGCGCCTGTAGCCTCGACCGTCCCAGAGCCAGAGCCAGCACCTGTAGCCTTGACCGTCCCAGAGCCAGCGCCTGTAGCCTTGACCGTCCCAGAGCCAGAGCCAGCGCCTGTAGCCTCGACCGTCCCAGAGCCAGAGCCAGAGCCTGTAGCTTCGACCGTCCCAGAGCCAGAGCCAGCGCCTGTAGCCTCGACCGTCCCAGAGCCAGAGCCAGTGCCTGAAGCCTCTATCATCCGGAGGAGAAGAAAGTCTCCCAGAGCTCCGCCACCCGAGCCAGCCAGGGCTCTGCCTCCCGAGCCTCCCAGAGCTCCGCCTCCCGAGCCAGCCAGGGCTCCGCCTCCCACGGCTCCGCCTCCAGACTCTTTCAAGCCTCCGAACCCTTCCAAGCCTCCAGGCCCTTCCACGGCTCAGCCTCCGGACCCTTCCAAGCCTCCAGAGCCTTCCACGTCTCCGCCTCCAGAGCCTTCCAAGCCTCCAGAGCCTTCCACGTCTCCGCCCCCAGAGCCTACCTGGTCTCCGCCTTCCACGGCTCCACCCCCAGAGTCCTCCTGGTCTCTGCCTTCCACGGCTCCGCCCCCAGAGTCCTCCTGGTCTCCGCCTTCCGCGGCTCCACCCCCAGAGTCCTCCTTGGCTCCGCCCCTGTACCTTCCTTGGCCACGCCTACAGAGCCTTCCGCGGCTCCGCCCACTTCCCCTAAGACTCCTATTACAGACCCTGTCCTGTGGCCTCCTCCCAGGACTTCTGACCCTGCGCCCTTTGGCCTCCTCCCAGGCCTTCTGACCCTGCCCTGTGGCCTCCTCCTAGGCCTTCTGACCCTGCCCTGTGGCCTCCTCCCAGGCCTTCTGACTCTGTCCTGTGGTCTCCTCCCAGGCCTTCTGACTCTGTCCTGTGGCCTTCCGACCCTGTCCTGTGGCCTTCTCCCTGGCCTCCTGACCCTGTCCTGTGGCCTTCTCCCAGGCCTCCTGACCCTGTCCCTGTGGCCTTCTCCCTGGCCTCCTGACCCTGTCCCTGTCCTGTGGCCTTCTCCCTGGCCTCCTGACCCGGTCCCTGCCCTATGGCCATCTCCCTGGCCTCCTGACCCGGTCCCTGCCCTGTGGCTGCCTCCCGACCCAGTCCCTGTCCTACGGCCACCTCACAGGCCCCCTGACCCAGTCTCGGCCCTACAGCTGCCTCCCAGACTTCCTGACCCGGTCCCCACCTTGAGGTCATCCCCTTGGTCTCCTGGACGTCTGCCTGGCCTCCTTGGTCTCCTGGCCCCCCTCCTGATCTGCTACGGTCTCCCTGTTCTTGCCTTGTTTCTCTGTGCCCCTGGTGCCCCCTTGAACTGCCTGTCTGCCCCTTGTGCCCCCTTGAACTGCCTGTTTGCCCCTGCGCTCCGTGGACAATTTGCCTTTCTTTTTTCTTTTTTTGGAGCGTCTGGAATCAGCTCCTTAAAAGGGGGGCTCCTGTTACATTCCATATTGTCTTTTGCTTATGTACTTTTATTTTGAAATTATTTTTAAGTTCCTGTTTCCTGGTCTTGGTCTTATGTCCTGTTTTCCCTCCATGTCTATGTGTCTGATTTTCATTGGTTCATTGTTTAATTACCTTGTTATCAGTTCTAGTCTGTTATTGGTTTTAGTTTATTGTCTTGTTATCTTGTTTTGACTTTTGGTTTCCCATTGGCTTACGTTTCCCCTTGTTTTTGTATTTAAGTCCTCATGTTTACCTTGTCCCTGGTCGGTTATTGTTTGGTAAATGTTTCATGTGAATCCTGCCTTCGACCGTGTTCCTGCCTATGCCCTTCTTGGAAGATTCCCTGTGTTTATATCTTGTGTTTTGTTTTCCCATCATGGATGTTTTGTTTGTTCCTGAGTTAACCTTTAACTTTCAATAAACCGCAAGTAGATCCTCACTCCTCGTCTGCCCTCATTGTTACAGTAGCGAAGAAATGCATAAATGAAAGCCAAAATATGAAATGCCATTGATCAATATTTATGGAGTTATCCTTTATTTTGTAGCGGGGAGTCAATATGACAATTTTCGTCTATGATTTTGAAACAAAACTACAGGTCAAAACTGTAGAAAGGTGTCAGTGTCATGATTTTATTTTTGCACAGAGATAAATAGATATACAGTGCACTCGTAAAGTATTCAGACCCCTTCATTTTCTTCATATTTTATGTTGCAGCCTTATGCTAAAATGCTATAAATTATGAATTTTTGTCACATCAATCTACATGCTAGACCCTATAATGACAAAGCAAAAGCCAGATCATTGATAACTTTGCAAATTCATTTAAAAGAAAAAAAACATTCTATCACATTGACAAACATATTCAGACCCAAACATATAGCAAACATATTGCTATGACACTTGAAATTTAACTCAGGTGCATCCCATTTCTCTGGATCATCTCTCAGATGTTTCTATATTATGATTGGAGGTTGAACATGATTTGGAAAGGCACACACCTGTCTATATAAGATCTCACAGCTGAAAATGCAAATCAGAGCAAAAACCAAACCATGAGGTCAAAGGAACTGCCTGCAGAGCCCAGAGACAGGATTGTGTCAAGGCACAGATCTGGCGAAGGTTACAAAATAATTTAGGCTGAACTGAATGTTCCCAAGAGCACAGTGGCCTCCATGATGGAAGAATTTTGGAACAACCGGGACTCTCCCTAGAGCTGGCCAACCGGCCAAACTGAGCAATCGGGGGAGAAAGACCTTGGTAAGAGAGGTGACCAAGAACCTTATGGTCACTCTGGTTGAGCTCCAGAGATCAATTGTGGAGATGGGAGAAACTTGCAGAAGGTCAACCATCCACCGATCTGTGCTTTATGGCAGAGTGTCCAGACAGAAGCCCCTCCTCAGTGTAAGACACAAAAAAAGCACATAAAGGACTCTCAGACTGTGTGAAACAAGATTCTCTGGTCTGATGAATTGAAGACTGAACTGTTTGGCCTCAATTCCAAGCGTCATGTCTGGAGGAAATCAGGCACCGCTCATCACCTGCGCAATACCATTCCAATAGTGAAGCATGGTGGTGACATGCTGTGGGGATGTTTCTTAGCAGCAGGGACTGGTCAGGATGGAAGGAAAGCTGAATGCTGCAAAATAAAGAGATATCCTTAATGAAAACCAACAAGACCAATGACCCTAAGCACACATCCAAGACAATGCAAGAGTGGCTTCGGGACAACTCTGTGAATGTACTTGAGTGGCCCAGCCAGAGCCTGGACATCAACCCAATCAAACATCTCTGGAGAAACCTGAAAATGGCTGTCCAACGACGGTCCCCATCCAACCAGACAGAGCTTGAGAGGATCTGCAGAGAAGAATGGCAGAAAATCCCCAAATCCAGGTGTGCAATGCTTGTCGCATCATACCCAAAAAGACTTGAGGCTGTGATCGCTGCCAAATGTGCTTCAACTAAGTACTGATTTAAGTCTCTGAATATTTATGTCAATGTAATATTTTAGTTTTTTCTTTTTAATAAATTGGTTAGCAAAAAAAAAAGTTAGCAAAAATCTAGTGTTTGCTTTGTCATTATGGGGTATGAAGTATAGAACAGTGTGATTTAAAAAAAAAAAAAAAAACATTTTAAGAATTTTAGCATAAAGGTTGCAACATAACAAAGTGTAAAAAAAAAAAAAAAAAAAAAAAAACAGAGCGCAAAGCGGGATCACTCACGCAACTCAATCTTTTTTGACACAGGAAAAACCCGAAAAAACATGACCACAAAATAGGACAGTAAACCCAAAAATGAAAATTCAGTCATTGTTTACTCACCCATGTGTTATAACTGATAATATGATTTTCTTTCTTTTTCTGAACACAAAGGGAGAAACTGTGAAACAAATTTGTGCTCAGTGATGTCATACAAAGGCAGTTTATGGTGACTACCTCTTCAAGCTTCAAAAGAATGCAAAAGTATAATTCAGAAGTGAATTTTTATTATAAATTATTGTATGCGACTCATGCCTTTTTTTGAAGGAATATGATTAGGAAACAAACCTAAATCGAATGTATTATTTTGAGAAACTTTGACTGACCATTTATCTGCTGTGTGTGCTCATGACAGGGCACAACAGTTCACGCAGCCCCCACTCTCGAGAAGGGGGGTTCATGTGAAAACTAGTTCTGTTTATCTAAAAACAGATCCGCAACAGTGACAACAGAACAACAACACAGCTGCACACAAAACTGAGAACAGAATGTACTAAACATGTCTGAAGAGTCTGAAGTCAAAGAATCAGAATCAGCTTTATTGCCAGGTATGTGAACACATACGAGGAATTTGACTCAGGATTGTACATTGCTCACGATGTGCTTACTCATACAAAAATACTATAGCACAATAATAAAATAAAATCAGACACAGGCCGCAGTGCAGACAAACACAAATATACACACTATGAACACAAACAATATGGCCATATTGACAAATAGTGCAGTGATCAGAGTGCAAAGAATGCAGAAGTAAAATTATTATTATCATTATTATGTACATGTCGGAGGTGGATGAATTAATGCATTTCTATGCCCAGCCTTATTTTTATCATGCAGACTCATGAACGCGCAAAGGAGATCAACGGTCAGTGAATATTTCCACTAAATAATATATTAGATTTCGGTTTGTTTCACACCAAACCTTATCATATGCTTTCATAACATTTCTAATCATGAGTCTCATGGAAGAATTTATTAAACTTCTTGCATCCTTTTGAAGCTTGAAGAGGTGGTCACCATAAACTGCCATTGTATGACATCACTGAGCACAACATTTTTTCACAATTTCTCCCTTTGTGTTAAGAAAAAGAAACAAAGTCAAATAGGGTTGTAACATGTTTTAAACAATGATTGAATTTTCATAACAACTAAAATCTATGTGGGGGAAATTTCTGGAATTTGTTTGATTTGACAAGGAATAACCCCATTACATTTTGATGAAATAAAAACTTACCAGCACCACACCATTCCTTTAGAACAAAGGGAGAGAAAGAGAGAGATTTTTTTTTAGCTCATGTTAAAACAATATGATACTTAAGCATTGATTTAAAAGAAAGTAATTTATGTATTACATTACTTATTAGAATGTAATAACAATGCATGTAATGCTAACGTAAACTTGAAAATGTTCATAGTGTTTTCCTATGTAATGCATGTTACTGCCTGTATGCATGTACAGCAAATTATTGACTTACTCTCAGCTGAATGTATATTAATGATTCAGACCGTTCACCATTTACCATTTTATTTTACACTCCAATCTACACTCCATACTCCATAATGACAAAGCAGAAACAAGATTTTTGATAACTTTGCAAAATTATTTAAATGAAAAAACATTTCACATACAGTTGTAGTCAGATGTTTACATACACTTAGGTTGAAGTCATTAAAACAAATTTTTTTAACTACTCCACAGCTTTAAATTTTGCAAAAAACAAAAACATGATGGTATTTTTGGAGGAAAAGGGGTGAGGCTTGCAAGCTGAAGAACAGCATCCCAACCGTGAAGCATGGGGATGGCAGCATCATGTTGTGGGGGTGCTTTGCTGCAGGAGGGACTGATGCACTTCACAAAATAGATGGCATTATGAGGAAGGAAAATGATGTGGATATATTAAAGCAACATCACAAGACATCAGCCAGGAAGTTAAAGCTCAGTTACAAATGGGTCTTCCAAATGGACAATGTCCACAAGCATACCTCCATAGTTGTGGCAAAATGACTTTAGGACAACAAAGTCAAGGTATTAGAGTGGCCATCACAAAGCCCTGACCTCAATCTGACAGAACATTTGTGGGCAGAACTGAAAAAGCGTGTACAAGCAAGATGGCCTACAAACCTGACTCAGTTACACCAGTTCTGTCTGGAGGAATGGGTAAAAATTCCAGCAACTTATTGTGAGAAGCTTGTGGAAGGATTCCCAAAACATTTGACCCAAGTTAAACAATTTAAAAGGCAAGGCTACCAAATACTAACAAAGTGTGTGTAAACTTCTGACCCACTGGGAATGTAATGAAAGAAATAAAAGCTGAAATAAATAATTCTCTATATTATTCTGACATTTCACATTCTTAAAATATATATTAGTGATCCTAACTGACCCAAGACAGAGAAAGTTTTCTATGATTAAATTTCAGGAATTGTGAATTTAAATGTATTTGACTAAGGTGTATGTAAACTTCTGACTTCAACTAGAAGTATTCAGACCCTTAACTCAGTACTTAGTTGAAGCATCCTTGGCAGCAATTACAGCCTCAAATCTTTTTGGGTATGATGCGACAAGCTTTGCACACCTGGATTTGGGGATGTTCTGCCATTCTTCTCTGCAGATCCTTTCAAGCTCGGTCAGGTTGGATGGGGACCATCGGTGGACAGTCATTTTAAGGTCTCTGCAGAAATGTTCGACTGGGTACAAGTCCGGGCTCTGGTTGGGCCACTCAAGTACATTCACAGAGTTGTCCCCAAGCACTCTTGTGTTGTCTTGGCTGTGTCCTTAGGGTCATTGTCCTGTTGGAAGTTGATCATTTGGCACAGTCTGAGGTCCTGAGCGCTCTGGACAGGTTTTCATTAAGGATACCTCTGTATTTTGGTGCGCTCAGCTTTCCTTCAACCCTGACAGTCCTTAAGGTGCTTTTTTATGTGTCTGACACTGAGGAGCGACTTCCATCTCCCATAAAGCCCAGATCGGTGGAGTGTTGCAGTGATGGTTGTCCTTCTGCAAGTTAATACCATCTCCACACATGATCTCTGTAGGTCAACCAGAGCGACAATCGGGATTCTTGGTCACCTCTCTTACCAAGGCCCTTCTCCCCCGATTGCTCAGTTTAGTCAAGCAGCTAGCTCTAGGAAGAGTCCTGGTTGTTCCAAAATTCTTCCACTCAACAATTATGGAAGCCACTATGAACTTTCAATGCAGCTGAAATTTCCCAGACATGTGCCTTAACTCAATCCTGTCTCTGAGCTCTACAGGCAGTTCCTTTGACCTCATGGTTTGGTTTTTGCTCTGATATGCACAGGTGTGTGCCTTTCCAAACCATGTCCAATCAAATGAATTTGCCACAGGTGGACTCAAATTAAAGTATAGAAACATCTCAAAGATGATCCAGAGAAACAGGATGACCCTTAGCTAAATTTCAAGTGTCATAGCAAAGGGTCTGAATACTTACATCAATATGACCCCTCAGGTTTTTCTTTTTAATAAATTTGCAAGGTTATCAAAAAATCTTTTTTTTTCTTTGTCATTATGGGGTATTACAAATATAGTTTAAAACGGATGTGTCAACTTCATAGAAATCTATATAAACTCAGCAAAAAAAGAAACATCCCTTTTTCAGGACACTGTATTTTAACTTCACAGATCTTTATTGTAAAGGGTTTAAACAATGTTTTCCATGCTTGTACAATGAACCATAAACAATTAATGAACATGCACCTGTGGAACGGTCGTTAAAACACTAACAGCTTACAGATGGTAGGCAATTAAGCTCACAGTTATAAAAACTTAGGACACTAAAGAGACCTTTCTACTGCCCAGGGTCTCTGCTCATCTGTGTGAACATGCCTTAGGCATGCTGCATGGAGGCATGAGGACTGTGGATGTGGCCAGGGCAATAAATTGTAATGTTAGTACCATGAGACACCTAAGACAGCACTACAGGGAGACAGGAAGGACAGCTGATCCTCCTTACAGTGGCAGACCACACGTAACAACACCTGCACAGGATCGGTACATCCGAATATCACACCTGCAGGACAGGTATAGGATGGTAACAACAACTGCCCGAGTTACACTAGTAACACACAATCCCTCCATCAGTGCTCAGAGAGGCTGGACTGAGGGCTTGTAGGCCTGTTGTAAGGCAGATCCTTACCAGACATCACTGGCAACAACGTCGCCTATGGGCAAAAACCCACCTTCGCTGGATCAGACAGGACTGGTAAAAAGTGCTCTTCACTGACGAGTTGTGGTTTTGTCTCACCAGGGGTGTTGGTTGAACTCGCGTTTATCGTCGAAGGAATGAGCGTTACACCGAGGCCTGTACTCTGGAGCAGGACCGATTTGGAGGTGGAGGGTCCGTCATGGTCTGGGCCGCTGTGTCACAGCATCATCGGAATGAGCTTGTTGTCATTGCAGGCAATCTCAATGCTGTGCGTTACAGGGAAGACATCCTCCTCCCTCATGTGGTACCCTTCCTGAAGGCTCATCCTGACATGACTCTCCAGCATGACAATGCCACCAGCCATACTACTCGTTCTGTGCATGATTTCCTGCAAGACAGTAATGTCAGTGTTCTGCCATGGCCAGTGAAGAGCCCTGATCTCAATCCCATTGAGCATGTCTGGGACCTGTTGGATCGGACAGTGAGGGCTAGGGCCATTCCCCCCAGAAATGTTCAGGAACTTGCAAGTGCCTTTGTGGAAGAGTGGGGAACATCTCACAGCAAGAACTGGCAAATCTGGTGCAGTCCGTGAGGAGGAGGTGCACTGCAAGTACTTAATGCAGCTGGTGGCCACACCAGATACTGACTTAATTTTGATTTTGATCTCCCCTTTGTTCAGGGACACATTGTTCAATTTCTGTTAGTCACATGTCTGTGTTGTTGAACCTTTATGTTTATACAAATGTTAATTTTGCTGAAAATAAAATCAGTTGAAAGTGAGAAAATGTTTCTTTTTTTGCTGAGTTTATAGATTTCTTAAATATACACTCACCTAAAGGATTATTAGGAACACCATACTAATACTGTGTTTGACCCCCTTTCGCATTCAGAACTGCCTTAATTCTACGTGGCATTGATTCAACAAGGTGCTGAAAGCATTCTTTAGAAATGTTGGCCCATATTGATAGGATAGCATCTTGCAGTTGATGGAGATTTGTGGGATGCACATCCAGGGCACGAAGCTCCCATTCCACCACATCCCAAAGATGCTCTATTGGGTTGAGCTCTGGTGACTGTGGGGGCCATTTTAGTACAGTGAACTCATTGTCATGTTCAAGAAACCAATTTGAAATGATTTGAGCTTTGTGACATGGTGCATTATCCTGCTGGAAGTAGCCATCAGAGGATGGGTACATGGTGGCCATAAAGGGATGGACATGGTCAGCAACAATGCTCAGGTAGGCCGTGGCATTTAAACGATGCCCAATTGGCACTAAGGGGCCTAAAGTGTGCCAAGAAAACATCCCCCACACCATTACACCACCACCACCAGCCTGCACAGTGGTAACAAGGCATGATGGATCCATGTTCTCATTCCGTTTACGCCAAATTCTGACTCTACCATCTGAATGTCTCAACAGAAATCGAGACTCATCAGACCAGGCAACATTTTTCCAGTCTTCAACTGTCCAATTTTGGTGAGCTCTTGCAAATTGTAGCCTCTTTTTCCTATTTGTAGTGGAGATGAGTGGTACCCGGTGGGGTCTTCTGCTGTTGTAGCCCATCCGCCTCAAGGTTGTGCGTGTTGTGGCTTCACAAATGCTTTGCTGCATACCTTGGTTGTAACGAGTGGTTATTTCAGTCAAAGTTGCTCTTCTATCAGCTTGAATCAGTCGGCCCATTCTCCTCTGACCTCTAGCATCAACAAGGCATTTTCGCCCACAGGACTGCCGCATACTGGATGTTTTTCCCTTTTCACACCATTCTTTGTAAACCCTAGAAATGGTTGTGCGTGAAAATCCCAGTAACTGAGCAGATTGTGAAATACTCAGACCGGCCCGTCTGGCACCAACAAACATGCCACGCTCAAAATTGCTTAAATCACCTTTCTTTCCCATTCTGACATTCAGTTTGGAGTTCAGGAGATTGTCTTGACCAGGACCACACCCCTAAATGCATTGAAGCAACTGCCATGTGATTGGTTGATTAGATAATTGCATTAATGAGAAATTGAACAGGTGTTCCTAATAATCCTTTAGGTGAGTGTATGTTGTTTATTGTAAAGTGGTTTATGTCTCGTCACTGTCATTACTGCAATGTTGCTCGGAACTGCACACAAGACTTTCACCTACTGTTGCACTCGTGTACACAGTAGTGTGACAAAGTGATTTGATTTGATTTAATTGCATTAATGAGACATTGAACAGGTGTTCCTAATAATCCTTTAGGTGAGTGTGTGTGTATATATATGTATATATATATATATATATATATATATATTCTAAATATTGCCCAAACAATGCTTATAATTTTGGTAAATATTGATTTAGGTTTTTATGTTTATTGGACTTTGTATGATGTTAACTGTTAATAGTGTACACCCTTGTATGAAATCTTCTGTTTTTTTGACATTTCAAGCATTGTACAGTCTTCATTCCTTAAAACTGACTGATGAGTTTCTAGAGAAAGCCATTTTTGACCAGTTCATTTAGATTACATTTGGAATACAATATATACATATATATATATATATATACACACACACATATACATATATATATACACATACATATATATATACACATACATATATATATACACATACATATATATATACACATACATACACATATATATACATACACATATATATACATACACATATATATACATACACATATATATACATACACATATATATACATACACATATATATACATACACATATACATACACATATATATACATATACACATATACATACACATATATATACATATACACACATATACATATATATACATATACACACATATACATATATATACATACATATACACATACATATATATATACACATATACACATACATATATATATACACATACATATACATATACACACACACACACACACACACACACACACACACACACACACACACACACACACACACACACACACACAGGTTTGGAATAATGTGCAGATTTTGCTGTTTCAGAAGGCAATTGGTACTTTAATTCATAAAAGTGGTTTACAACTGATCACAAACTATAGTCAGGACCTGGACAAGATGCACAAGGTTGACAAGGCATGTCTTCTCAACGCCCCCATCTCCCAGCTTGGTCTCTTCGGCGACACCGTCGATGACTTCGCCCAGCAGTTTTCGGTGGTAAAGAGGCAGACGGAGGCTATATCCCACATCATGCCGCGGTGCTGCTCCAGCGCAGCCCGTGCTCTGCCTGCCTGCCGATGACATCCCCCTGCACCCAAACAACAGGCAGCTCTGCCTCAACCCGGGCCCAGCTCTCAGCCCCAGCGTCGAGCATCCTGCAGGCAGCGTACGCCCCCCGTCTCCAGGACCCCTTCTAGGAGCCGTAAAGCTCCCTAGCACTCCTTATACGGAAGACCCGGGCAGTCAGATGTTTGCTGCCGGGGGCACGGAGGTAAGTGCTTCGAGTCTTTTCTCAGCACCAAAGCCTCGGGACACGCTTTTGCCTCCTGATGCATTATTACCTGCTCCCCCCGCCGCGAATCCCCACCCGGTATATACAAAATTATTGCCCCCTTTAGTGCCCCTCACGCGGAGTCTTGACGCATCACTGTCCAACCAGTTGCATTGGTTGGCCAGGTCCATCCATCTTGGCTACGCGATTCAATTCACCCGGACTCCCTCCTCATTTCAGCGGTATTCGCTCCAAAGCCAGCGCTTTAGGGGTAATAAATCACAAATGCTCATGCAGAGACAGATTCTAACCTGCGCTCAGCATCAAGATTGGTTCACGGCGGTAGACCTGAAGGACGCGTACTTCTTGCCTCGACACTAACCCTTTCTACGGTACACGTTCGATGGCCAGTCGTATCAGTACAAGGTCCTCCCTTTCTGCCAGTCCCTGTCACCTCACGTCTTCACCAAGGTCGCAGAGGCAGCCCTTGCCCCGCTATGGGAAGTGGGCATCTGCATACTCAATTACCTCGATGACTGGCTCATTCTCGCTCACTCTCGAGGGTTACTATGGGCTCACAGGGACAGCAGAGCAAGCTCTCCCCAGTTCAGAGCATCTCTTTTCTCAATGACAACGCGCCTCACGAATGTGTGCGCGCGCAGTCAGTGCTCAGGTGCGTTGCTCTCTTTGAGCCCGGCACAGCGGTTTCTTTAAAACAATTACAGAGGCTCCTGGGGCATATGGCATCCTTGGCTGCACCACTCAGTTTGATGCATATGAGACCGCTTCAGCACTGGCTTCAGAGTCGAGTCCCGAGATGGGCATGGCACCGTGTGTTGATCAACCATTCCTGCCCTCTGACCACTGTTTTTTTCGGGCCGGAGTCCCCCTACAGCAGGTGGCCAGATGACCACCACAGACGCCTCTCAACTGGGTTGGGAACGCAGCCGCTGGCTCCTGGATATGGCCCTGGTTGCACTGGCACATCAACTGCCTAGAGTTGCTGGCTGTATTCCTTGCCCTGCGGAGGTTTCTCCCACTGGTCTGGGGCAAGCACGTCTTGATCCATTCAGACAGCACCACGACAGTAGCATACATAAATCGCCAAGGCTGCGTGCGTTCTCGTCATATGTCACAACTCGCCATCTAGCGAATCAGGTTGCTGCGTGCAACTCATATCCCGGGCAACCGCAACCCCAGACACAGACACGCCGTCAGGACAGGTTTCACCCAGTGGAGTGTGGAGGTTCCACCCCCAGGTGGTCCAGCTGATTTGGGGCCGAGATCTCTTTGCCTCACAGGACAACACTCACTGCCCACTCTGGTACTCCCTGACAGAAGCCCCTCTCGGGACAGACGCTTTGGCAAACAGCTGGCCCTGGGGGCTGTGCAAGTATGCATTTCCCCCAGTGAGCCTTCTTGCACTGGTGCTGTGCAAGATCTGGGAGGACAAGGAACAAGTCACCTTAGTGGCACCCTCTGGCATCTGTGCCCAGACCTCTAGAACCTCCATGTCTGGCCCCTGGACGGGCGCGGAAGGTCTGAGTTACCTACACGCAGTTCGATCAGAGCTCTCACTCCTGCAAGAGAGGCTATCCCCTCCACCTTGAAGGTGTGTGTAGCTACTATCGCGGCCCACCACGACACAGTAGACAGCAAGTCCTTGGGTAAGCACGACTTGATTATCCCTGCTGGGATCTCTCAGTGGGCCTTTCGGGCCTTCAGAGATCCCCATTCGAGCCGCCTGACTCAGTTGAGCTCAAGGCCCTATCCTTGAAGACGGACCTCCTGATAGCGCTAGCTTCCATCAAGAGGGTGGGGGACCTGCAAACGTTCTCTGTCAGTGACACTTACCTGGAGTTCGGTCTGGCAAATACTCACGTCATTCTGAGACCACAACCATGCACACTCGACGAGAAGTGTGGCATCCTCGTGGGCACTGGCCAATGGCACCTCCCTAGCAGACATCTGCAGAGCAGCGGGCTGGGCAACACCCTTCACCATGTTGATAGTGCGCTTTCTCTCCCAGGTTAGCCACTAAGCTTCGCTTCCTGGATGTTCTTCCTCCCTATCCTTCTGGCCTGCGAATAGAGTGGAGCAATTTGCGACCAGGGATCCACAGGCTTATTTCCCTCTTCAGGCAACTCCCTGTGATGCATTTTCCGCTGTTGTTGGCAGACCTGTGTCTCCCTTGGGTAGTTCCACTGTCGCTGTTTGTAGAGCTCCTCCCTCATCAGGTAGGACCTACCACCACGCCGCTCACACGTGTGGCTTGACAACTCACGTGGTGTATTAACCACATATCACCTCCCCCAAGTCTAGACAGGATATGGCCTCCGCAGGGTCTTTTCCCCCTGAAAGAATAGGATCGAGGAAGAACGCCTTCCCCGACGCATTTCATAGCATTAAGCTAGCCCCAGCCGCTTTACAATCCATGCGAGAAACAGAGAGAGAAAAGGCCGCGGCTGCAGGGTTTGCTCCCATGCTGGTCATGTACCACCTGTTCCCCCCTCAGGGGTGCTGGGAACCTAAGGTCTATATATGACACTTTTTCTGGGGGCGTTGGGGAGGGTTACGTGTGGCTGATGCAGTTGCATCTAGCATGCAGCAGCCTGCTTGCACCTGTGTCTGCAGTTCACGTAACACGGTCTAGTGCATAGCGCTTTTGAACGGGACCCCTTGTGTCACTTCATTTTCACAACGTCAAGTGAGTGACAGAAGGGGAACGTCACGGTTACTGTTGTAATCTCCGTTCCCTGAGGGAGGGATCAAGACGTTGTGTCCCTTCTGCCAGGACACTAGACCTACCACTTTAAGCAGCAGTACCTTATTCTTGGCTTCTCAGTGCAAAAATCTGCCTGACAGACACACGCCCGCTTCCTTTTATACCCGTATGTCTGGGGGCGGGACATGCAAATCCTGTCTGCTAATTTCTCATTGGCCTTTTCTCAAGTTCAGAGGTACGCGAGGCTCCCAAGGAAGACTCCTTGTGTCACTTCATTTGACACTACGTCTCGTTCCCTCCCTCAGGGAACAGAGGTTACAACAGTAACCATGATGTTTTAGGCACTTGAGAGGTTTCACAAAAACAGTTTTGCTTAAGATGGTTATTTTATATCTTCAGCTTTAGTGTGTCAATAGGAAAAATAAATGTTAGACTCCAAAACGTTACTTTTGCAAATAGAAAAGATAAGAATAGAAGAACAGGGATCCCTACAACAGATGTCATGACCCCCACAGAGACCCCCACTGAACATCGTGTCAGTCTGAGATTACAGAAAGAGACAGAAGCAATTGAGACAGCTGCCATTGAGACAGCTGAAATAGATAGAAGAACTGTGGTGAATTCTCCAAGATGCTTGGAACATCCTATCTGCCAACGACCAAGAGAAACTGTGTCCAGGTGTACCTAAGAGAATTGGTGCAAATTTAAAGGCAAAGGTGAGCACACCATATATTGATTTAGCTTTTTTTTTTTTAAACTGTATGACATTAAATGATAAATTAAAACAATTTGTCATTATTTTTGAAGACATCCTCACTATGCAACATTTTTGTTTTAGCAAGTGCCTAAAACTTTTGCACAGTTTTGTATATATTTTAAAACTGTATTTTATTTTCTCAGGTTGCCTTTTATATCTCATTTGAAGATCTCAAACAATTTAGTATGAAGAATACACAAAAATAGAAGAAATCAGGAAGGGGCAAATACATTTTCACATCACTGAATGACACATGACTCACACTTGGTACAACAACCCTCAGGACTTTACCAACATTAAGACAAGGATGCAGTTTACCTAAAGTGTATTCTTGGAAGAGCTGCAGAGACTGGCAAAGTGATGAAACTCTTTACACACATCAACAATTATGTATTTTTCCAGATAAAGCCCACACCAAAGGACAGAGAATTATGTCCCCCACGGAAGTCATACTGGAGTAACAGTGCTCAAACCAGCATACGAATTAACATACTTAATTAAACTGCTGAATAAACACCTTCTGCTGTCTCCGGAAAGCTGCAGTTTGAGAAACCGTTTACATTGCATTGCTAAAAAATATGTGAAGCATGTTGCAAGTCCTGGCATATACTGTATGTCTCTTTATTCATGTATTTTCCTAAAATGAGAGATTCATGGATAATCACCTTTAAATGTGAAAAAATAGTGGACCCGTATATAGTTAGCAGTGCAAGAGGAGTTTGATGGACCATTAATTGGTGTTCAGGTCATGTGGACTCTGGATTTTTGTTTTGTCTGTGTGACAAAGAAAATTCTTCCATTTTAAAAAATAGTTCACAGAGATATGGTATCGGTGTACAGATATGAAAACTTTTTTCAGAACATATAATGCAGAAAACAATGCTTGGGGTGATTTAGAATTGGTGTCATAACATAGTTTGTCCAGCAGAGTGTGTTCCGTCTCCACTGTTTACAGAGCTGAGCTGAAGGTGGTTCTGGTAACGGTGCGAAGTTGAGCGGTGTCTTCATGGTAAGCTGCTAACTAGTTTATGAAATACTGGAAAGTTAATAAACAAGGACATCATCATTTTCCTTTTTTAATATAATGTTAACCCTGTCCCTATCAACCATGTCATTCATGTTTATCACATCTGTTTGTTGTTAGCCAGCTATAGTTTGTCAGTGCAGTCAGTAATATAGCAGATTGAAAGGTAAACATCCGAGCATCTTTTTGCAGGTCAGCAGACAACCGTGCAGTGGTGGATTGTGTCTGTTGAGTGTTGATTTCACGCTACACTGGTACCTAGTTGGTGAGACGCAATGCTGGTCCATCTTTTACTCTCCATGACAACAAGCTTATAACTAACTAGCTAACCATGTAGCTACTTTCATTGCTTGTCAGCAGAGTTGAAGCTAATGTGTAAACTTGTATTCACCAAACTGTTTTGTTCAGGATTCACAGTTTGGTGACCCCTTCAACCGAAAAATTCCAGTCATTGCATTTATAAAATGTAATATTTAAAAGTATGGTTTTTCACTGTTGAAAGTTTCCCCTGAACTTGTATGGCAGAATACAGTGTAACATTGCAGGCAGGTGTAAATGCTTCTTGTTTTACAACCAGACAATAATTGACTGGCAGAATTAATATAGGAAACATTTGACTGATACTTAACAGCGCTGATGTTTATTTAACTATTTATTTTATTTTAATTTATTCTTTATTTCCTCAGTGTTCATTTCTAGAACTTGTTGACAGTGTTTAATAATAATGTCAAATATTCTTTGATTGAAAATATTTGTTTAAGAAAGCAGCCTTCTGAGTACCTTTCCATAGTCATATCTGTTTTCATTTCAGCTCAAAAATGAACTATATCAGCCACCATATCGGTTATCGGTGAATTTCCCCCCTCTAAGATCGGTATCATGTCAGCTTCAAAAATCCCATATCAGTCTGGCTCTATTGGTTACACTTTGCAAGTTAACTTAAAAGAGCAAAAACAGGAAATTTGTGAAAGGTGTGAAAACTCTCCAAACTTAGCCAGAAAAAAATAAGGGCAGGGGGAAAACCTCCTCTTCATTTTCCTCTCCCAAGTTAGGGGAGAGCAGGGTACAACCTAACACTTTTTGGTTTTCTTACGTTTGTGTAAATGTACTTGGGGTTCGAAGTATTTTCTTTTTTTCACATTAACTTCACATGTGGCTATTACACATATGTGGTCTTGTTTCTTGAATATAGTGTTGGCGGGGCACGATTTAACAAGACCATAAGAGCTTAACCCCCCCCCCCTAACAACTGTATCTGATCTCATTAAAAAGCCTTGAAGATAAACTATATTTTCATGTCAATAAAAGCAATTTATTAACTTAACAATAATTGTTACACAACAAAGCCACAGCACTGACCGAAATAATGCATGGATTGATGACAAAACACACACACACACACACACACACATTAAGGAGTATTATGTAAATGACATATCTGACTGCATGGAATTGCATATATTTTTTGGGAATTGGGGCACATTGTAACGCAGTGTTACAACTGGTATTTAGACCTGGCTGATCACTTCTGCTGGCTATCTGAGAATTAAAAAGACTATGTAAGATGCTAAAATATTGGAAATTAAAATGATACCAAGTTTGTCTCATTTTAAATAAACAGTAAAAAACAGAGATGACAATATACTTTCATGTGAATTTTTACTTGTGCTACTTTGTAAAGAAATGTTGGCAATATCTTCCAAAGTTCCCCCCTAATTTATTTCTCTACACAGTGTTGATTTGGCAACACACAAACAAATATTTCGTCTTACCAGCGTGTGTGGAAACATTTAAACTACGTGTGTGACAACTAACCCCGCTCTTCCCTACTCGTTCACTGCATGCTTATTTGACACCTCCGTGAAGTTGGCACCCCATAAAACGAAATAATCTCCAAAACTATGCCATTGGTTTGTGCTGCGTTTGTGCTGATTTGTGCCGCAAAAACGAACGTTTGTGCTGGTTTGGTGTTTGAGATATTGAACATTATTTTTTTGGTTGTGTTACGTCACTCTCCACCCCATGTCGTTCAAATCGCTCCAAACCGGTTTCATTCGTTTGTGCTCGGTTTGTGCTGGTTTGTGCCGTTAAAACAAACATTGTATCTATTTTCCTTTCGCATATATAGCACATTTAATTCGGGAGCTGTGACGTCACTCTCCACCCCATGTCGTTCAAATCGCTCCAAACCGGTTTCATTCGTTTGTGCTCGGTTTGTGCTGGTTTGTGCCGTTAAAACGAACATTGTATCTATTTTCCTTTCGCAGATATAGCACATTTAATTCGGGAGCTGTGACGTCACTCTCCACCCCATGTCGTTCAAATCGCTCCAAACCGGTTTCATTCGTTTGTGCTCGGTTTGTGCTGGTTTGTGCCGTTAAAACGAACATTGTATCTATTTTCCTTTCGCAGATATAGCAAATTTAATTCGGGAGCTGTGACGTCACTCTCCACCCCATGTCGTTCAAATCGCTCCAAACCGGTTTCATTCGTTTGTGCTCGGTTTGTGCCGTTAAAACAAACATTGTATCTATTTTCCTTTCACAGATATAGCAAATTTAATTCGGGAGCTGTGACGTCACTCTCCACCCCATGTCGTTCAAATCGCTCCAAACCGGTTTCATTCGTTTGTGCTCGGTTTGTGCTGGTTTGTGCCGTTAAAACAAACATTGTATCTATTTTCCTTTCGCAGATATAGCACATTTAATTCTGGAGCTGTGACGTCACTCTCCACAACATGCCGTCCAAATCGCCCCAAAACGGTGCCTTTTGTTTGTGCTCGGTTTGTGCTGGTTTGTGCCGTAGAAAGAACCATCATAAATTATTCCATTCTTCAGACATAACAAAATCTTTGGAGGAGTAGTGACGTCACGCAAGCAAGCCGAGCTCTCCATCCATCTCGTCTACAAACCTGTCTGGTGCGTTTGTGCTCGCACAGGGCCGCTGCTGTCTTTGTCTTTTCTTCTTTAGATAGCCTACTGAAATGTTTTAGTTTAGATTTGTGCTAGATATTGACATTTGGTCTTTATAAAAATCACCAATGCACTATGATATGTAGGCCTAATGTACTGTCAATAATCTGGCTCAAGGCTACGTGTGACTGATGCTTTAATTTTGTCCAATAAAAAAAAAAAAAAAATTGTGTACTGTCTTAAGTTTTCGAAAAACTTCAGCTTCAGTTTACAGACATTTAAAGTCTTTCTGCCCCCTTAAAGACATTTGTTTACCCTAAGCACTGCATAGTGGGAAAACTAAACAGGAAAAGGTATCTGGCTGTGAAAAAGGTAAGCATGTGCTCTGAGATAAAATACTAAAAAAAAAGTACTAAAATCATGTGTGCAGGTCAATACAATTCACAGGATAATTTGAACAAATAAGAAATTGACAGAGCGTGAAGTTGCCCCCCACCCAACGCAAAACGTCGGCAAAATAGTCTCAATCGTTTGTGCTGGTTTGTGCTGTAAAAAGTTTCGTTTGTGCTGCTTCGGTTTTTTTAGATATTAAAAGAATATTTATAGGTCAATCTGAGGTCAGTCAGCCCCCCACATGCTCCAAATTCACCCAAAATAGTCTCGTTTGTTTGTGCTTCGTTTGTGCTGGTTTGTGCCGGTAAAAGTTTCGTTTGTGTCATATAGGCCTATATGACAACCTGTGAAGTGGAGTGACAGAGTAATTCAACAGTAATTCACACAGTAATTCAATTTCAAAAGTAAAATCATTTTGGCTACTTAATTCATTGAGTCACAACTTTACACACACACACACACACATATATATATAAATATAAGTAGTCAAAAGTTTGAAAACATTCAGATTTTTTTATGTTTCTGAAAGAAGTCTCTTCTGCTCACCAAGGCTGCATTTATTTGATTTAAAATTCAGTAAAACACTAATAGTGTGAAATATGATTCCAATGTAAAACAGTTGTTTTCTATCTGAATATGTTGCAAACTTTAATTTATTCCTGTGATCAAAGCGGAATTTTCAGCATCATTACTTCAGTCTTCAGTGTCACATGATCCTTCAGAAATCATAATAATATCAAGAAAAAATAATTATTATTATTATCAGTTGAAAACAGTTGTGCTATATATATAAAATACTTTTATTCAGCAAGGACAAATTAATTTGATCAAGAGAATGTAAAAGACATTTATATGGTTAAATATTTCTATTTCAAATAAATGCTGTTCTTTTTACCTTTCTATTCATCATAGTTTCTACAAAAATATTAAGCATGCAAAAATTGTTTTAAACATTGATTAAAAAAAAATAAGAACCATTCTTAATAATTGAGCACCAATAATAATGATAATAGCTCAAAATCAACATTTTCTATGATTTCAATGTAACATTGAAGTTTGGATGGTTTTTTTTTTTATTATGCCAATTATATTGTATCCAACACATATAAACCTGAGCATATATAGACTACAAATAGGAAAGACAAAACAAAAACGAAATTAAAAACAAACAAACAAACCATTAAGACTGGAGTAATGATGCTGAAAATTCAGCTTTGACATCACAGAAATAAAATTACACTTTAAATTACATTAAAACAGAAAACAGCTATTTGAATGTGTATTGTTTCACAATATTACTGTTTTTATTTATTTTTTTATCAAATAAATACAGCCTTGGTGAGATTACGAGACTTCTTTCAAAAACATTTAAAATCTTAATGTTTCCAAACTTTTGACCTGTACTGCACACACGCACAGCCAATGTGTGTATAAACACAGAGCTACAGCGAACAGATTAAGGTGCCTATATTTATGACAATGTTAATATTACTATTGTTATTCACATAACTACATACAGTAACAAGTTAAAACACTTACCTTGGAGTTTGTGTTACATTCCACTCATCCTGTGATCCGCTGTGTCCCGTTACAAGTTGAAAACGAACAGTGGATCGGTACAGTTAAGTGAATTCAACTATTTATGTGATTTGGTTTGCCATTTGGATCTTACCTTCTTTCTTGAACTGTGTTGTTAAAAAAAGACATTCGCAAAACGAAACTTTTACCGGCACAAACGAAGCACAAACGATCGAGACTATTTGGGGTGAATTTGGAGCATGTGTGGGGGGTTGGTGACGTCATCGCCAATAATTCAATGTCTAATATTTAAAAATCCGAAGCAGCACAAACGAAACTTTTACCGGCACAAACCAGCACAAACGAAGCACAAACAAACGAGACTATTTTGGGTGAATTTGGAGCATGTGGGGGGCTGACTGACCTCAGATTGACCTATAAATATTCTTTTAATATCTAAAAAAACCGAAGCAGCACAAACGAAACTTTTTACAGCACAAACCAGCACAAACGATTGAGACTATTTTGCCGACGTTTTGCGTTGGGTGGGGGGCAACTTCACGCTCTGTCAATTTCTTATTTGTTCAAATTATCCTGTGAATTGTATTGACCTGCACACATGATTTTAGTACTTTTTTTTTAGTATTTTATCTCAGAGCACATGCTTACCTTTTTCACAGCCAGATACCTTTTCCTGTTTAGTTTTCCCACTATGCAGTGCTTAGGGTAAACAAATGTCTTTAAGGGGGCAGAAAGACTTTAAATGTCTGTAAACTGAAGCTGAAGTTTTTCGAAAACTTAAGACAGTACACAATTTTTTTTTTTTTTTTATTGGACAAAATTAAAGCATCAGTCACACGTAGCCTTGAGCCAGATTATTGACAGTACATTAGGCCTACATATCATAGTGCATTGGTGATTTTATAAAGACCAAATGTCAATATCTAGCACAAATCTAAACTAAAACATTTCAGTAGGCTATCTAAAGAAGAAAAGACAAAGACAGCAGCGGCCCTGTGCGAGCACAAACGCACCAGACAGGTTTGTAGACGAGATGGATGGAGAGCTCGGCTTGCTTGCGTGACGTCACTACTCCTCCAAAGATTTTGTTATGTCTGAAGAATGGAATAATTTATGATGGTTCTTTCTACGGCACAAACCAGCACAAACCGAGCACAAACAAAAGGCACCGTTTTGGGGCGATTTGGACGGCATGTTGTGGAGAGTGACGTCACAGCTCCAGAATTAAATGTGCTATATCTGCGAAAGGAAAATAGATACAATGTTTGTTTTAACGGCACAAACCAGCACAAACCGAGCACAAACGAATGAAACCGGTTTGGAGCGATTTGAACGACATGGGGTGGAGAGTGACGTAACACAACCAAAAAAATAATGTTCAATATCTCAAACACCAAACCAGCACAAACGTTGGTTTTTGCGGCACAAATCAGCACAAACGCAGCACAAACCAATGGCATAGTTTTGGAGATTATTTCGTTTTATGGGGTGCCAACTTCACGGAGGTTTATTTGACTGACAAGTAAAAGTAACACTTTATAGTGAAGTTCAGTTCGGTAACATTAAAGGTTTTGAATCCTGTTTCACCTCCAAGTGTTCAAAGTGTGAGAATTACAGGTCTGTAAAAGACCAACTTAATAACCAACACTCAAATATATAACATTGAAACACCGATGACGTAAAAGTATTTGAAAGTATTCCGTGTATTGTTATTTAGGACATAAAGAAGGTAAAATCACACTCACCTGTCTGACTTCGAGAATGTCCCGTCGGTGGATGTGTACTGCACACAATGACATTTCAAACAATACAAACAGCAAAACTGCGCACACGACAATTCTGTACATGGCCGCAAAAGAACAACATTAAGCAGAAATCGCGCGATTTATAGCCCGGTGAAGACAGTCAGCACAGACAGACTCACGAGAGAAAGGTGAAGTTGCGATCTCGCGCTGGAGGCGGGTGGATTTTTTTGAATGACGTGTGAGCTCCGCCTCTCACCGGACTTCCGCCGCTTCGCACTAAAGGTCACGGGAATCTGCATTCCTCAACAATCAAAGCTGAAAGGCCAAGTTAAACGTTGATTGAAAGCCTCTTTGCTCTACTAAAATAAGGACGAATATATGATGAGATAAAAAGAATACCGCAAGATATGAAAAGGAGAAGAAACATCTCTAGAATTGGTATATAGATGAAGATATAGCTATAGATTCATCTAATAAATGTGCATTTCTCCACTTTAGATGTGTAAGTTGAACACACTAACTCCGGCTAAATGAACCATTTTAAAATGTGGTGAATACCTTATTCAAATGCATCCTATTTATACACGAGATTCATCAATATATCCACAACATTTATGGAACAACTTACATCTGCACAACAAAACAAATAAACATGTGAACTTGAATTAAATGATGCACTAATCAGAATAATCATAATTTGTGTTGCGTAACTTGCATTGTGAATACACTGTTTCCATAAGAAACACTCTACATGCAATGAATCCTTTCACGGAAAATGAATAAGTCTCTAAAGCATAAAGAATTCAGAGTACTGTGGGCTAACTTCTAAAAAGTAGCTAATACTTCAGTCTATACATTATTATTTCAGGACAGTAGGCCTATGTACATTTATACTGTATGTTTGATACATGTTTTCATTAATGTTTAAATATTTGATTTAGTCTGTTATGATTCTCTGTATGTGTTTTGACCTCCTGTTCTCCACCCGTTCATTTGACGAACCAAATGAAGTTGAGTTCAAATGAATATAGTTCATTAATGTGACCTATTACATCTAAATGATGTTGGCCCTAATGAAACGAACTTATCCAGAATGAAAGTTGTAAAATTAAAGGTTTTAAAAACATTAAATTAGGTGTTAAAACTTTCTATAATTCTATTTAGTAAGGTTAATGACATTTTTTGCGTGCAGAACATATGCACAGCATATTATTTCTTTCTTTTTCTTTTATTGCCTTAAACATAAAGAGTTAATTAAACCATTTAAGAGCAAGATATGAGAGAAACTAAAACTCTAAACTCTGAAAAACACTTCTGAAATGATGGCTTTATTGATTAATTTAAAAATGATTTATTTATTTTATCATTATAAAAGGGTAAGTTCACCCAAAAATGAAAATGATGCCATAATTTACTCATCCTCAAACCATCCTAGGTGTACATGACTTACTTCTTTCAGCCAAACACAATCAGAGTTATATAAAAAAATATCCTGACTCTTCCCAGCTTTATAATGGGAGTGAATGGTACCTTCGATTTTGAAGCCCAAAAAAGCGCATCATCCATCAAAAAAGTAATCTATACGTCTCCAGGGGGTTAATAAAGGCCTTCTGAAGCGAAGTGATGCGTTTTGTAAGAAAAATATCCATATTTCTAACTTTATATTCTATAACGGCTTCCGGTAACGGCTGTCCGCGTGTCCATGAGAGAGTCATATTTCGGCGTATGACGTAGCCGTAGCGTAACCTCCAGTGAGAAGAGACGGATGCGGAAGCGCGCGTTGTTTACAGCAAAGAAAAAGGGCGAAAAGAAGTGAGTTGTTTTAGTTATACTGTGGATTTGTATTAGTCTTAAAATGGCGTGAGAGTGCATCAATCCAGTCATTCCAATCGTCCATTCATGGCAGCAAACACTCTGTTGGCATTTCCTGCATTTCTCTCGTACTCTCCGTCTACCAGATTCTTTCATTTGTGCCACTGCTGCAGCCTCCTCCATCTCCCAGAGTTCCTGCTCTGTGTACTCCGGTTCAAACAGATATGGCTGTGCAAAAAACTCAATCTCCTCTTCTCTTATATCTTCTGCATTCGTCACATCTCAGCTACTACTTTGGCTGAAAGAAGAAAGCCATATAAACCTAGTTTGGCTTGAGGGTGACTAAATTATGGGAGCATTTTCATTTTTGGGTGAACTAACCCTTTAAGCATGCAGCTTTTTTGGTGTAATATTAATTGAGAGTGTCAAAGGAACATTTGTAATTAAAAAAATTTAACCATGGGAGCTTTTAAATGAAACGATTAAATTCAGGCATGAAACTGTGAATGGCACAAGCTTAATCTTGTCTGTTAGCCAATCAGCTCACATGTCATAAATTGATCAGTCCTTTGATGTGTAATTTGGTAGTCAATCAACTTGTGTCTCTCTCTTTGTCGAACATTTAAATTTGCTCAGTTTGCAAGTAAGCAGGTTTCACTGCAGCTTGCTGAGAGTTTTTTCTGAAACCCTCCTCTTCCCCAGATCCAAGTGTCTAGATCTGCTACATGGGGATTGTATTTATGTCTAATTGTCCAGCATCATGTCATACATGGTTAATGCAGCATTTCTTGCATGTTCTAATTGTGCAGAAGCAGTATGTCCACATGCTTAACTCAGTATGTCTGTGTAAGTTCTAGCCGTAGCAAGTCTCTGTATTTCCTCAGCAGCAGCATCAGCAGCAGAGGCATAGCAGATCTGGCCTGTCAAGACCAATAATATCAATATGGCATACCCATATTAACATGCTAAATCTATCTGAGAGCTGTCATGACTGAACTACTGTGTAGTAAAGTCAAAACGGTGATTAAAAAGGGTGAAAATCCAGTTACAGCATCTAAAATATCCACTTTCCCTTATAAATGTTAACAAAGTCAGTTACCCACATATCAAGTGTTTAGTACTCATAACAATGATGAAGTGTTTGTGCAGTGAGGAGCATGAACATAAAAACCACCTTCAAGACACTTCAAAGTGTGCCACAGCGGCGAATGACAGGAAAAGAGCTGAGCTGCAAGCACAAGGTCTTTACCATTTATCTCCAGATCTTTCTGAGGTCAGCAGGTGCTCTGATGCTATGGATATCGTACAAATAAAGTTTTAGCGTAGGATCCAGGTGTGATTATCTCACCACAATTACTGTCTGAATGTAATCTGGGTTAGACCATTCGATTTTATCATCGAGGATTGTAAAGAGTTTTGCATAATCCAAATGTCTGTTTACTTGTTGCCTCATTCCCTCAAACAATGCTGTAACAAAAATAAGCAGTCTTGTCACACAGTACAAAAGTAGAACTACAAAAATAATTTTCTTTATCAGGCTTGTTTTCCAGTTTTATGTATCTAACACAATTTTGCCAAGAGGGTAAGAAAAAAGCTCAATTCAAATGGAAAACAAGCGGGTGGAATGTGTCTGACTAATCGCGGCCGGCCCACAGTCCCGCTTGTCCTGATGGCCAGTCCTGTGGTAAGATGATTGTTGGAAGACTTCTCTTGAATGGGAGAACTCTTCTCCGGCAGAATAAACGTTCTTCTGATGGTAAAAAGGATCTGAAGACTTTGTGTTATTTCTCTTTATTGGAAATCCCCTGACAGACTATTCCTGCACACGTGAACGTGACCAGAATATTCCAGATAAACTAATACTGCCTTCATGTGCTATCAGAATTATCGGAATAATGAGTTTCCCACTCAGTAGTTGCACATGAATGACCCCACATCATTCTTGATCATTTTGATACCCGAGTTTCCGAGATGTGAGACGTCGTAAACTTTCAACGTGGCGGAGGAGAGTACAGTTTGTTTAGTGAATGACAGGTCATGTTAATCTTTCCAAATACAGCTAATTGTTAACGCTGACAGTTTTGGTCATATTCATTTATGGATGTCAGCAACCATTTGGTTCATGTTGTACATTTTTACACCGGGAAAATTGCTTGTATTTGACCACAATTCCATCATCGTCTGCAAGCTAACTGAGTTATATTTATTATGGTGTCCAATTATAACTTCCTCAAGAAATATGTATGAATGAACTTGGCGTCGTTTGCAATGTTTCCTGTTCTTTCTGTCAACAAAGCACATGAACACAATGTACTCATAATTACCACTTCGGAAGTGGGAAGAAAGAACATGAATATATGCAGGTTACATTTAAGGGGTAGTTCCCCAAAATGATCCATCCTAGATGTGTGACTTTCTTCTGCTGAACACAAATAAATATATTTCAGCTCTGTAGGACCTTTCAATGCATGTAAATGGTGACCAGAACTTTGAAGCTCCAAAAAAGTCAAAAGTCAGCATAAAAGTAATCCATCCGACTCCAGTTGTTTAATCAATGTCTTCTGAAGCGATCCAGTTGGTTTTGGGTGAGAACAGACCAAAATGTCACTCCTTTTGCACTGTACATCTCGAAATTGCAGTCAAGCCCATTGTGCTTGATGTATACGCAGAGCGCTAGATGGCACTAAAGAAAGTGTAATATAGTTTGAAATTATGATCCCCAAGGAGACTGCTGTCAAGATTTACAGTGCAAGAAAATAGTTACATTTTGGTCTGTTATATCTGGGATGGCATGAGGGTATGTAGATGATTTTTCGGTGAACCCTTTAAAACACAACTGGAAACTTTTCATCAGGCCTTCATCATTTTTCTTTATCACAGTTGTGACATCATTTCCACCACACCAAACAATTTTGCCCATAATAAAGTTCTCAAATGTTATTATAATTGTTAACCAAGTGGACAAACGTGTCAGTGAAGAGCATTGAGATGAAATATTTATGGAAGAGAGAGAGAGAGAGCGAGAGAGAGAGAGAGAGAGAGAGAGAGAGAGAGAGAGAGAGAGAGAAGTTGGCCCATCTGAGCAGTCAGTGTGCCCATGATGAACCTTGTCCACCATCCAAAGCACCTACAATGGGCACGCGAGCGTCGCTTCGGGACTGGACCTTGACACAGTGGAAGAAGGTTGCCTGGTCCAATCAGTCTTGTTTTCTTTAAAATCATATGGACGGCCGTCTACATGTGTGCTGTTAACTTGGGGAAGTGATGGCATCAGGATGCACTGTGGGAAGACAAGCCAGTGGAGGGAGTGTGATGATCTGAGCAATGTTCTGCTGGGAAACCCTGGGTCTGGCCATTCATGTGGACATCAATTTAACACGTGCCACCTACCTAAACATCATAGCAGACCTGGCACCCCCCATCATGGCAATGGCATTTCCTGATGCCAGTGGCTTCTTTCAGCAGGATAATGCGCCCTGCCACACTGCACACATTGTTCGGGAATGGTTTGAGGAACATGATGAAGAGTTCAAGGTGTTGCCCTGGCCTCCAAATTCCCCAAATCTCAATCCGATTGGGCATCCGTAGGATGTGCTGGACCAACAAGTTTGATCCATGGCGGCTCCACCTCACAACATACAGGATTTGAAGGATCTGCTGCTAATGTCTTGATGCCAGATACTACAGTACACTTCAGGGCTCTTGTAGAGTCCATGCCTCTGTGGGTCGGCACTGTTGGGAGTATGCGGAGGACCAACAGCATATTAGGCAGATGGTCAAAATGTTTTGGCTCATCAGTGTATATTATATATATATATATTTTTATGCAATCAGAATCATGATTTTCACCTGGTCAATGATAAAATGTGTGAAACCCCCCATAGATTTACAATGAAGGATGTACCTCAGGAGCACAGTGGACTATTTTAAGAAATAGTTTTCCTCACAATAGTTTTGCATATCCACACAATACCTTTATCCTTCCCCTTATGAAAACGTTGAATTGAAACACAGAAGTTATTACAATGGTCCCACGTCTTTGCCCAGGTTTATGACCACAGAGGTCGTTTGCCAGTTATCCACGGCTCCGCCTTCCATGACTTTGCCCCATGTCATGGCAGCCAAGCCAGAGTCAGCTTGCTCCATGCCATGTTACTATATGGACACTACAGTATTACTGTATTAAAACCATGGATAATTGTATCCAAACCATGGTTTCTGTCATGTTTATTCTGTTGGTTCCTGTTTTTTGTGTCTCTTATTTTGAAAAGTTCATGTCATGTGTTTCCGTAGTCATGTGATGTCCTGTTTTCCCTCCATGTTCATGTGTCTTGTTTTCATTGGTTCACTGTTTGATTACCTTGTTATTAGTTCTAGTTTGTCATTGGTTTAGGTTATTAGTCTTGTTATCTTGTTTAGTGTTCTGTTTGATCATTGGTTTATGGTCCTCCATGTCTGTGTATCTAAGCCCTCATGTTTGACATTGTCTGGTGTCTAGTATTGATGTTTGTTTGGAAGCACTTTCAAAGTTCATGTCATGTTTAAGCTATGCTTAAGTCTAGTTTATGTCAGGCCACATTTATGTTTAGTCATGTTTATGTCTTATTTAAAGTTTGCATGTTTACTTATTAAAGCTGCACTTGGTTTCTACACATTGTCTTCGTCATTGTCAGCTACAACGTTACAGTTTCCACCAAAAATAAAAAAATGACTGTAGTATTAACTAACTATTTATTGTGAGGGGATGCAACAGTATTTCAGAAAATACATTTCTCTCTTACAGCCTTTCCTTGCAGTTATCTTCTGTATAAATGTGCACTCAATAATGTTTTAAATATGTCATCTTGGACTTGAAGTGGCACCTAGTGGCGTGGATGCAGCATCATTTAAAAAAGTTTTCAGTTTCTGATGCCATTGTAGAAATGTCTTATTCACAGTCAGCCATGATTACTTTAATCCATGAGTGAACGTGTCCAATAACAGGACAGTTACTGAGATTAAGTGAATAGTATTCTGCTGAACATGTGCAAACCCTCTCCATGTAGAATAAAACAGCTTTTATAAGGTTACTGATCTGACTGCTGTCTTCATCTCATGAAGATAAATTATGAATCACAGGAGAAACATTTGAGTAAAAAATTTCAGAGTGCACCTTTACTTGTTTAAATCCTACTTCTTGATTAAACTGATGATATAATTATGTAACAGATTACTTACAACAGATTTGAATTTAAATACACTAATTTCTCACCCTTTACAAACAGACATAATGATTCTGCACTAACAAAAATCACTCACGAAACGGATGTAAAAAAACTCAAACCTTTTATTAAAGTCTATTGCATGTATTTAATAATATATATATAAAAGTTCAACAGTAACAGAACTGGCACATGATCAGACAACAGTTAGTTATCAATGCATTCATCCATTCATTCAAGAAACAACACAGGTACAAACACCGACAGATACGCTGATTCACGAGGTGAGGGTGTGTGTGGGTGTGTTTATGGGAAGAGGAAGGTTTGTCTCATTTGGAAGAACAAATAAATACATTACCAATTTCTTTTTAAAAAGTTTTGCATCTTCTGCATAAAATGTGCTGCATGCTCTTCATTTCAGCTGCATTTAAGGGAACACGAATGATCACTCGTGTACACACACACACGAACAGCAGAGCATGTGGTTTAGATGTGCTAAATTTGGGGTCATGGTTTCACACGAATTGTAAAAATCACAATTCATGCATTTTTTTAGCGGTAAGCAGAGGTCTATCAAATAATTCATCAAATATTGAATACTGGCTGTAGTGTGAGGTACATGGACTGTGTGTTTGTCCTTTATTATTGGCTGCACCTGAAAAAGTCGCATTTAACATGTGAACACGTTCAGCCACATCCTGAGGACACGTCTTTTAACATCAGGCCTGAAGCAGTTTAGCACCAGAGTATTACAGTGTGTGTGTCTTTCAGTTTAAATACATCTTTGTTAATAGATTCACACACTGCGCAAATATTTTCTTAAACTTTTGTTTGTTTGTTTTCCAGTTAAAATATCTAAACATCCTTGAAACAAGATGGATTACATAAGAAGCTAAATTATATAAGATAGTATACAAATTTAAATTCTATCACTTCTTTTGCCAGTGGAGTGAGAAAAAGAAATGTATTTCTATTAAAACAAGTCTTAATAGAATGCAATTTTGCTTCTCAAGTAAATGCATCTTATTTAAAAGGAATATTCCGGGCTCAATACAAGTTCAGCTCAATTGACAGAATTTGTGGCATAATGTTGATTACCACAAAAATACATTTTGATTAATCTCTCCTTTAAATGTTTTTAAAACAGAGGTTACAGTGAGACACTTACAATGGAACTCAATGGGGACAATTTATGAAAGGGTTTGAAGGCAAAAATGTGAAACTTGTAATTTTATAAAAGCACACATTCATTTTTCTGAAAGAAATCATGTATTATTTGACCCTTACATTTGGTTATATTGCTGTTTTTATGGTCATTTAAGTGATTTTCTCACAGTTAAATCATGTTAACACACATATTGTTTATGTCTTGTGTGTATACTTCTGAAACAGTGAGTATTTGAGATTTGAGATTACTGACCCCATTTACTTCCATTGTAAAGTAAAAGAGGGACGAGTCCAAATCATTTTTTGTGGTAATGAACATTATGCCACAAAAACTGTAAATTGAGCTTCACTTGTGTTGAACCAAGAATATTCCTTTTCAGGACATTTCTCTTGAATTAAGTATACTTTTCTTACCCGTATACTTTATACTTTTTTTTCTTGGTTTAAGCATAAACCTCAATAAATTTTGTTAGATATTTGCTTACAACAAGAAATAATAATAATAATAATTTTAAAAAATAAATAAATGTACCTTGCTTAATGGATGCTCATATATTTTAAGAAAATTATTTTGTGCTATACTTCAGTGTGAATGCTTAACTGTATGTAGTTCTTCCAGTTGGACGTGTATATGTGTGTGTTTGTGTTCAGTCGCTGTCGCTGGTATCACTGCTGGGATCACCCTGGACTTTGTTGCGGTGCTGCATGGCGCGGTGATATGCCACCTGAACAGACTTCCTGATGTTTGACTTCCTGCCCTCCAGCATCTTCTCCTTGTCCAGATCCTGATTGACACCAAGAGGAACCAGTTTGGAGCGTGGCAGCCATTGCCTGTACAAACAATCACACACACATTTACATAGGACTCATTCTGTGTCTTACATCATGTTCTCTGGCAAGGATTAACAATAAGGATTGTGGCCGGGGTCAGTGTGAGCAAGTTTCAGGCCAGTTGATTGAACTATCGTACATCTTATTTTTATTGACTTTACAGTACATGCGATTCTACACCATAAACTAAAACGTTTGGTTTTGTGTGATGTATTGAACATTGTTGTTGCAAATAGAGTAAAGCAGTTTGGTTTTGGAACTAAAAATCACATTCATTTTCTCAATAGGAGAATTGATTTATAGAGAATTTAATTAATGATAACCTGTAACCTCCTGAGACTCAAGTGTGACTGCTGTGTGCATTTTCCATTTCCCTTTTTGATTTGTAACTAGTAGCACCTAATAAAAAATTTTTGAGCAAATTTGTTTTCCTAAAAATGTATGTGCACATATGTTGTGAAATTATAAATAACACCAAGCTATAGAAAGTCAGATTATTTTTATCAAATTGTTTATTATGTTTCCTGGAGTGTTGATTATTCATGCCTTCAAACGCAGTGCCTCTTTGCTTGACATCATGGGAAAATAAAAAATAAATCGGCCAAGATCTCAGAAAAAAAAGAAAGAAAGGATGCTCAGCAAGGAAGAAGCAACTGCTCCAAAACCACCATAAAGCCAGACTACAGTTTGTAATTGCACATGGGGACAAAGCTCTTACTTTTTGGAGAAATGCCCTCTGGTCTGCTGAAAAAAACATTGAACTGTATGGCCATAATGATCATTGTTATGTTTGGAGGAAAAAGGCTTGAAAGCCGAAGAACACCATCCCAACCGTGAAGCATGGGGGTGACAGTATCATGTTGTGGGGGTGCTTTGCTGCAGGAGGAACTGGTGCACTTCACAAAATAGATGGCATCATGAGGAAGGAAAATTATGTGGATATATTGAAGCAACATCTCAAAACATCAGCCAGGAAGTTAAAGCTCGGTCACAAATGGGTCACTCTCCATATTACTCTCATATTACTAATATATTTGCAAATATCTGAATATTTGCCAATAAAATTTTAATATGTTGTTTCATACTTCTAATCAATATCTTTAAATCAGTTTTTGTCTAAGTTTCAATAGTTTGTAAGTTGTTTACGTAATTTGCAATGCTTCATGAGATTGTAGTTTATTCCCTCATTAAAGATGTTAAGTACATAGTTGTTATGTATTCATGAGACAAACCACCAAATGCTACCAAACATACTTTACTGATGTTCAGATCACAGGTAGATTACATCACATTCCCCCCCCACGTGCAACTCACATCACGTGACTTAAATACCCGCTCCCAGGCATGAGAGCCAATGAATGCACATCCTGCATATACATTATCCCAATACACCACATTACGTCCCCCATTAAAACTAACACACCACATTAGTTCAAATTCTCAATTTCTAAAACGTTGTGGTAATGTAATAGTCCGTTTAGAACGACGCAGACCCACTGGACTTGGGTTGTTCAATGATTGTTCAAAAGGTACTTCAGAGTCAAATGTACCTACTGGAGTTCCAGCAAATCCAGAATCTTGACCATTGAGTTCCGCATATTGAGCTAGATCATGTGGTTCAACATATTGAGCTTGATCATTTGGTTCAGCATATTGAGCAGTCTCCTTTTCCTCCTGTGGCATTGGAATCTCTGAGGATGAAGTGTGTGGTCTCAGTTGATCACCATGCCGTCTGTACACAGTATCCGATATTGGATCACGTACCTTGTACGAAACAGGTCCTGTCTGCTGTGTAATCACTCCAGATAGCCACTTTGGACCTCCTTCCACTGTACTTCGCAGGAACACAGAATCATCCACAGAAAAGGATCTCTCTCTATTTTCTGAAATGGCTTCGGTTCCCACATCCGTAATTTCAGGTAGTGGAATTTGTGACAGGCCATCTGCATTTCCATGACATTCTGCCTTGCGATACATGATATGATAATCATATGCCGACAAAATTATAGCCCACCGCTGAATACGAGCGGCAGCCATCATTGGAAAGTGCTTATGTTCTCCAAACAGAGTCACTAATGGTCTATGATCCGTTATCAAATTAAAAGATCTTCCCCAAAGATATTGATGGAATTTTTTAACTCCATAAATCACACTCAACGCTTCCTTCTCAATCTGTGAATATTTATTTTCAGCAGGGGACAATGTCCGTGAAGCATATGCAATGGGATGTTCTTCACCATTCGGCATAATGTGCTGAAGCACTGCACCAATTCCATAAGCTGAAGCATCACATGCTAAAGTCAAAGGCAGTTGTGGATCATAATGTACCAACACTTTGTCACTTGTGAGCAATTCTTTACACTTGTAGAAAGCATCTTGTTCCTTTTTCCCCCAACACCAAGTAGTTTGTTCTTTCAACAGTCTATACATTGGTGCCAACACTGTGCTCTGATTTGGTACAAAACGTCCATAATAATTTACCAAGCCTAAAAAAGCTCGCAGTTCCTTTACGTTTGAAGGTGTTGGTGCATCTTGAATGGCTTTTACCTTGTCTTTCGTTGGATAACCCCTTTTTCATCAATCACATAGCCCAGGTATTCAATTCGTGTTTGTCCCCACTCACACTTACATTCCTTCACTCTTAAGCCTGAGTCTTGAAGACGCTGTCGGATTTTACAAAGGTTTGTTAGATGTTCTTGTTCATCATGACCTGTAATCAACAAATCATCCAGATACACAATCACTTTCAGATCTTTCATCAAAGTTTCCATTATACGTTGAAAAATGGAAGGGGCTGAACTGATGCCAAAAGCTAGACAATTATACACATATAATCCCTTGTGGGTGTTGATTGTCGTATACTTCTTGGAATCATCATCCAGTAAAACCTGTTGATATGCTTGTGCCAAGTCAATCTTGGAAAACAACTTCCCTCCACTCAAAGTGGCTAAAACTTCCTCAATCCGTGGCAGGGGATACACTTCAGTATTGGACGCTTGATTGACAGTGACTTTGTAGTCACCGCATAAGCGGATTGTGGAATCTTTTTTAATAACAGACACAACTGGAGCCGCCCACTCACTATACTTTACTGGAGATATCACATTGGCTTTCTCCAGCCTATCAATTTCCTTCTCCACCCGTTCCTTCATAGCAAAGGGAAGAGGACGACTTTTAAAAAACTTGGGTGGAACATCTGGTTTCACTGAAATAGTAGCTTTAATGTCCTTTAGAGTGCCCAGCTCATCCTTAAAGACTTCACTATACTTATCCAGCACTTCTTTGATAGACCCAGGCTGCTTAGCTTGACTCACATATCGAATTATTTTCCAATTCAATTTTACTTTCTGGAGCCAGTTCCTACCACACAGGTTTGGACCATTCCCTTCTACTACAATTAGTGGTAACTCATTCACTTGATCCTCATATTGTACAGTAGTTGTGAATTGACCCAATACTGGAATGCATTCACCGGTGTAGGTCTTTAACTTTACTTCAGCTCCCTCCAGTGGCAAATGGGCAAACGATTGTTTATACACTTGTTGCGAAATGATGCTTACAGCTGCTCCTGTATCAATGTCCATCAACAAATCCTGCTGATTCACAGTAAAATTCACTCGGAAAGGCTGTTTCTCAGTATCACTTAACATGGAAAACATTTCCAGCTCTGGCTCTTCAGCGTACATATAAGCTGTCACTTTGTGCTTGTTCTGTTGTTCAGTAGCTTTACTGTTGAGATGTACTTTCTCTTTAACTTTATAAGCTCTCTTTATATGTCCAATCTTCCCACAATTGTGACACTTAGAGTTTTTAAAATAACATTCCTGAGCATTATGGTTTTTCCCTTTACAACGATAGCATAATTGTCTCTGGTTATACACAGTCTTTGCATTTACCTTATGCACTGCTGCCACTGAATCCTCTGTTTTCCTCAGTTGCTGGGTATCACGATGTGCAGTTTCCATGCTCTGAGTAATTTCAAGTGCTCGTGCAAAAGTGAGTGTGTCCTCCGAAAGCAATCTTTGTTGACATGCTTCACTTTGGATTCCGCTAACAAAGCGATCACGTAGAGACTCATCCAAACTTGCACCGAAGTCACATTTAGATGCACATTGTTTCAGTTCAGCAACATACTGGGGACACAGTTTCATGGGGCTTTTGAACACAATGCTGAAATCGGAAACGTTCAGCTATTATCAACGGCTTTGGTTCAAAATGAGCTTTAAGAATATTCACGATTTCTTCCAACGTTTTATCCTTTGGCTTTTCAGGCTGAACCAAATTCCGCAGTAATCCATATGTGGACGCTCCCACAGCACTAAGCAAAGTCGCTAATTGCTTCGTATCATCCACGTCATTTGCAACCATGAACAATTCTGCGCGTTCAATATACGTGGACCAGCACTCGTCTTCTGGTTTACACTCATCCAATCTTCCGATTTGCGCCATGTCCTCTCACTTTAATCCTCGTCGCCAACTTATGTTATGCATTCATGAGACAAACCACCAAATGCTACCAAACATACTTTACTGATGTTCAGATCACAGGTAAATTACATCACATTCCCCCCCCACGTGCAACTCACGTCACGTGACTTAAATACCCGCTCCCAGGCATGAGAGCGAATGAATGCACATCCTGCATATACATTATCCCAATACACCACAATAGTCTTGTATCTTTGTCCTTTTGTTTAATTTTCAAATATTTTTTGCTTCAAATCAAAGTTTGTGATACACCTCGGAACTGGTTGGTTTGATTGATGACTTACAACTCTTTTATGAAGAATTTTACGAAATCTCACGCAAAAATGAATGAGAAAAATACTTCCAGAACAAGATGGCTGTAAAAATGGGTGGGCACTGTTGCACTGATTTAAAAACATCACACAGGTGACTTGTGATAGTCTTGGAACTGTTTTGCAGCATATGCCTTTGCTTCCATGGAGTTACATAACAGTTCTTTTATTTAAAGATATTATTGCAAATTAAAGAACCAATAAATGATAAATGGTCTGCACTTATATAGCGCTTTTTTAACCTTAGCGGTTTTCAAAGCGCTTTACACTGTGACTCATTCACCCATTCACACACTCACACACCAATGATGGCAAAGCTGCCATGGAAGGCGCTAGCCTGCCATTGGGAGCAACTTGCGGTTCAGTGTCTTTCCCAAGGACACTTCGGCATGTGGAGTCACGTGGGCCAGGAATCGAACTGCCAACCCTGCGATTAGTGGCCAACCCATTCTACCACCAGAGCCACAGCCGTTATTGTGTATTGTGGCGAGGCCATGGTTTAGTATCTGTCCGGGAAGAGGGGAAGCGGTAAGGATTCATCTCTGGGTGATAATTAAGTCTAACAGCTGTTTCTTGTTGCAGTAATCCAGGGAGAGGGATGCCAGTGTCCACAGAGAGAGAGCATGATACACAGGAGTGCGATGTGTTAAGAGTGTTTCGTTTGTGAATAAAGTGTTAGGAAGATACCTGAACCTTGCTTCCTCATTCCCATTCCAACCAGTCCTGTTACAGTGGTGCCAAAACCCGGGATCTTGAGGAAGACAATACGTTGTCATGGAGTCCTTGCTGCTAGCCGAAGTCATCAAAACTCTCGCCAGCATGCACCAGGCTCAACACCAGGCCCTACTTAAGCTACGTCTAGACCAAGACCAGTGTTTCCAGGCAATTCTCAGGTGCTCTGGAGCTTCATACACCAGGAGCAATTCGCAGTGACGACCCTTTACCCATCAGCTTCCATGTCCACGCTCAACCATATGAAAATGGGCTCGCAAGATGAACCAGAGGCATTTATAGAGTTGTTCGAGCATATGGCGGACCTATGGAAATGGCCAAAGTCACAGTGGGTGGCCAGGGCTCTTCCAGGACCAATGCTCCGTGATGGAACTGGAAGCATTGGTGCGGGTCCCTGACACCCAATGGGATGCTCCCGGTCGAGCTGGAACATATCACATAACTGTGAGTATCAGAGGAAGTACAGTGCATCAGGAAAGTATTCACAGCGCTTCACTTTTTCCACATTTTGTTATGTTACAGCCTTATTCCAAAATTGATTAAATTCATTATTTTCCTAAAAATTCTACAAACAATACCCCATAATGGCAAAGTGAAAGAAGTTTGTTTGAAATCTTTGCAAATTTATATAAAAAAATAAAAATAAAAATCATGTACATAAGTATTCACAGCCATTGCCATGACACTCAAAATTGAGCTCAGGTGCATCCTGTTTCCACTGATCATCCTTGAGACATGGATGATTAAACTTCCAGAACATTCCACATGGATGAGGAGAACCTTCTAGAAGAACAACCATCTCTGCAGCACTCCACCAGTCAGGCCTGTATGGTAGAGTGGCCAGATGGTAGCCCCTCCTCAGAAAAAGGCACATGACAGCCTGTCTGGAGTTTGCCAATAGGCACCTGAAGGACTCTCAGACCATGAGAAACTAAATTCTCTTGTTTGATGAAACAAAGATTGAGTTCATTGGCCTGAATGGCATGTGTCATGTCTGGAGGAAACCAGGTACTGCTCATCACCTGGCCAATACCATCCCTACAGTGAAGCATGGTGGTGGCAGCATCATTCTGTGGGGATGTTTTTCAGCAGCAGGAACTGGGAGACTAGTCAGGATCGAGGGAAAGATGAATGCAACAATGTACAGAGACATCCTTGATGAAAACCTGTTCCAGAGTACTCTGGACCTCAGACTGGGGTGAAGGTTCATCTTCCAACAGAACAACAGGACCCTAAGCACACAGCCAAGATAACAAAGGAGTGGCAACGGGACAACTCTGTGAATGTCCTTGAGTGGTCCAGCCAGAGCCCAGACTTG
Organism: Moxostoma hubbsi; assembly: GCA_032164185.1. Lineage (NCBI taxonomy): Eukaryota > Metazoa > Chordata > Actinopteri > Cypriniformes > Catostomidae > Moxostoma > Moxostoma hubbsi. The sequence goes on from JAVLUX010000018.1 coordinate 42,232,630, forward strand.
AACCTGATTGAACATCTCAGGAGAGATCTGAAAATGGCTGTGCACCGACGCTCCCCATACAACCTGATGGAGCTTGAGAGGTCCTGCGAAGAAGAATGGGAGAAACTGCCCAAAAATATGTGTGCCAAGCTTGTAGCATCATACACAAAAAGACTTGAGGCTGTAATTGGTGCCAAAGATGCTTCAAAAAAGTATTGAGCAAAGGCTGTGAATACTTATGTAAATGTGATTTTTGTTTTTTTATTTTTAATGAATTTGTACAAATTTCAAACAATCTTCTTTCACGTTGTCATTATGGGGTATTGTTTGTAGAATTTTGAGGAAAATAATGAATATAATCCATTTTGGAATAAGGCTGTAACATAACAAAATGTGGAAAAAGTGAAGCGCTGTGAATACTTTCCGTATGCACTGTATCAAGCCTTGGTGGATACCGGTTGTAATCAAACAACTATCCACCAATGTTTGGTTCAAGACGAGGCTTTGGGCACAGGGCAGAGGGTGAAGGTGAGGTGTGTGCATGGAGATATTCAAAGTTACCCTATAGTGACAATCACTATTCAATTTCGGGGACAAAAACAGTGTCGAGGCTGCAGTTAATTCCCGCCTCACCATCCACTAATTCTGGGAATTAATTGGCTGACATTTACAGGGGAATGTGTGTGGATATGTCCTGCAGCAAAGTGTATCGGTGTGTGTGGTGTGACGCACTGGCTGGGGAGGTGGAGCCAGGGCAGTCGATGAGCTCCATGTCAGGATGATGTAAGGAAGGGTAGAAGTCTCGTCTTTCCCAGCCCTAAGAGGGTTCCCTGCAGGGGATTTCCCTCTGGAGCAGTCGTGAGATGAGTCCCTTAAGCATGCTTTTAATCAAAGGAAAGTGACTGTTGGTCAATGCCTCTAGCCAGACGTTGTACTCGCATATCTTTATTTTTCAATTATTAAAGATAGGTTGTCTCGAGTGAGGCAGTACGCTCAGAGGATACAAAAAGATGATACAACCCAATTGTTGACACAGAAAATCAGTCAGAAAATGCTGTTCCAGATGGCTCATCATAATCCGATGGCGGGTCACTTAGGATAAGAAATAACACTAAACCATCTAATGGCCCATTTCTATTGGCCGGGCATTCATGGGGATGTCCGCATGTGGTGTGCGGCATGCCATGAATGAGTAAAAACAAAATGCGGTATGTTCTAAATCTTACAGTAAATCTCCACACTTTGGGTCGACTAACACAGGAGAATTTTTTCCAAGCTCAAAAACGTCAAAGCCGACTGTATGATGGGGAATTTGCACCGAAGACAAAGTGCTTGTATTACTCCCAACGAGTTCCAGATTACAATGTCTCTTCATCATGCCAGCTATCGCGTTTGCCATCACTGTATGACTGCTTTTAGCGCTTTCCCAAGGACGGAGAATGCTAACAGCACATGAACGTTTCCATGACTATATAAAGCATGTGAATATTAAATGAGGTATGCACTGAGGCATTATATGATTGTTGACTTTTGCTAAACAATTTTCAAAACATATTTAACCAAGTGGGCGGTGTATATATATATATCCAGACAAATATCAAATATGTTGTAATTGATATTTTCAGTGTATTAATAAAAAAATGCACAAATAAATAAACTAATAATAATTTGTGGAAAATTTTTCAGCAGTTTAAACTACTGGCCCGGCTCGGCCAGGTCTTGTTTCAAGCAATAATTTCTGAGTAGCATGCTAATGTTGTTTCCTCTGCCCTATTTCACTGTGTCTGCCAGCACAGGATGTTCAGTGATGTTGACAGCTGTAAAACACTCTTGAGAAAGTCAAAGTGGGTCATGAGAATGTGACAATAATCATCTCAATATAGAAACCTTCTTGTATTGACAAGGTCAGTCAATTACAGGGTCTGAATTTAACACTCATCAAGCATCAAATGTAAATGGGTTTTGTTGAGTCAATAAAACAATTGCTTAGAACTGCAACATTACACAGTTTATATCACAATTTATCGGATATCGATGATGTCTTAAAAAGATCCCAGTGCCGATTGCGAACAGATGATGATCGACAATATTAGGAAATGGCGAACCCATGGATCTGGGAAGTCACCAACTTTTTTGCATGAATTAAATTCTCAACTTGGATAGAAGTATAGCTACCGCTTGTGTCTGATTCACTGTTTGTTCAGAGGTATGCGCCATGAGCCTGTCATGTGGAACAAGCGCATGTAAAGAGTTTTCACTCTTTTGTTTTCTGTTTCATTAATCAAAAACTGTTTGCAAGAATACTGTCGTCTGTGAGAACGCTGCAAATTATCTGATCATCTCGGGAGGTGCTGTGAGTTTAGTTCGCTTTATTTCCATGTGGTTGGCATACATTGTGAACGCAACTCTACAGGTTCAGTAATATATACACTACCGTTCAAAAGTTTGGGGTCACTTGTCTGAAATGTTTCTCATGATCTTAAAAATCTTTTGATCTGAAGGTGTATGCTTAAAAGTTTGAAATTAACTTTGTAGACAAAATATTATTCTGCCAAAACATATACATTTATTTAATTACAAATCTAAAATTTCCTAAAAAAAAAAAAAGTTTTTGAAATGGATGACTTGGATCAAAATATGAAGAAAAGAAGCCAATAAGTGCCCAACATAGATGGGAACTCCTTCAATACTGTTTAAAAAGCATCCCGGGGTGATTCCTCAAGAAGTTGGTTGAGAAAATGTCACGAGTACATGTCTGCAAAATCTAGGCAAAGGGTGACTACTTTGAAGATGCTAAAATATTACATAGTTTTGGATTTATTTTGGATTTTTTGGTCACAAAATAATTCCCATATTTCCATTTCTATTATTCCATAGTTTTGCTGACTACTATTATTCTAAAATGTGAAATAAATAAATAAATAAAGAATGAGTAAGTGACCCCAAACTTTTGAACGGTAGTGTATCTTTGTATTAAAGAAACAAAGATGAAAGTGATTCAATCATACAGTAATACAAGACACATTCACCTTGAACCTAAAATTTTGTTTTATTTTATTTTCTATAGGCAGCATAAACAGTATTACCAAAGCGCAGTACAAACACAAATTTGATAAGAACACACATTTGACAGTATTATTTGGGGAATTTATTTATTATTTATTTGTCTTATTTATTTAGATTATTATTGTCTTTACATTTTTAATTGTTTTTAGTTCTTAATCAGTAGGCTATTAGCAATTTTCTTCCTGTTGTCATTGACGGATGCTTGCATGATGTCAAATGGAGGCGGTAATTGTTTGGATTAGGGGAGGTGGTTAAATACGTTTTTTTTTTTTTATCACTGTTATTTTAATGCTTTTTTCATTTAATTTAAAGTGAAATTTGAATTTAGAAATGTACTTTAAGTTTTTTGTGTTTCAATCAATTAATAAAATCTTTAAAGCAAAATCAATACAGCAAAAAACCCTCGGCAGGGGGGTTGACGATGTATTCGGATATCACAATATTTTTTAAGGCAATTATTCCTAAAATATATATTTTTTTAAATATTGCCCGGCCCTATTGGACACTACTCACTCTATATTAGTATCATTATAAAGTCATCAAAACTATGAAATAACACAAATTTAAGTATAGCAATTATATAGTGAACAAAACATGCTAAACAACTCTAAACTCCCCATGTACAGTCACTTGATTTCTACAATTAATAATAATTAAAAAAAAACTATTTCAGCTTTATAAAGAAATTAAAAAGTAGGCACAATTAGCAATTGTGTAATAGTCAATTAGCAATAGTCTACAAAACTCATTTCAAGCAGAAGCCTTGTGATCAAAATGCAGCTTAAATTCAGTCAGTGTGTCCAAACTTTTAACTGATAGTGTGAGAGACACGATGAAAAGTATATAAACCATCTACTAAAAACAAAAACATCTGTTGTGACTCTCGACATCGTCTTTTACCGCAGTGGAACATTTTACCTCTGGAACTTCATGTTTCATTCAACACATGGAATATTCCCCTCACAAAGAAGAACACAAGTGTTTGTGCGTGTGTAGATAAATATACTTTGGGGAAACATTAGCCCCCAGAAGTGAGCAAAATATGACAAAATTCTCCTTTGAGGACATTTAGAAAATCCTAATTTGTTAAAATGATACATAACTGAAGAACAAATGCAAAAAGTCTTCTTTTAGGCTTGAGATTAATCTATATTAATTATAATCAGACATACATATATAAAAGCACAAGAAGTTGATGGTTTGTCCCTCTTTAAATAGCTAATTAAAAGTGCATGTGTGTGTGACTAACCAGGTCCTCTTGTTGTCGAAGAAGAGCACTAGGAAGAGATGTTCTCGCGCCTCCTGTGTCATCTGCTCTCCCAGTTTGAGCACCTCTAGAGGTGGGACAGGGATTGGGACACCCCTGTGGAACACACCCTCTCGTGGCATCTTAGGATCAATGATCTGAGGGGAGAATACAACGGGTCAAAACAAGAGGTCGACTGATAGTGGATTCTGCAAATACCATTAACAATGGTGGTGGAAAAGGCAGATATCCAATTAATTGGTCTAAATTTAAATCTAAATTCTTAGTCTTTCCGTACTATAATGGTGACAAGAGTCCAAATTGAATAAAATCCCAGATGCAGTTTATTGATGAACCAAAATCCCCAAAATAACCTAAAAAAATGTATACTATAAAAAAGCCCAAAACACACCAGGGACTCTTATTTTGAAATGATGAAGACTCTGTTCCATTACAATGCTCTATATTTACCAAATTAAGCCTTTTACAGCCTATATATTCACTAGATTAAGGGTTTTGCATACATATTTCTCCAGATGAGGTTTAATGGAAATAAGGTTTAATATTATTCACAATATATGAAGTTGTAGATGGTGATGTGTGCTGATGGGGCAGGTTTCCATTTAGTCACATTTTTCTTTGCATGCCCTCACTTCAATTTAAAACACTTGATTATCTACTCATATTAAGACAATATGCATCGAAGTGAGGACCACATTTCTTTTGAAATGACTTATTTCACCTCTAAAATCCATGGTTAAGTATAAACAAGACGTTTTAACTGAAGACTCCTCCAGTGCCGCCATCACGCTGATTAATCGATATATTGGTCTTCCTCTAGTCAAAACTGATGATCACAATTAGTCACACATGGACTGAAGCACCCTCTGCTGGTCGAAGACAGTAACAGCACTTCTTTATGTTACAGAATTTATGGGCTTTTACAAATGTATATTGACAGTAGAGAGAGCACAATACATTTTTGTTATGCAGTGATTTGGGACACGATGCAGACTGGATTCAAATCTGCATCTCCCACATGACCATCACCAGCTCATCTGGTTTAACACAAGTTAAGCACAGTACTGAGATCTGTTTTATTAGCAATAAACTACTGCTAAACACTAAACTTAACTAACATAAACAAATGACCATGCTCAGAACTGTAATGTCACAATATTTATTCAAAAGTAGTATACTCAGTAGTATGCAACTCACCAGAGCGGGGTAAGAGGGGTATCCTCTGCACTTGGCCCATACAAGATTGAGAGCGTCCAGAGAACTATAGTCATCTGAGCTCATCCAGCACCCAGAGCGCCCCCTGCCTCGAACTACTGCGCACACACACACACACACACACACACACACACACACACACACACACACACACACACACACACACACACACGTCAGCTCATGAACATGTCACATGCAGGATCATATGAAGAGTCTGTGTTGCTCTACACACAGTGTGAGACTCGACCTCCACCCAATGAGTAGGAGTCATTCTCTGTTCCAGACGTCTCCTCACTGCTGTCCTCCTGAAATGCTGAGCGAGAGAACGATGCTTTGCCATGGCCTTGTTTAGAGGGAGTGCTGTAAAAACACAGTGAAAGCATCAGAATGCATTGTACTTGTATTCCTCTGTGTTAAATGCAGATGTGCTACTATTACAGTCCTGATTCACTGACAAATGATTCTATTAAACCAGTTGTTTTTACTGATTTGGTCAAACAGATTAGCAAAGGGTTTGTAAATCACAACACTGCAACAACACTTTGGGATTAAAACCATTCATAATGTACTGATGTATGATTTTGCTGGGAGTATAAAAGATAGTGTTTTATTAGTTATTTATTTATCAAAGACATTAAAGTTGCATTAAAGGTGATAAATTTGATACATCGGTTTCATGAATCAGTTCAAACTGTCCATTTCAAATTCGAGATTCATGTCATTTGCATCACTGCTAATAAATGTTCACAGAAGTCTCTATGTGGCATTTTTCATGTATTAAAATGTTTGTCACTATATATTGCAATTTATTACTGTGTCTTTTTTTATTGGTGTATGTAAATATAAATAATATCATAACTTGATATTATAACACACTATAACACCCTTATAAGGGTGTTTTTCAACTTCTGGCACTTTTAGCACTGTGGATATATAGAAAGTAAAATCCAGCCTAAACATTTTTCACACTCCCAGTAGTTTATTTCATGATTGTTTATTAGCAATGCCCAACAGTGTTTGTACAGTACATGCATCACAGGAGATTTATGTCATTTAGGTCTTGAAAATATTTTGCCTACTTTTTTGAAGTTGTCCTAAGCCATTTGCCCAATAGGAATCAAACAAGTGCAAAAAGATTCTCTGAAGTCCCAATATCAATAGTTACAAAAAAGTTTAGATTCAACACCAAAATGCAATAAGGGGGCATGGCCACTTTTACTTAACTGGACATAACTCTTAAAAGAAAAGAGATATTTTCACCAAATTTGGGACACTTATCAATCTGAGGACACGTTTTAAAAACTGCACACCTTTGCCACTTGGTAGCGCTATACAAATGATAAACATAAAAATTGCTTTAACTATGGAACCGTTTGTCCAGTTGACTTGAAATGTTGCATGCAGTGTCTTTGTCCAAGTTGCCATCAAGATCTATGGAACATTCACAGATCTTGAAAAACATGGCCGTCATCGACCAATCAAAGTTTAGCAGCTATTAAACAAGGTTAACAAAGGCCAATCAGAACGAAATGCAGTAGGCCTATTTGTCTCTTGGCCCAAGAGGTCTGTGCAAAATATGAAAATAACTGGCCACCAGGAGGTGCTATCACGTTTTACGTGCGTGTAAATGGTTGTATATTTTGTGTCAAATTATAGCACATCTCAAATTCTCTATTGTGTTCAATATTATTCTGTGCTGGAAATTACACTGACATTTTTTATGTTTAAAAAAATAAAAATAAGGACCAACTCCTTTGTCTTGCCAAGGCTAATTTCATAGCTAACACTATGTATCCTAAATACATGATCATATTTTCACACTTTTTACATAATTTGGCAAAATCACATCTTAACTAGAAATTATTCTGCTCACAAGTGATATTTCCCTTGATTTTTCATGGTTTTGTCTCATCGCAAGCATGCTCTTCACTAACACTTTAGTCCACTCGGTTAAATTTTTTTTTACGTTTATTTAGCAAAAGACAATCTATCACACGCCCCTCAGTGCATACCGCATTTAATATTCACACGCTTTATACAGTCACAGAAAAATTCATGTGCTGTTAGCATTCTCCGTCCTTGGGAAAGTGCTAAAAGCAGTCGTACAGTGATGGCAAATGCGAAAGCTGGCATGACGAAGAGACAGTATTCCCTTTGTGTGTGTTTTCGTGAATGAATGCCCAGGATTAATTATTAACACAGGGTAATATATGAACAAGAAACAAGATAACCCAGGATTCCATTTAATAATATCAAGTGTGAAAATCTCTTGTGTACCTGGTTCTGTCTGATGCTGCGCTGCTGCTGCTGCTACTGGTGGATTCAGAATCAGAGCTGGAGCGCGGCAGACTGCGCTCGTTCCTGTACACCAGAAAACTCTCTGTCACCGGCTGACTGCTGCCACCGAAACCATTACTGTGATGACCTGACAGAAGAATACAGCAGCAAAATAAACACTGATAACTCTTAATCGTAGTCCTAGCAAACTCCATAACAGTAGTCCATACCACTGTTGCTATATACATTTCAAGTCATCTGAAGTCGCTATTCCTCCACTCTTCAATGTCATTTGCATTTGCATGCAGATTTAAAAAATGGCACTTTGATGCATCATGTCAGGTTTATGTCATTGTGTTTGCATGCATTTACACCTTTTTAATTTTTTTTAAATCAGGGTATGGTCATAAATATTTTAAGCATAATCCGACTGAATTCGCTCTGCATGTACACACCTTTACTGCTGTTCTTACTGGCTTATCCACTGTGAGCAAGTGTTGTGAGCATTTTTACGTAAAAATCCGATGATTTCAAACGTTATGTAAACACGATTTTCTTGTGCCGTTTTATTTTACAATAAGCTGATTTTTGGTAGTTATCAGCACTCATTGACAAAAAACACCCCTGGATGTTGCATGTGAAACATGCTAACTCTACTGGAATTAACTGTGTGTTGATTATTTACTTTCGAGTGCTTCATGTGAGGAGTAATAGTTATATGTTAAATTGCTGCCTACATAGAGTGCTCAAAATAAGTTACTTATGAGGTTGCATGTCAGTTACGATGCTGCATTAGAAGATAGTGAACCTACGTAGGCAGTATAAAGTATGTAAATTCACTAGGTTTAACGGTGTGCTCACTTCATGTCGGAATTACTGTAATTACGAGATTCCGACTTGTAAAAATCGCTCTATCATCATGACATCATGTAAGAAGAACCAAAATGGGGTTTAGGGGTGAGGGCCAGCGCCGTACCCAGCAAGAGGTGATCGTGTTCGCTGTCGGACTCTGAACTGGAGCTGGACTGGGGACTGTGTAGTCTTTTGCGTGACTGGGCGAGGGAAGGCAGCTGCGGTGGGCCCACAGAACTGGAGGTCAGTACTCCTGTGCAATGAAGGGCTTCTCGGTTCTTAGGGGGTCGACCTGGGCGCTTGGGAGGCCCTGCAGCTTTAGGGTTCTTTTTGGAGAAGAGGACAGAGGTACGACGGCCCACCTCAGGGGCCAGCACAGATGAGGAGGTTCTGAGATCTACAGAAAAAAGAGAAAAAAACTCAATATGCTCATTAATTTGCTTATTTAAAAATGTAATTCTTCGAGGTTATTTTATTTGCCTTTGTGCTTTACATAACTTTTTAACAATGTAAAACTGCAAATAACAGAGAGTTAACTTTTAATGAGAGTTGTTGATCATGTAGATAGCTAGTATTTAGTGTGTCCTCTTTCTATATTATTATATTAACTATATTCAAATTACATTCAACTACTATCAATGAAATATTAATATATATTAATACATATTCCTATATTACAAATGTTTTAGTTGCCAAACCCTTTTCTTCTGAGTAGTGTTTACCAAGTCAAGCATCACTATTACTGTTGTTCATACATAAGTGTGTTTGTAATTTGAACAAACTCCTAAACCTGAATATTAAACTTCAGCAAACTATGACAAGCCAAACTGACTTCTAATTATTTGCAATTTAATTATTTAATAAATTTGATATCAGTAAAATCATTAACTCTTTATATAAAAAAAAATCAGTCACAGAAATACATGGAAATACTTCAACTAGTAAAACCCATAATTCTTGATATTTGTCATTGAATAGTAAAATGTAAAAATGATCTGTAAATCACTCCTGTTCAAAATACTATTAGAGATATCTATAATTCATTTCTTTCTAGTTGAAATTCCAGTATCACATATCAACACTGCCCTTCTTACTAGTACAAATAGTTCATTTTTTTATATCAATATTTACACTGTTACTAGCACAAATATTTATTCCTCATAATAACCAGTGAACTAGTGCTTTATTCACCTTTCCCGCTGATCTTGTGGCTGCTGCTCTCTTCCTCATCGTGTCGTGTGCTCACTGAGCCACGCTCCAGTGACACGGCCGACACGTGGTTGCCCATACCACAGCCGCCCTCACGCTGATGGGCCATCTTCCGTTTAATCACCGTCATCTCCTTCTTCAAGGCTTTTGCTCGCCTGGATTGACCAATACTGTGCTTGCCTGACATGACCTCATCATAGTGCACCTGCAGGATCTGTAGATGTTCGTCTAGAGGCAAACATTGCCGTGTATCCGACAGTAGATCTGTGAAAGGAGATGAGATTAGACTTCAAACCTTACCAAAAGAATTGGTCAAAAGTCTGTAAAAGCAGGTGCTCAACATTCAGTAATGTTGCTTAAAATGATCATCGTCAACTTTAAATCAACAGATATATATTTTTCCATAATAGTTAAAACAATTACATCATTTGCAATGCTTCATGGGATTGTAGTTCATTCCCTCATTAAAGACATTAGGTACACAGTCTTGTACTTTTGTCTTTTTCTGATTTTCAAATCCATTTTTTGTTTACTTCAAATCAAAGTTTATAATGTGATTCACCACAGAGCTAGTCAATTTGGTTCATGATAACAACTCTTTATGATTTTATGTAAACCATATGAGAAAAAAAAATGGGGAAAAGACTTTTGGACACATCTTATACTTCATTACAAATAAATAAATAAATAAATAAAAGGGTATTGTGACCCTAATGCTTAAAAAAATACAATGATGGGACATCAAAGATAAGAAGTGGAGAAACCCAACTTACCATCTTCAGCGATTAATGCTGCTCTGTCTCTCTCTCGTTCACGAGGTGATTCTGGGCTCGGCTCTCGAGGAAGATGCATACCCGTCTCATAATCGAAACCGATTCTCTCAGCCTGCCTGCGAGCTTGCCGCAAAACAGTGCCACCTGTTTCACGTAATCGTTGCGCAGCGCGATAGAAAATGGTGTCTTTGGCGTTATACTTCAAACAGTTGTTGACGATGAGCAGAAAGTCACCCTCAAAAGATTCGAAGCTGAGATAAAGATGTGATTCTAAACAATTCCACATCGTCTGGAAGTCCATTGGACGCTCAATGTGATCCAGGTAATCTGGGACCTGGAGAAACACAAAGAAATAGAATGATAAAAGTCCTGTTGCCACAATCCTGCATATTTTACTTTTTCCTATATGTCACAAGTCTGTTAATTCAGGGTGGGTGGCATGACCAAAATCTTATATTCATTATATCTTTACATATATAAATAGAAAATATATATTAGGGCTTTCAATTTAACATGTTAATTTAGTGTGATTACTCGTTTTGAAAAATGTAAGCCATTAATCATACCCTCAGACCCATATGAAAATTCAGTTCAAAAGTATGTATTAGACATATATCAGTTTTACCAATAAATCGGTACCGATAGATTCTCTGGAACTATCAGTTATTCCACTGAAATTTATTATTTTTTTTTTAAATTGCGACGGGAAAAATCCAGTGGCAACTGGCGGGCATGTCTGTGATGCTGACAAAAGTTGCTGCTGACTTAGAGGATCTTTCTGTGATACGTCGATCGATTACTGCGATGGAAACTGAATTCTCTGAGTTGGTTACAAGAATCTGGGACATCGAGAGACGGATCAATTATCTGGAGTCATCTGAGAGGGAATTAGCTGCTAATCAACTAGCGACCAAAGTAGATTTGCAATGCATTTTGGAGATCATCCGAGGAAGCTGAGCTCCTTTCTTGTTTCTTTTTTGTGCTATTGGCTAGAGTTTTTGGTTTTGTGGAGTATATTTTGCAGGACATTGGAATGATTATGTAATCTCCAGCACTCTGAACGGCGTGTGTGTGCTGGTCCAGCTAGTGGCTGGAATTTGTTTTGTGGAGGAGCACACCTTTAAGACAGTTTTGTGAATGAATCTACATGTTCTTTGAGTTCATTCTGCCTATTGGCAGGAGTTTGTTTTATAGCTTATTTCTGTTATGTAATTCTGTCACAAACTTTGTACAGAAGCACCGGATTTGAGCAATCTGACAGCAAGCTTGTCGCGGGGACTCTCGTAGACGTACATAGACTGTTAGAGTTTAGAGGGATGGATGCCGGTTGGCGATATCGTACATAACATGCGCATGTTTTTCTTTTTTCTGTTTGTTTGTTTCGGGGGGGAAGTTCGGGGTTTGACTGTGTCACTAATGTTGGAATGTGAGCTTTACAATTTTATTTTTGACACACAATCTATTTTTTCTAATAAGTCAAAATGTCAAATGTTAATATGAGTGGATTGTGAATGGGTTGGGGCTCCCCATAAAAAGAAGGAAGATTATTTATTTTCTTAAATGAAAGAAATATGATTATTCAAGAAATATTTCTTCAAGAAATGCCTCTTTCCCAGCAGGCAGCTGAATTTTTTTTAGAAGATATGGGGTGGACATGTTTTCTTAAGTACTGGCTCGAATAAGAGCAGGGGAGTCATTACACTGAGAAGTAAACATCTAAATTTCAAATGTCTCAAACTGATTGAAGATAAATTAAGAAGAGTCTTTTTTGTTTTAGCAGAAAATCAGGGGCAAAGGTTGATTTTGGCTAATATTTACGCACCTAACACTGATGATCAAGGCTTTTTTATAGATCTTGAAGGGATGTTGCATACCGCAGGCACCCCTCATGATATAATACTGGGAGGAGACTTTAATCTTTTGATGGATTCAGTCCTTGATCATAATGAAGCGAGATTCAAGATTTAGTTTTATTATTATGCATTCGGTCTGACATTTGACTCATTGGTCGCTTCCACCTGAGAGAGCCCCTCCCTGGCTTTGTATCAAACAGAAATTTCTTGCCCCTATTTGGCATTGCAAAGCCTATCTATTAAAGATAGATTCATACTGCATTTGCACGCAGTATGGAGAAAAGTGTCCAGAGTGTTTAATTCGGACATTTATTTAAATGTTGCCTCGAGCATAAGGAGGAACTGAAAATTATATACAAGTCCCCTTTCTGCTGGTCAGAGTGGATTGTGAGGGGGGTTACTACACTCTGTGACCTATATGAGAGTGGAATGTTGAGATCTTTTGAAAAAATGGTTCAACATTTTAGGATTCCCATATCTCAGTTCTTTAGGTATTTATAGCTGTGCAACCTGCTCTGTACTATTTTTGGGAGTAGCATACACACCCCTAAAGCGGCAGGTACTCTGGAAGTGGTGATTACTGCTTTTGGAAAAGGTCAAAAGGGTCAGTTAACTTTTGACCACTGGAGTGCTCAGGTGGGAGTTGAGGGTTTAATGTTCGAGGGGAAATAGTTATGTGAAAACGTCCATGTGATTTGCTGCATATAATCAATAAAATTTGTTAATAACAACATAATTGCTCGATTTAGTTTGCTGTTCAGAAACAAGATAGAAAGCCAAAGAAAAGACAGCTGAGAACTCATTTATCAGAGGTTTAACAGTATATACACCGATCAGCCACAACATTAAAACCACCTGCCTAATATTGTGTAGGTCCCCCTCGTACCGCCAAAACAGTCAAAACCCGCATCTCAGAATAGTATTCTGATATTCTTCTCATCACAATTGTACAGAGCGGTTATCTGAGTTACAGTAGACTTTCAGTTCATACCAGTCTGACCATTCTCTGTTGACCTCTCTCATCAACAAGGCATTTCAGTTCAAAAAACTGCCCCTCACTGGATGTTTTTTTGTTTTTGGCACCATTCTGAGTAAATTTTAGAGACTGTTCAAACCAGCCCGTCTGACACCAACAATCATGCCACGGACCAGATCATATTTTTCTCTATTCTGATGGATGATGTGAACATTAACTGAAGCTCCTGACCCGTATCTGCATGATTTTTAAGCACTACACTGCTGTCACACAATTGGCTGATAAGATACTCGCATGGATGATTGTATATAATTGTATATATTGCATATAATTGAATGAAATCACAGATACAGTTTATTGTGCTACTCCAATCCCAATCAATAACTAGCAGAAGAAGAAAAAACTGGTAGACATTACGGTACTTTTAATTATAAAGAAGCCCGAAATACACTTGGGACTCTTATTTTGAAATGTCTGCGCTCCCAGTTGTGAACACACTGGCGGATGATTCACTGAGAAAGTGAATCTGATTCAAACTGTTAACCTGACCTCCTGAGTTGACACCCTCAGTTCTTTCTGGGTGATTCATTACAAAGACCCGGTTCAGAAGATTAATTTGTTCACAACTCTCTCATGCTGGGTTTGTTGTTGCGTACAGTTTAGCGAGCTCATCACAACAGAGAGGGCGAAAAGGATCTCGAGAAACACTGGTGGTGTGCGCCCTAAAGATGTATTCAATAACTCACAAGATGATATCTAACAAAGCCACATATGAACGCACACAATCCGACTGTCGCCAATGGCGAATAGATTTTTAATTATTGTCGCAATCAATTATTTTTGGTCGCATTTGCAACCATTTTAGTCACAGTTTGGAGCCCTTTGAAGGGTGCAAAAAAATTAAAATAAAAAAAATAAGATCATTCATAACAAATGAATGATAAGAAAACAGCTTCACATGGTCACACTTGTTCTATAGACTCGAAACAATAAAACCTTATAATTGATATTATAATACCATATACTAATATTATAAAACGGATAGTTCCGACTCTAAATTTGGATTAGATAAGACACATTCAAAGCCGTTATAAAATACACACACAAATATATGCCCTTACTGTGGTATAAATAGTACATTTAAAAGTAAACATTTTACAACCATTTTTCCTGCCAGTGGTACTAAATTTTATAAGAGGTCGCACTGGCAGGAAAATAGTCCTGTGTATACCGTGTGACTACAAAGTTGTCCAACTCTCTTTAATGCTGTGTCGTTCTCCGATACTGTACATCTAACCATGGTAGTGAGGAGGCATGCATGATTTATTACAAAAAATACAGCTTAAACTATGGATCCTATGGAAGAACTATATGTTCAATTTTCATAAAGGTGAAGTAAAAGCAAGGACTTTAAAGCAACTGACTTTATGTCCTTTGAAATCTGTTCTAATGCTCTGCGATTGTAGGAAAAAAGTAACAGGCTTAGTCTTCAGATGACTGTATTTTAGTCAGTAAGATCTTGATGAAACTGTTAAGGAGTACCAACCAACTCATTCCCACTGTCAGAATTCTTTCATTCAGGCCAATATAAATAAGGAGTTAAAGATTTTTTTCATGGAAAGGTATGCAAAAAATGTTCTTAATCCCTGAAAGATTTGACTGAAATAAGTGTTCTTAGATATCTCACCAGTCTCTGTGAAAGTTCTTGCCACGGTCTCATGATGCTTTCGACCTGCCAATCATTTTACTCATAGTATTGCAGTGAATTATTGAGACTTACTGCCATGCTGCTCTTAACAGTTGCCAGTTGAGGGTGCTATGTTGCTGCTGTTGTTATTAACAACCGTTTCTGCATGATGTCGGTCACGATAAAGCTGATTTGGTCTCTTTGTAGTGTAAGGTTTTGGAAAGAGGGGCATGGCTAATTCAACGGCTTAGTCTTAGCACTTTTAACAATGATAATATCAGTAAATTTATAACTGCATCCCCACACAAAATTAATGCTTTACTGTTGAGAGGGAATTTCGATTGAACAAAACATGAAATATTATTGGTAACTGTACTTACTTGCGCAATCCAATAGCAATATCAATATTTGCTTTTGTCCTTATTTTAGAACCCTGCAGTGTGTGTGTGTTTGTTTGTGTACCTCACTTAAAGGAACAGGCTCAGTAAAGAAGTTACTGGTGTCTCGTTCCTGCAATTGTTCCAGAGTGCTGCGCAACAAAACCAGGAATGGAGTCAGCTGCATCTCCAGTGCCAGCTCCTGAATCTTCATCTAAACACACATGGATGACATAGCAGTTGAAACGCATGAAAGATATATTACACAGACAAAAACAAATACAGCTCATTCCTTCTATGCACTACATTTTCAGGTGCTCATCATAGATATCTTAATGAATTGGATGAAATACAAAACTCACAATTGCTAAAACTAGAAATCATATTAGTTAATTTCCTTTTGTAACAATATCACAACTAATTGAGCACGAAAGTGGATTTTAAATAATTTCACTACTCTGGATTAAGCAGATGTCCTAGATTAAGCTTCTAGTCCACTCAATTATTTATTAGCAATTAGTCCAGTATATGTGTGTAAGGTGAGCTTTTAAATTTGGGTGTGAAAAATTGCAAGTGGCAGCCAAAATAGGAAGGTTTAAAATCTATTCTAGATGTTTATATCTCTTATAGAAGAATATAACAGACTAAATTAAATAAATAAACACATCAGTAAATGTTACAATCAATAAATATTGGGAAATATGAGCATACAAATTTAAAAGATTAAATCTATCCATTTATTTATGGGTGTAAACTTAAAAAAAATAAAACTATGTGAAATATAACATGAAATATGCCTTGAAAAATAAAATAGGACATGTGAAATACACCTTATAAATAAAATAAATAAGAAATACACCATGAAATATAAAACGGTCACTTTCACCTATTAAAGTTGTGAGTGTTAAATGATTGGATGAATGGTTCGCAAAGACCCCCTCCAGTGGTTATAGTGGAGAAAAATCAACAGTTACTTAGGATAGCAGCCAAAAGGAGGAGGGGTCTATTAGAAAGATTGGAGGGAGGGATGGCTGGGTCATCTTGAATCAATTGTTGATGCCTACTATAGTAAGACTATGGCTGCTCCGCTGGATGAACTTCTTACTGCAATTTTACATGAATTAACTAACAAAATACTTATCACAGCAGAAGAAATGGAAACATCTGTAGATAAATCATGCTATAGTCCACTGAAGGATAATGCTTGTGAAGTATAAAGTGACATATTTTATGACGCGTTTCATTTGACATAAGTAAATAAATAATGTGTACGCCCTATTTGTTTATTTGAACTCACTATTCATGATACTTTTAATTATTGATTGCAACATTTCATAATGTACAGTATTTAATTATTCCTTGACATATTTATTTAATTTAACATTTCCCATAATATTTCAGGGTATATTTCATGTCATATTTCACATAGTTTTTAAATAAATAAATAAATAGATAGATATATTTCATCCCTTATTTATGCCCATATTTCACAGTATTTATATTTGAATGCAACATTTCCTTATGTATTTAATTATTGCATGATATATTTATGTAATTTAGCCTGTTATTTCCACCATATTCTCTAATCAAAATGAACAAAACATGTTTTCTTGGGAATATTGTTCTAATTGATAATCATTTTAAGTTTTTTTTCCTGCATCCTCTAAACCCAGAGGTCTTCAACCATTTTCAGGTTAAGGACCCCTTGGTGGGTAAAGAGACGAAGCCATGACCCCTGTTCCATATTGTATAAAATTGAGTGTTGCTTTTTCTGCCTTTAAAAGTGTGTACGGTAGGCTACTATTTTATTTTATGTACATACATCATGATGTTTACATTGCAAAGCCATTGAAATAATCATTAAATGCTTAAGGGGTTTTGAACACTTTTTTTTAGCTGGTCATGCTGATCTTAGCAGGTCAGTGTGGTCTTAGCTGGAAAGATGTTCAAAACCCATCTGAAACCAGCAAACTGACCAAACTGACCAAACAGCCATCCAGCTCAGCCTGGTTTTAGCTGGTCTTACAGCAAGGGTCTGCAACATTTTTTATATTAATTTACATTTTTAATATACCTTTATAATCACTGTGCTAAAAACCTCCTCCAAAAAGAAAGAAAAAGACAGACAGACAGAAAAACAAGCGGGTTAATAAATAACCCGTTTATAATAATATAAAATTGAGTTTTTATCTTGTGAGTGGTCAATTTTATACATATTTTAAAATGACTGTTAATTTACTGTTTGTCTGTGCTGTGCGCTTTTGCTGACTAGCGCAGTTTAGTCACATTTTTAGATATGACATGCTGATGTGAGGGAATTTTAACATACCGATGGATTCAAACACATACTCCTCTCTCTCACGTGTGATTATTACAAATGCTAATGGTGGATCAAACAACAATTATCTAAATCTTTAAACTGACAAAAGTTCCTTAATGACATCATTTTTGGAGGGAAAACAATACAAACATCAGTAAGTATGGACACCTTTTCACAGACGGTGATGACGTTTCCATGTTATTTAGAAGCGGAAATCAAGCCAACTTTTTTAGATTAAAATGTTTTTATTATTATTATTATTTAGTGGAAAATGTTTTTATAAAATTTTTATTAAATATTTTATTAAAATTATTATTATTAGTGTAAAACATATGTGGTGTTAAGTTACCCTGGCATTAATTAAAACAAATTGGCTAGCACTGCTGTGATGGGGTTACTAACACAACTGTTGAAAGAGTGACAGTAAATCTGACATCTTTCTCTCTTCTAAATGCTGTAATTCATCATCCTCTCATTTTTTCCTCTCATGGACAGTCATGAAAGCATACTAGTCAATTTTTGGTTTAATTCAATTACAATAGTATATATATATATATATATATATATATATATATACACTCAGCTAAAGGATTATTAGGAACACCTGTTCAATTTCTCATTAATGCAATTATCTAATCAACCAATCACATGGCAGTTGCTTCAATGCATTTAGGGGTGTGGTCCTAGTCAAGACAATCTCCTGAACTCCAAACTGAATGTCAGAATGGGAAAGAAAGGTGATTTAAGCAATTTTGAGCGTGGCATGGTTGTTGGTGCCAGACAGGCCGGTCTGAGTATTCCACAATCTGCTCAGTTACTGGGATTTTCACACACAACCATTTCTAGGGTTTACAAAGAATGGTGTGAAAAGGGAAAAACATCCAGTATGCGGCAGTCCTGTGGGCCGACTGATTCAAGCTGATAGAAGAGCAACTTTGACTGAAATAACCACTCGTTACAACCGAGGTATGCAGCAAAGCATTTGTGAAGCCACAACACGCACAACCTTGAGGCGGATGGGCTACAACAGCAGAAGACCCCACCGGGTACCACTCATCTCCACTACAAATAGGAAAAAGAGGCTACAATTTGCAAGAGCTCACCAAAATTGGACAGTTGAAGACTGGAAAAATGTTGCCTGGTCTGATGAGTCTCGATTTCTGTTGAGACATTCAGATGGTAGAGTTAGAATTTGGCGTAAACAGAATGAGAACATGGATCCATCATGCCTTGTTACCACTGTGCAGGCTGGTGGTGGTGGTGTAATGGTGTGGGGGATGTTTTCTTGGCACACTTTAGGCCCCTTAGTGCCAATTGGGCATCGTTTAAATGCCACGGCCTACCTGAGCATTGTTTCTGACCATGTCCATCCCTTTATGGCCAACATGTACCCATCCTCTGATGGCTACTTCCAGCAGGATAATGCACCATGTCACAAAGCTCGAATCATTTCAAATTGGTTTCTTGAACATGACAATGAGTTCACTGTACTAAAATGGCCCCCACAGTCACCAGATCTCAACCCAATAGAGCATCTTTGGGATGTGGTGGAACGGGAGCTTCGTGCCCTGGATGTGCATCCCACAAATCTCCATCAACTGCAAGATGCTATCCTATCAATATGGGCCAACATTTCTAAAGAATGCTTTCAGCACCTTGTTGAATCAATGCCACGTAGAATTAAGGCAGTTCTGAAGGCGAAAGGGGGTCAAACACAGTATTAGTATGGTGTTCCTAATAATCCTTTAGGTGAGTGTATATATGCCTGTGCTGTGTATATATATATATATATATATATATATATATATATATATATATATATATATATATATATATATATACATACTATGTGTGTATCACTTAGCTTGAGTTCATGCCGTTCTAAACTAAATTAAATTAAATTATCTAAAAGAGCAGATGTGTTAATAGCTTTTGTTTATCTTTATTTTTTGACATTACATATGTTAGCCAGCAGGTTATGGCAAAAGATAATTTTTATATGTAATATGAGCCAGTAGGGTGACGAGAAGTGAATCTGTCAGCCAATGTTTACACAAAACAGCTCTTTGTGATCGCTTGTATTGCTACTACACTACTAAAGTTAATCTTCAATCTTCAATATCTTCAAACGGCTTTTAAACAAACAACTTCAGCATTATGGCATTATATTCACCAATGAGACACAACAGGCTGATTAATTACATAATGTGTGCTATTTAAAATGGAGAAGATTGCGATTTCTACCTTGAAATAGGGAGAAATACCCCTACAAGGACACTTTTTTCCACTGAGAAAGGTGATCTTCAGAAAGCTGACAGCATTTCTGCTTGGGAGTGGCAACAGGTGATCTCACACGCTCCGTCTCTCTCTCTCTCTCTCTCACTCACATCCATCCTTGTTTATCCAATAACTAGTTCGAAACAGCACAAGCCGGGATACTTTTCCTGAAGTGACATTTGAAATTACTAACAGAGGCTTGGACGCATCATTTGTTTTGAACAGTAACGGCAGATTCTGATCCCTCGAGTAAGAAAATAGTTCCATGCACAAATGTGTTTTTATGACCATATTGAGTTTTTCCTAATTTTTTTAAATTGACTTGTTCATTCAACTGTTGTATATAAGCAATATCACACTCGCAATCGTGCTATATGACCCTAAATCAGAACTGCTGTGATTACCTACGACACTGTGGCCAAATCACAGCAGTGCTGATGTAGGGCCATATCGCACTCTTGCTGGTGTGATATTGCTTTTATAAATATATATGTATCTATCAATAAATTATTTTTATTTTTCGAAGTTTCAGGAGGGAAGTCAAGAATGAATTGCGCCCTCTGATAACGCCTATTAATGTGTTCATCTGTTGTTTTAGCACCCGATAGACTAAAGGAAATATGCAAATCAGGTAAGGAACGGAAACAAATCTAAAATTTGCCCCGCATCTGTAAATGTGTCCACTGTATGTGGTTATAACACTCTCATGCACTATTTGATGAATTACTTATATGGTGCCTATATAAAAGTGTTCCCGATTGACTTAAATTGTATAGACAAAAACCCATCATCTCTCTCTATCAAAATATCTTTCTTTGTGTTCCACAGAAGGAAGAAAGTCATACAAGTTTAAGACAACAAAGTTGAGAGTATTATCATTTCTGGGTGAACTTTTCCTTTAAAGAAAATTCGGTTTACTGCCTGCTTTCCGTGGGGTAATTGTGACCGGCAATTAGCAATGTCTTTTGTGAATTCAGCACACTCCATATAATAAGCTGAAATTAGACAGAATTGAGGTATGTTTGTGCTAAAAATAATTTTCAAAGATTTAATCAGCATGGCACGGTGCTGTTCTGTGTGCAAATGTGGTATATGCATTTAATGAATCACCCCTTAGGGTGAAATGAGCCATCTGTAGGACAGCATAAGTCTTACAGTCTCTCTCTTAAGTTTCTCTCTCTTGCGGATGAGTTCCACCAGCAGTCGAGCTCTCTCTAGGTCATGTCTGAGCCGCTGCCATGCTTTCAACTGCTCCTTCAACATGGAGGGCTTCTCTTCGCAGTCCCTCTGTGAAAACACACAAACACAATGTCAAAAACAACAAATCATGCACACTTTGCTCCCCAATAAATCAATGTCCTCATGTACTAACTGCAGCCACAGTCGGGAGAGGTTCAGCATTGCGTTGTGACTGTAGGTGTGTCTGGAGTCGTCGCAGGAGTGGAACACCATTGCGGCTCTGTCTCTTTAAAGTCCAATAGCTGTGTAGTCTCTGCATGAACTGACTCTTTCTCTGCACCGTCAAGTTACTGGTAATCTTACTCAACCTAAAACACAAGATGACTCAGTTTGAGCAACTATAATCAATTGCAAACAGTAATCGATATTAATAAACAGTAATTGCTATTATTTTAAGCAACATTATAAATATCACAATGATTTTAATGCACTTTTATGTGACCATTTATTTATATTTATACACAATCACACACACACACACCTATCAGCCACAACATTAAAACCACCTGCCTAGTATTGTGTAGGTCCCCTTCATTCTGCCAGAACGCACCAAACTGCATCTTGAAATA
The DNA here is from genome assembly GCA_032164185.1 of Moxostoma hubbsi. Lineage (NCBI taxonomy): Eukaryota > Metazoa > Chordata > Actinopteri > Cypriniformes > Catostomidae > Moxostoma > Moxostoma hubbsi. The sequence goes on from JAVLUX010000018.1 coordinate 42,254,566, forward strand.
GTATGCTGAGATGATATTCTTCTCATCACAATTGTACAGAGTGGTTATCTGAGTTACTGTAGACTTTGTCAGTTCATAACATTCTGACCATTCTCTGTTGACCTCTCTCATCAACAAGTGTTTCCATATGCAGAACTGCCCCTCACTGGATGTTTTTTGCTTTTGGCCAGAGACTTTTGTGCATGAAAATCCTGGAGAGCAGCAGTTACAGAAATACTCAAACCAACCCGTCTGTCTCTAGAATTTACTCTGAATGGTGCTAAAAATTAAAAACCTCCAGTGAGCGTCAGCTCTGCGGATGGTGACCCCTTGTTGATGAGGTCATCAGAGAATGGTCAGACTGGTTTGAACTGACAAAGTCTACTGTAACTCAGATAACCACTCTGTACAATTGTGATAAGAAGAATATCATCTCAGAATACTATTCTGAGATGCGGGTTAGCACTCTTTTGGCGGCATGAGAGGAACCTACACAATATTAAGAAGGAGGTTTTAATGACGTTTACAAACATCTTAGCCAAATACATTTAAACTCAGTTTTTCACAATTCCTGACATTTAATCATAGAAAACATTCCCTTTTTAGGTCAGTTAGGATCACTACTTTATTTTAAGAATGTGGAAGTGTCAGAATAATGGTAGAGAGAATTATTTATTTCAAGTTGCTGGAATTTTGTCCCATTCCTCCAGACAGAACTGGTGTAAGTGAGTTAGGTTTGTAGGCCTCCTTGCTTGCACACGCTTTTTAGTTCTGCCCACAAATATTCAATCAGATCGAGGTCAGGTCTTTGTGATGGCCACTCCAATATCTTGACATTGTAGTCCTTAAACCATTTTGCCACAACTTTGGAGGTATGCTTGGGGTCATTGTCCATTTGGATGACCCATTTGCGACCAAGCTTTAACTTCCTGGCTGATGTCTTGAGATGTTGCTTGCAAAGTCTGGGGCAAAACGAAACCCGAGTACCAACCACATCAAACACAAGATTCTGAACCTTCAACCAGAATTTCTGGATCTCAACACACCACCAAAAAACATGGGCCATGTCTCCATCCTCTGATTGGCATTGCCAGCAGTTGGGTGTGACTTTAAGACCAAGCCTAATTACAATCCAGAGGGGGTCCAATAAAATCAATGCAAAATTTTGAATTGCATTAAGACGCACCCTTGCATCTCTAGATGCAGACTTAATGTTAAGAAACCTAGTCCACACACCCTCCTCTAATTCCAAGTTAAATTTTTCTCCCATAATCTCTTGAAAGAAGTTAAAGCTCCGTCCCCCAGACACTGAATTAGCAGGGAGTAAAACACTGATGCCTCATGACCTTTTCCAAAAGCAGTAATTACCTCTCTGCTGCCCCCTAAAGTATCTGCTGCTTTAGGGGGGTGTGCTACTTCCAAAAACAGTACAAAGAAGGTGGAGCAGTTGTAAATGCCTATAAAACTTTTTAGATTTGGGAATCCCAAAATGTTGAACGAAATTTTCAAAGGATCTCAACACTCTCATATAGGTCACTGAGTGTAGTATCCCCCTCACAATCCAATCTGACCAGCAAAAAGGGGATTTACCAATACTCAATTTAGGGTTCTGCTATATTCTCGAGGCAACATTTAAATAAATGTCCAATTTAAACACTCTGGACACTTTTGTCCATACCGAGTGCAAATGCGAGATAACGGTGTGTAAATTCTTCGATTAGTTTGATAGAGAAGCTTTGCAATGGCGAAATAGGGGCAAGAACTTCCAGTTCAATACCAAACAAAGGGAGGGGCTCTCTCAGGTGGAAGTGACCAATGAGCCAAATGTCTGTGACTGAACGCATAGTAATAGAACAAAATCTTGGGTAGGCCTAGCCCACATTTGTCAATCGGCCTATGTAACTTATTGAAATGCAATCTGGAACGTTTACCATTCCAAATGAAGGACTTCGCTATGCTATCAAATTGCTTGAAATAAGAGAGGGGGACATCTACAGGGAGAGATTGTAGCAGGTAGTTAAATTTTGGAATACAATTAATTTTAATAACATTAACCTTCCCAATCATAGATAAATGTAATGAAGCCCACCTGTCCCATTGCTCGAAAACCTTTTTAATTAAAGGGTCAAAATTAAATAATCAGACAAATTTGCTGGGAATAAAATCCTCAAATACTTAATGCCCTGTTTGGGTCACTGGAAGGCACCCGGCTGGAAAGCTGTTACTGGGCAGTAGGCTGTCAGAGCCAAAGCTTCAGATTTAGAACAATTGACTTTGTATCCTGAGAACTTGGAAAAGGAATTAATAATTCTGTGGAGGCAAGGCAGAGATCTAGAGGGTTGGATATCATCTGCATAAAGCAGAAGCTTATGCGCCATGCCTCCCACCGTCACCCCTGGAAAAACTTCCTCCTTTCATATTGGGCTGCTAATGGTTCCAGTGAAAGACAGAACAATAATGGGGAAAGAGGGCAACCATGTCAAGAGCCCCTATCCAGAGTGAAATAATATGAAATTAATCCATTTGTTTCTACCACTGCTACAGGGAGTCTATAGAGTAACTTAATCCAAACAATAAATGTACTCTCGAACACATACAATTCCAAAATCTAAAAAAGATAATCCCATTCTACCATATCAAATGCCTTTTCAGTGTCAAGTGAGATGGCAGTGACCGGAGACTGATCATTTGCCACTGATCACATGATATTGATGAAATATCTAATGTTATCAGAAGAGCTACAGCTCCAAATAAACCCCACCTGATCTATATGTATAAGAGATGTCATAACTTGATTTTGTCAGTTAGCCAACATTTTTGACAAAATTATTTACAACTAGCTGAATCAGGGAAATTGGACGATAACATTTACACTCACTTAGATCTTTGTTCTTTTTAATGGACAAAGTGGAAGTTTTCTGGATCAGTGTAATGATTGGGGGAAGCTTTCCATTCTTTAATGATTCCATTTGAACTTCTAACAAAAGTGGAGCCAGTTCTGTAGCTTAAGATCTAAAAAATTCAGCAGCAAAACCATCTGGCCCTAGAGCCTTACCTGTAGGTAAGGATTTAATTACCTCGTCTAGCTCCTCCAAGGTTATCTCAGAATCAAGAGAATTTTTTGGCTCAGTAGTCAATTTAGGGAGTTCTAATGGTTCCACAAAATGTCTAATATCTTCAGTCAGTAGACGAAGACATGGAACTATAGAGATCAAGATAGAATTCTTTAAAAGCATTATTAATATCAATGTCCGAGGTAAATATTTCACCACCAGCAGATTTCACTGAGGGAATGGTAGAAAAAGACTCTCTCTGCTTTATATATCTAGCCAAAAGCTTCCCTGCTTAGTCCCCTGACAATCGGGTCAATTCTCGGATGGCATCAGACGACATTCTGCGCTTCAGCTTGGCCTCTGCACTTTTAATATTCACTTCCAACTCCACGAGTTCTTGTGCTTTGCATTTTTGATGAATGAGGCATACTGTACGATCAGACCCCTAAGAACTGCCTTAAGTGCCTCCCAAGCCATGCCCACAGTGGATACTGAGGACCAGTTGGTCTCCATATAAAAATTGATTTCAGTCTTTAACATTAGTTGGAAATCAGGATTTTGCAAAAGGGATACATTATAGCGCCAACTATAGGATTTATTTTTCTCTGTACATGGCAACACCTCTAAACTCACCAGGGTGTGAGACTAAGATGTTTCCAATTGTACAATCCACTACAGATGAAATGAGGGATTTAGATATATAAAACAAATCTATTCTAGAATAAAAAAAATTGGACTGATGAAGAAAATGTATAGTCCCTACCAGATGGGTTCAAAAGTCGCCAAATATCTGCAAGACCAAGATTTTTTACACATCCTGTGAAGCACTTTATACCAACTTATGACCAACTTATATTAACATGCTTGCTTGTGACATGTAAATACTTTGCGGCCATTCTTCGCATCTATTCTCAGTTTGGCCAGAAATATCAGTGCAACAGTTATCTTCCGTTGATGCAAGAGTTTCTTACACTCCTTCTCTCTTGTCGAATTTGCAAAGTACGGGAATAAGAAAATATTGTGATTCTTCCAAGAAAGCTTTCCTTTGCTCCTTGCCTCGCACAACATGAGATCTTTATCGGATGATCTCATAAATTTGGCCAGAATTGATCGGGGCCTGTCACCCTCAGCAGATCTGCGAGCCGGGACTCTGTGAGCTAGCTCGATTTCCAGCTTATGGCCCATTTTGTCGTGCAGACTCAAGAAGAGCTCATCTAGGAATTTCACTATATCTCTGCCTTCTTCATGCTCAGGAATTCCAACAATCCGTGTGTTATTTCTTTGGCTCCTATTTAGGAGATTTTCCAGTTTTTCCAAAATGTTTTCCAGGTCTATTTTGGTTACGAGTGGATTAACAGATTCCGATGACACCTGAAAATCAATCCGTTTCTCAACATCTGCCACTTTTGATGTTTCCATCGGCATAATCGATTGACGCATTACAGTGAGATCATCCAAGTCAGCATCACAAACATGTTGGACAGTTGACGCTGGTTTTCTTCTCCTGCCACGCCATCCAAATTGAATCCCCGATTTGCAGGCCCATCAGAGTTTTCAGCTTGAAAACGTAAGTGTCTTTTAATGTCTCCAGAGTCCGAGGATTTTGACTTCTTTGCCATGTTTACCTCAAAGAACAAATATGTAACTGGGTTTATCAAATCTCAATGGATTATAAAATGAAAATGATTAAAAAACTAGCAAAGTGTGCAGAGCTCTGCTCCTCTCATGGTTTCATGTGACCTCCCCCTTGGCTGATTTCTTTTGATTTTCCCATGATGTCAAGCAAAGAGGCACTGAGTTTGAAGGTAGGCCTTAAAATACATCCACAGGTACACCTCCAATTCAATACACCTCCTATCAGAAGCTAATTGGCTAAAGGTTTTACGTCATTTTCTGGAATTTTCCAAGCTGTTTAAAGGCACAGTTAACTTAGTGTATGTGAACTTCTGAACCAATGGATTTGTGATATAGTCAATTAAAAGTGAAACAATCTCTCTGTAAACAATTGTTGGAAAAATTACTCACGTCATGCACATGACATCAAGTAGATGTCCTAAACGACTTGCCAAAACTATAGTTTGCAAATATGAAATCAGTGAAATGGTTACAAATTTCAAGAAAGACTTCAACCTAAGTGTACGTAAACTTCTAATTTTAACTGAATATACAGATTAATTAGTAGGTTATTAATTTACATCAGAAATTAGATATATCATCCAAAATATATATACATTTTTTTATAGAAATGTACATGTATATAGAAATTTACATATGATATATTATAACTGAAATATTTATAAACTTCGATATAATTTAGATAATATATTATATTATTAATATATGTATATATACATATTAGAAATTAGATATATTTTCTCAAATATATACAAGATTTACAGAATGTAGCATATCAAATGTGTATTATTCAATTTACATATGTTAGAAATAAGATACATTATGTCAAATATATACATTTATATATTTCTAATTTTGTATAAATTACCATAATCGACAATAATCTCACTGTCTTTATTGTAATGCAAAAAAAGAAAACACAATGACAGATGAAATTAAGTATTAAATCATGGTAGTATTTGTTATACTGCCTTTGATTTAAGCTGACTTAAAATAATCAATAAAATCCTCATTTATATCAAATCAATGCATTACACTAATATTAGTATATTCATGTATTACAGTAATGAGAATCCCCATCACAATAAAACATTTTTATTTTCATCTTTTTAATTTTAGGGTGAAATATGACTCAAACATTTATTTGTGAGATTCATCCAGCTATATTCTGAATGGATGTAAATATTAAGTAATGAAACGCAAAGAGACATATAGATAAATTAACGCAAAAACAACTGGCAACACAAAGCATGATCTTGTCTAAACATTTAAAAATATCTGGATGCGTACTTGTGAGGTGGTATACAGGGCACAGATACCACTGGTGCAGCCGCTCTCCTCTCGGCCAGTATCTTCCTCGCTCTCTTCATCTTCAGACGGGACTTTGCTTTCGCTCTCTTTGCTCGCTCTGAGCTCCACCCTTTCCCCTCCTCCTCACCAACTGACACATCATCCTCATCCTCTGCATCGCCCTCGCTGTGGGAGGAGCCCATACTAGCCCCTCCCACTCCTCCCAGTGGGTGGGCGGAGCCTGGTGGAGTGTGAATGTCGCAGTAGGCTGTCTTGCGTACGCTGAAGGAAGTCCCATTGGCGCCGGTTTCTCGTACAGGCTCCATTTTCATGTAGAGCCCGGCCTGTTGGGCGCAGGTGACGTGGAAGGCGGTGTAGCAGTTAGCTTTGTGGCACTGTATACATGCACCAGAGCCGCGCTGTTTACAGATGTAACAGGTGAGCTTCCAGCGCGCGGGGGGGATGTGCTCAATGCTGTCGATGGGCTCCAGGAAGACAGTATTGGCAAAACACACCTGTACAGATAGCAGGGAAGAGTTATGAGATGAAATAACAGAACAGGGGTGGGCGATATGACCAAAATCCTATATCGTGGTACGAGTAATTTTATATCAAGATAATGCAATTTATTACCATTTAGTTTTTTTTGTTAGAAAAATTGGTTATATAAAATGACCATATTGTGATGTCTGCTGAATGAATCTACTTCCTCTTATATAATCTACTTCCTCTTATAAAATGAATCTACTTCCTCTTATATAATTTTCTCTTTATTTGAAACTTGACAAACATAGTCAAAAAATAATTAAACTAAAAATTTGTTTTTAAACCAACCTTACCATAATGCAAAATTTCACATTAAGCATCTCAAAGCAATGCAATTTCCTGAATTCTAACATCATTCGATCAGAATTTTAGTAAGAGTGATGATGATATTTCACATAACTGTGGGCTGTCTAGCCATTTGATGTTTGAATTCCTCCGTTGACTCTAACTTAGTAGAATTAAAATGGGTCAGTTAAATTTTGTGGTTTGTGCCACATTATCGAGAGAGCCCACATTGAGGTGCACGAACAGGATCTGTGATCAGTGCAAGACAATCATGTGAAGTCAAGCTGTGCATGGCAGATGAGCTATTACAGAGACAGGTGAGATCTTACAACACTTATTTCAGTGATATCTCTCAAGGAGTAGGAACATTTTTTGCGTACCTTTCCATGAACAAATCGCTTCCTGCACCTTTAACAACACAGTTATTTGGTAACATATATACATTTGCTGGTCATATAATTAGAATATCATCAAAAAGTTGATTTATTTCAGTAATTCCATTCAAAAAGTGAATCTTGGATATTATATTCATTCATTACACACAGACTGATATATTTCAAATGTTTATTTCATTTAATTGTGATGATTAAAACTGACAACTAATGAAAATCCCAAATTCAGTATCTCAGAAAATTTGAATATTACTTAAGACCAATACAAAAAAAGGATTTTTAGAAATGTTGGCCAACTGAAAAGTATGAACATGAAAAGTATGAGCATGTACAGCACTCAATACTTAGTTGGGGCTCCTTTTGCCTGAATTACTGCAGCAATGCGGCGTGGCATGGAGTCGATCAGTCTGTGGCACTGCTCAGGTGTTATGAGAGCCCAGGTTGCTCTGATAGTGGCCTTCAGCTCTTCTGCATTGTTGGGTCTGGCGTATCACATCTTCCTCTTCACAATACCCCATAGATTTTCTATAGGGTTAAGGTCAGGCGAGTTTGCTGGCCAATTAAGAACAGGGATACCATGGTCCTTAAACCAGGTACTGGTAGCTTTGGCACTGTGTGCAGGTGCCAAGTCCTGTTGGAAAATGAAATCTGCATCTCCATAAAATTGGTCAGCAGCAGGAAGCATGAAGTGCTCTAAAACTTCCTGGTAGACGGCTGCGTTGACCTTGGACCTCAGAAAACACAGTGGACCAACACCAGCAGATGACATGGCACCCCAAACCATCACTGAATGTGGAAACTTTACACTGGACTTCAAGCAACGTGGATTCTGTGCCTCTCCTCTCTTCCTCAGACTCTGGGACCTTGATTTCCAAAGGAAATGCAAAATTTACTTTCATCAGAGAACATAACTTTGGACCACTCAGCAGCAGTCCAGTCCTTTTTGTCTTTAGCCCAGGCGAGACGCTTCTGACGCTGTCTTGTTCAAGAGTGGCTTGACACAAGGAATGCGACAGCTGAAACCCATGTCTTGCATATGTCTGTGCGTGGTGGTTCTTAAAGCACTGACTCCAGCTGCAGTCCACTCTTTGTGAATCTCCCCCACATTTTTGAATGGGTTTTGTTTCACAATCCTCTCCAGGGTGCGGTAATCCCTATTGCTTGTACACTTTTTTCTACCACATCTTTTTCTTCCCTTCGCCTCTCTATTAATGTGCTTGGACACAGAGCTCTGTGAACAGCCAGCCTCTTTAGCAATGAACTTTTGTGTCTTGCCCTCCTTGTGCAAGATGTCAATGGTCGTCTTTTGGACAGCTGTCAAGTCAGCAGTCTTCCACATGATTGTGTAGCCTAGAGAACTAGACTGAGAGACAATATAAAAGCCTTTGCAGGTGTTTTGAGTTAATTAGCTGATTAGAGTGTGGCACCATGTGTCTTCAATATTGAACCTTTTCACAATATTCTAATTTTCTGAGATACTAATTTTGGGGTTTTCATTAGTTGTCAGTTATAATCATCAAAAGATGAATTAAAAATTAAAAGAAATGAACACTTGAAATATATCAGTCTGTGTGGAATGAATGTATACATTATACAAGTTTCACTTTTTGAATGGAATTACTGAAATAAATCAACATTTTGGTGATATTCTAATTATAGGAAAAGCACCTGTGTGTGTGTGTGTATATATATATATATATATATATATATATATATATATATATATATATATATACACACACACACACACACCTATATTTATTTATTAACAAAGTACCATTCATTTTTGACATATTGTGAATGTGTTAACTACACAATGTCATATGAACATTTTGGTCAGTGCTGTATCTCATATTCCTCAAGTAACAGTCATTTTGAGTTAGAAAATAATGACTCGATGAATGGAGCAATGACCACGTTTACATGCTTGTAAGAAAACGGTTTATTCAAGGGATTTTTCAGAAAGCAGCATTCTGAAACGTCATGTAAACAAGAATGGCCTTTTCCTTGTGCCGTTTAAAGAAATAGGTTTAACACACCCAGGTGTCTCCTGGAGAAAGCCAGTGTCATGATTGGGGGAAGCTTGTGGCCAAGTAAACACATATAAAATATGTATTATCTATACAAGCCTCACAGGCAAATGACATCGCTATAGAGAATGCTGCTTACTGACTGAGCTGCATATATACGGGAGTAAACAGTATGCCGTTTATACAGTGCGTGTAAACCGGAAGGCTGCTTTCTTGCAATAACCCACTTTGGTGTCTATGTAAACGTAGTCATTGAGTGAGTCATTAGATCAACTCAGAGAAAAAGAACTAGATCATAAGAGTCATTCATTCAGTTGGACTACACAAGATGCACTGTATATTTCATGTTACATGAAACTAGTGAGGACAGCGTAATAGATAGACGTGTTTGTCTGTTTTTGTCAATGTATTATTTCCAAGTACGCAGTGTTTTTCTCTTTAATACAGACCGCAAACTCACAACTCTGTAGATTCAGAATCGGCACAGGGAGCACAGTGTATTTTAATATGGTCTTCCATCTTCCACTGGAACTGAATACATAAAAACCATTTCAGTGGATTCACTTGCAATTAATTAACCATGTTTTACTACAGTAACCATATTTTTACCATGCTATTCATAGTAAAACCATAGTAATAATACAGTCATGCTGACTTCATGTGCTATCGGAATTATTGTCAATACAAGTTTCCCACTTGAAAGTTGCACATGAATGACCCCTCAAGTTGTAATTTACTACTAGGAATGTCTAAGATAATTTTGATACCGGAGTTTCAGAGATCATAAACTTTCAACATGTCTGAGAAGACTATGGTTTCTGTAGTGAATGACAGGTTTTATTCATTTTTCTAAAATTCATTTTATGTTGCAGCCTTATGCTAAAATGCTTTAAATGTATTTATTTTTTTCACATCAATCTACACTTCCTAACCCATAATGACAAAGCAAAAACCTGATTTTTGTATTAAAAAGACTAAACTTAAATATCACATTGACATAAATATTCAGAGACTTAAATCAGTACTTAGTTGAAGCACCTTTGGCAGCGATCACAGCCTCAAGTCTTTTTGGGTATGATGCGACAAGCATCGCACACCTGGATTTGGGGATTTTCTGCCATTCTTGTCTGCAGATCCTCTCAAGCTCTGTCAGGTTAGATGAGTACCATCGGTGGAGGTCTCTCCAGAGATGTTTGATTGGGCTCAAGTCCGGGCTCTGGCTGGGCCACTCAAGGATATTCACAATTCTCAAGGATATTTCCCAAAGCCACACTTACATTGTCTAGGCTGTGTGCTTAGGGTCATTTTCCTGTTGGAAGGTGAACCTTCGGCCCAGTCTGAGGTCCTGAGTGCTCTGGACCAGGGTTTCATTAAAGATATTTCTGTATTTTGCTGTGTTCAGCTTTCCTTCAACCCTGACCAGTCCCCCAGTCCCTGCCTCTGAAAAACACCCATACAGCATGATGCTACCACCACCATGCTTCGCTATTGGAATGGTATTGCGCAGGTGATGAGCGGTGCCTGGTTTCCTCCAGACATGATGCTTGGAATTGAGGCCAAACAGTTCAATCTTTGTATCATCAGACCAGAGAATCTTGTTTCACACAGTCTGAGAGTCCTTTAGGTGCTTTTTATTTTATTTCTTGCACTGAGGAGAGGCTTCCGTCTGGCCACTCTGCCATAAAGCCCTGATCGGTGGAGTGTTGCAGTGATGGTCTCTGGAGCTCAACCATAGTGACCACTGGGTTCTTGGGTCACCTCTCTTACAAAGGCCCTTCTCACCGCGTGGCCAGCTCTAGGAAGAGTCCTGGTTGTTCCCAACATCTTCCATTTAAGAATTACAGAGGCCACTGTGCTCTTGGGAACTTCAATGGAGCGATACACATTTTTAGCTGTGAGATCTTATATAGACAGGTGTGCTTTTCCAAATCATGTCCAATCAGTTATATTTGCCACAGGTGGACAATGCTAATTTATTACCAAGAAAAAACTGAAATGTCGCAGTTATCAAAAATCTGGTTTTGCTTTGTCTTTATGAGGTATTTAGTAAGGTTGCCCCTGACCAAAGATTTTCCTATTCGACTAGTACGCGTTAATTTAAGTCATTAGTCGAATAGTTGCACATTTATGATATAAATGTAATTACTTGGGGGGAAAATGGTTTGAGTTCCAGGGCTGAGATAGAATACAATAAGTAACATTGCTAACACTGTTCTACATTACAAAGAAATACTAAACCGTAATAATGAGCCTTTAAAATATACATTTTACAAGTGCACGCATGAAGCGAGCCACAGCCACATCTGCAAAAGCGGTAATGATTCTGAATATGTCGTAAAAACCAGCAATTACAAATAATTTGCCTGTACACAAACAGACACGTGCTTGAAGAAAAACACTTTATTAAATGATTAAGATCAGATGGCAAAAAACCCGTCTATGAGCATTGGGCATTCCAGATCTATTAGTCTATTATATTCTGTACAAGCATTTGCTCACTAATGCCTAGCATATTTAAAAGTTCAGATTTGTTAAATATTTGGATTGATTTCATCTACAATCTTTTTGCTTTTTTTTAAAGGAACATTCCTATGACACCAAGAGCAATCAAGGATACATATCCTGGTGGCTGAAAACGGTCTCACGGCAAAGCAAATACAGAATGCGATACAGAATGCAAGGAAGCGATATCTCTTATGAATCATTGTACTGACAAGGACTATATTTTTGAGATGATGAATGTAAAATAAGCACAGCCAGCAGTAAAGTCCAACACGGTGCTTTCAGTTTTTCCATGATTTCTTGACTAAAGGATCGGTATGATATAGTTAATAGCAATAGAGAAAAATGTGGTAATGTGGGAAGGGCATGGTGTATAGGATCAGTAATGTTTGTAATGTTGATTCATATTTTTACAGGTACTTCAAGACTTTGATCAGATTTGGCACAGAAACAGCTTCCAGACTTCTTGAACAATGGGACGGTCTAAACCCCAAGATCATCTCTGAGGCAAAACAATTACTTCCACCTTGCATCTCAACAGGGCAATGGACAAAACAATGAACCTGAATGGCAAAGTAAAGGATTTTTTGTTACTTGTAAAGATAAAGTGCATTTTTTGTCAACAAGAATGCCATTTGCTGTTGATCTACATGCCTTTTTTTTTTCATGCTTTTTTTTGCAGGATGGGACAACGACATGTCCTCTATTTCACTCCTGGCCTAACTTTTAACACCTTCAGCTGAAGGTAAGAACAAATCCACCAAGATAATTGTGCAGTTTCACAAGGTTTGCATGCAAGCACTAGTAAGCTGTTATGCAGCATGTGTTGGAATACTTCTTTCCAAAGTTTTGTCTCTCACTGAGAAGACTGAGGGCCTTCAACCACATTGCAGTTGGATCAGCAACGGACACCATCCACAATTTCGATATTGTGTTGGATGGATAACTCATCCTATGTCAGGCAAAGTTTTCCCTTGCTGCTTCTGATGTACTTTTTAAAGCATATTTTGTCTTTAGCTTGTCATACCCCCACTGCTTAAATGCCTTGTATACATTCATCCAGACAACGATCTACAAGATTGATATTGGCACAGCTTGTGAAACCCCAAGGGTTAAGGACCTACGATCCAAACTTTTGAACTAGTTCAACTGCCTGACACTGAAATGTTTCACTGTTTTGCAAAGTGGTGGAGATATTGACCAGTCAGATTTAAATGATCACATTGAACTAGCAGCGACATCACCTAATGATAAAAGAAACATGACTGAAACTCAAGAAATGTGTGCATCCATTATCGCTTGATTGCAGAATAGTGGAGTAGCAACCAATGTTCTAACATCTTTAGTATCGGATATGGAAGAACTGCCCCGTGAAATACATTCAAATATCAAAAATAATGTCATGAATTTACTTCCTGCAGATGATTTTGCAACAGCATCCAAAATAGATGACTGTTTTAATAACCTTGATAATCACTTCACAAACCTGAGTACAGAAAACAAATGGGAAAATATTTCAAAGAGAAATGGGCTGTTATTGACCCTACAGAGATCAAGTTAGGGGTAAGATTTGATAGTAGGTGACGCGCACATACGATCAAGTCCCTGTCACTGACAAATTCATTTACATTCCCCTGTTAGACAATTCGCAATTTATATTTAGGAATTCAGAGATATGCAAACATATGTCAAATCCAAGTGAGTGTAGCACTGTCTATAAAGATTTTTGTGATGTTACAAAAGCCACCCACTATTCAGTAAAAAAAACAAAATGCACTTCAGATACAGTTATTTTATGATGAATGCTAATCCCCTGGGCTCTAAGCAAGGCATCCACAAAATCTGAGCCATTTACTTTATTCTCAGGAACTTTCCACCAAAGATGAATTCACGTTTAATGAATATCCATTTACTGTCATTATTCCATGCACAAGATATTAAGGATTATGGATTTGACGCAATTTTGCAGCCCCTTGTTGAAGATTTGAAGTTCCTTTCTCCAAAGAGCCATTGTTAGGCACAATTGCCCAGGTTACGGGGATAACTTAGGGATGCACACACTTCTTGGATTCATGGAATCTTTCAGTGCCCATTACTTCTGTCGGTTCTGTTTAGTAGACAAGAAAACATCGCAGTCAGTTTTCAGTGAAGATGATACTACTATTATATTACGAAACAACATTTGTCTTGCAGCTTTACAAGAACAGCACTATGCAGATTTGTTTGCTGATCTACCATCACTGCATCTTTCGGCATTAAACACACATGTCTGCTCAATGACTTGCAATATTTTCATATTTGTGACAATTATGCTCCAGATTTAATGCAAGATATCCTTGAGGGTGTTGGAAAATATGAGATAAAGTTACTTGTTGAATATCTCTCTGGCATTATATCGAGACCAGAGATTAAATCTAGAGCAGGCAGGGAATGGTATTGGACTGAATGCCATTCAGACATTTGGTTTAATTCTGAATATTCCTCTGATATTTGGAGACATTGTTGATGTGGGAAACAAACACTAGCACTTACTACTTTTGTTACTGCAGATCATTAACAGTGTTTTCTCCTGGAGTAACAGAAGGCATGACCTACCGTCTCAAACACCTTATTGTAGATCATCATACTCTCTTCAGAGTTATATCCACACAAGAATCTAAATCCAAAACACTATTACATGTTACATTATCCGCATTGCATACGCAAGATTGGTCCATTAGTACATGTATGGGCATTGCACTTTGAAGATAAACACAAAATTTTTAAAAACAGTATAAAAAATGTCAAAAACATCACAAAGTCTCTTGCGTTAAAACACCAGTATGCAATTGCTTATGACTGGGAAAGTGTGCCTGTTAGAATTTTGAATATGGACCCTTGAAAACTGTAGAGGTTGAGGATTTGCCATACCTTGACATTATTCTTGAAAAATATCCAAATTTTTGGAATGGTGAAATCACAGTAGCTTCATGGTTAAGACATTCTGGAACAGAATATCATGACCTACTGATGTGCAATAAAATGGAGAATGAACTACCAGTTCTCAGTAAAATTACTGAAATTGTTCTAATAGATGACCAAAATATTTTGATGACTAAAGACTTTGAAACTGTTGGTTTTGTTGAGCACCTTCATGCTTACCATGTCAGAGAACAGAATTGTTTTGGTCTTTCAAGAGTAGAGGATCATTTGATTTGCAAGCATCAAATGGTTTTGAAGAACCATGCATGTATATTGTTCCAGTTCATCGTTTTGTGCTTTTCTTTAGATCTTTAATCTTCATGCATCAATTTCTGATTTGTTGGAGAGCAGACAAGCTAAAAAAGTTATTTTTCCCATGAATGTAAAATGCATTTATAAATTCAATCCAATCGAATGGACACTTGACTGCTTTTATTTGTCAAAGAATGGTATTGTTGCTTTTATAAGGGATGTTCACGCTTACCATGTAAGAGAAGTATGTTTGAGAATGTTTTTCTCTGTCTTTTTCTCAGATTAGATAAACTGCCCTTTTTCAGATAATCTTAGCTATGAGTAAAAACATGTTTAATGTTTTGTTTTTATTTTTGATAGTTTTTATATACTGTTTTATTTTCTTGTCAGAACAGAAGTTATGGATTCAAATGTGTGTTTGCAAATTGTTTAATGTATTGCTTTTCTCTCGGAAAGCAAATTTGACTTTTCATAAATAAAAATAACTTTTTTTTTCTACAAATGTTTTCATCGTTGTTACTTGTATCATACACAAATTAATAATATAGAAAAAAGTCATGGTTGATATATTAGCACACTGCAGGTGTGTATTTAATTCTACAAGGGTGTATATTTTAACACTATTGATTGAAGATAATGCTTTGAAGGGTTAGACTTACACTGCTGTTGGGTGTATGAATAAACTCTCACAGTGTTAAAATGTACTCTGTGATTAATGTGCATATTTGACACTTTTAAAGGTGTAATTTTAACTCCAAAATGGGATTCGTTCATACATTTTAGTTTGAGTGTTACATTTGACTCAAATTGACATAAATGTACACTAGCTTTTTTGCTGTGTTGTAACATGCTCTAGAGATCAGTTTTTGTTCCAAGGAACTAGGATCATCCTGAGCTGTGATACTGAGGTTTCCGAAAACATCTGTAAATCAAAATTTGTTGTGCGCCATGACACAAAAATGGCCGCCGTGGTTAAACCAAGTAAAATAAAAAACTGGTGGTTTTGCAATACCAAAACATAGAGGTAATCACTCAAAAAAAAAACTATTTAGAAAAATTAAAATTGGTCAAGCAACCTATGTTGGAACACTTGAGATGGATTAACCCTCTGGGGTCGCCGGACGTGCCGGCGCTTCCTGCTGGATATTTTCGTCATTACAGCAGAAACAACTTAAAATACTCCGTCATTTTTGGGTATACAGATAAGTGTAAGACATCATTAGAGACTATAAAGGGTCTACTTTTATTTGTGTGCACTCATAACAATGAAACATTGTGCTTTTGTAAAATAAAGAAAATAAAAAGGGTGAGCTTTCAGCAGTCTCTGTGTTCACGAGCATATTTCAGAAACACGTCACAAAAATGAACTGAAACTCCGCAAATACTTCTCACACAAACATGAAACATATGTCTAAAGAAAGCTTTAAATGTCTACTTTTAAATAAAACTATTCAAATTTAAAACAAATATTCTCCTGCAATGTAATCTGTTTGAAACAAAGTGATGTTCAGTTTTTACCGGTTCATCTCATTATCTGTAATGTGATCCCACCCACCAGCAGAGCGCGCCATTCATACGCTAATGTGCTGAGACGATCAATGCAAATGGTGAACGCCCCCGACTGTGTTCAGAGGTTTAATGTAAACAATTCATTCAGTTTCCTGCGCGTTTGCAATGATACACAGGCGAGAAAGCCCCAGGATTGTAAGGAAGAGTTAACATTTTCCTCAGAAGAAGAGCGGGACTCCGATGAACGTTTGTATTTTGAAGAGAGACTTGATCCAGTCGAGGATACAATTTCAGATGAGTAAGTCATTTAGTTTTCATTAGTTGACATGTTATTTTATATAAACATGTATATATTTTACTAGTGGGACTGTTTCCAGACTTGCCAGACAGGATTCAGAGTATTGAAATATGTCCTAATAAGCAAGTTTTAGTTACATTTAAATGCTGTTTTGGCTAAAGGAGGTATTTCAATTGTATGCTATATGATATAAATATGATATGTAATATGATATAAAAATAATATGAATGTTTAGATTATATATTTTAACTAGTGTTTATGCTGCCTCATTATCATCAATGCTTGTGCTTGCAAATATGTGTTCAGGTTAAATGAGTAAAATGCACTTTAAATATGCCCATATTAGTAAATCACCATCTTATAATGATATCTGAAGGATCATGTGACACAGAGGACTGCAGTAATGATGCTGAAAATTCAGCTTTGATCACAAATTGCATTTTACAATATATTTAGATAGAAAACTGTTCTTTTAAATTGTAAAAATATCACTGTTTTTACTGTATTTTGGATTAAATAAATGCAGTCTTGGTGAGCAAAAGAGACTTCTTTTAAACTGTAGTGTAGGTCTAAAATTAAGTAAAGTCTTTATTTAAAGAAAATGTACAGTCAGATTATTTCTTTTAACTTAAAACTTCATTTTGATCATTAAGTCTCCTCACATTCATTCTCTCTCTGTCACATTCCTCATTGATAGGCCCAGGGGAGGGGTTTTTTGTCTCTCAGGTGTGAATCACATCAATATTCATGATAGTTCACGCCTCCTTGCATATTACCTTTCAACAATAAAAATTGTCTTACAAAAGTTAAATTACTATATTGTTTTGAATGAATGAGTGATCAGGATGGTTTTCACATCATTTTGTAGCAAAAACTCTAGGCTACAAGATCCAGTTCTCAAAAGTCTTGTGGACAAATGTTTAGTATGTGTTATATGACCTTATTTCTAGGGATGCACCGAATGTTCGGCAACCGAAATTATTCGGCCGAAAATAACAAAATAAGCACTTTCGGTGTTCGGCCGAATAAGTAAAAAGACCGAATAATTTTTTCCGAACAATGACGTTTTTGATGACGCGATCAAATAGTAACGTGAGTGAGAGGCGCGCGCTTTATTAATGCAGCAAAAATGTCGGCGGTGTGGAAGCACTTTAAAGTGTCCGAGAAAGAGGCAAAAACGGCCGTTTGCAGACACTGTTCTGCTGAATTGTCCAGAGGGGGTGCATCTGCAAAAACTTACAGCACTACAAGTTTAATTTATCACTTAAAATCAAGACACCCCGAGCAGCATGCAGAGTACGAGAAAGACACTGCAGCAGCAACAGCAGCGAAAAGGAAAGTAGCTCCTCCCAGTCCCAGGACACCCACTCCATCTTTGGCTGACTTCTTAGAAAAGGCCAAAAAGTTTGCCAGTGACAGTGCCAAAGCTAATCGCATTACGAAAAGGATAATGGAATTCATCGCATTGGATGATCAACCATTCTCGGTTGTAGAGGATGTTGGATTTCGCAGGCTTATAGACCATATTGAGCCCCGTTACACCATACCTAGTAGACGGCATTTCTCAGACGTGTGCTTACCTGAGATGTATAACGTCGTTTCAACTCACGTCCATGAGCTCTTGGCTACAGATATTGCAGCCCTCAGCTTCACGACTGATATATGGAGCTCGGATGTAAGCCCCACCAGTATGCTGAGTTTAACTGCGCAGTGGATCGACACAGATTTCAAGCTACAAAAGATTGTGCTGCACTCACAAGAGTTTAGAGGGTCCCATACAGCTGCAGCCATTTCAGAGGCGTTCGCCAACATGTTTGACACTTGGCGTATCGACCGATCTAAAGTGCATGCGGTAGTCAGTGACAACGCAAGAAATATGGCTAAAGCCATGGAAGATAGCAATCTGAAAGGCATACGGTGTATGGCACACACAATTCAACTGGCAGTCAACGAGGGATTGTTGAGTCAGCGCAGTATAGCAGATGTGATAACGTTAGGCAGGAAAATTGATGGCCACTTCAAACATTCCCCGCTTGCCTATGCACGTCTACGATCTATCCAAGAACAGCTCAGAACGCCACAAAAACGTTTCCAACAAGATGTGAGCACAAGGTGGAACAGTACATATTATATGCTGGAAAGCCTTTTTGCGCAAAAGCGAGTCTGGCTACATACATAGCAGATCATGATCTGCCCGCGACATTCACCGCATACCAGTGGGTGTTAATCGAGAACGTTCTCTCTCTTCTCGCCCCCTTTGAGCAGATAACAAAAGAAATAAGCTCATCTGATGCATCTGTGGCAGACGTTATACCATTACTTGCAGCACTAAAGCGACTTTTAAACAAAGAGGCTGAAACAGACCACGGAGTGAAAACAACTAAAAGTGCGCTCTTAGAGGCTGTCAGCACACGATTTAGTCAGGCGGACTCAGAACCCCTGTACTGTATCGCGACTGTACTTGATCCACGATATAAAGATCATTACTTGGATGTGGGGAAAAAGTTGCGCACACGAGAAATGATCCAGGCCGAGTTGGATTTGGGAAAGCCGCTAGGTGAAGGAGACGGTCAGGTGATGCACAGCGCAGGAGATGAAAACAGCGCAGAGAGAAAACGGGCTCGTACTACAGATGAGCCGTGCACCGTCTCGCTGTCTGACATGTTCGATGAGATCCTCCAAGAGAATAACCCATTTGCAAGACAGAGGACAAGCTCAACCGCTCAACAGTTAGATGCTTATCTCTCAGAAGTCCCCACTCCCAGGAGCAATAACCCTCTCGAGTTTTGGAGGACCAATCAAGGTCGCTTTCCCGACCTGGCACAGATGGCACGCAGGTAGGCTACTTGTATGGGAAATTAATTTAAGATTTTATTTATATTTTGGTAAAACTTAAGTAGTTTCTATTGTTAACATTAATAGACTATTAGTTAACATGAACTAACAATAAAAAACACTTATTAAAAGCATTTATTAATCTTAAATGTTAACATTTACTAAATACAATGTTAAAATCAAAAGTGGTATTTGTTAGCATTAGTTAATGCACTTATACTAACATGAACTAACAATGAACAATTGAATTTTTATTAACTTACATTAACAAAGATTAATAAATACTGTAACAAATGTATTGCTCATTGTTAGTTAATGCTTGTTAATGCAATAATGTTAACAAATGGAACCTTATTGTAAAGTGTTACTGTATTTTATATTATGTATTTGGTACTATTTTCAGTGTAGTAAAATAGTAGGCCTACACCGGTTTTCAACCATTTCATTATCTCTGAGACATTGTTTGTTTTGAAATGAGCAACTTTTAGAAAACTGCAATATTTAAAATTAACTATTCTGATCCCAGGTACTTGTCTGCTCCATGCACAAGCACAGACAGCGAGAGACTGTTTAGTGCTGCATCTCATGTCATCGATGAGAAGAGGAATCGACTTTCATGTGAGAAAGCAGAGAAGCTACTTTTCATAAAGAAGAACCTGCCACTTTTTCTGAAGAAGTAGGCTAAGTAGGCTTATGTCTAGGACAGTTATTCATTTGTTGTGGGTTCATCCACATTTTTTGCACATTTCAATCCACTTTTTGTTGAGTTACAACTACTTTCAGCAGTTAGTTATAGGCCTAACATAGGCTATTCAAGAAGGGGGGCTTCAAAGATGGCCAAATACATTTTTTTTTTACTAATTTATTTAGTAAATTTATAGAAGTTACATTGTGCTTTGTTTGTATAATATCTGCTGGAATCTTTAAAAATTGTTCAGTGTTAAATAAATATTTTTAAATTTGATTTTTGTAATTTGTTTATTTTTTCTCTGAAAAGCAAGACAAAATAGTAAAAAACAAATTTTTACTATTTAATTAATGCAATGGTGAAAAAATTGTCAAAAATGGAAAAAATGTGAAACGCCATGTTCGGTATTCGGCCTTCGGCCCTCGGCCAAGCGTTTCATTATTATTCGGCTTCGGCTTCGGCCAAGAATTTTCATTTCGGTGCATCCCTACTTATTTCAATTACTTAAATTCTTTTTTTTTTAAAACCACGCATAATTATTTTCTCAAAAATCCAAACATGTACACACATGTTGCTCTCATATTATTGTAGCCCTGTTTGTGCTGAATACAGTGTTATCAGACCTTTAGCCATTAATATGTTTTAAGCAACTGAAAAAAACACAAATGTCAAGGCATGTCAAAACTTCTCCAGGGCCCAAAATACCCTCAGACCCCAGAGGGTTAACCCAAAAGTGTTTAATGTATGTCCTGTGAAAAATATTAAATCGAGCCAGAGCGATGTAAATAATTCAGTAAAATACCTTTTAAATATTATCTATATAAAATACTATATACAAAAATGTCATTTTTGTATTTTACTTCCATTAAATGGAGATTTGGCAGACATCTTTGAAATACAACCTTTTTCGGAGACTGTCACACCAATATTTGAATGATGTCATCCCAATCTTGAATGAACTTGCACAGAAGATGCACGGGTTGCTCACCGGTCTGTTACAGTAGCGACATCGCTGTTAGATTTACCTGCCCCTACAAGTGAGGTTGAACAAAACGAACTATGATTGGTTGCTTTACAAGTCAGTCAGATGGCCTCTTCCTGTCTAAATGGGTAGTCCTTAGCCAACTAAAGCTGGTATAGAGGTCAAATGGTATTGCGTGGTCAAAGATCTGGCAACGCGAGACTAAAGCCATTACATTCAATACCTGCAACCCCTTATCAAACACACTCACACGTCACACTCACCTCTGGGATCCAGAGTGCACACACTACATGTGCCCAGCGGGCGTCATCGGTCTGTTTGAAAGCCCCGCCCTTATTAGGGCACAGGGCACAGTCCACAGCTCTGGAGGGTGACTGCAGGCAGCGTCGACACAGCCACTGGCCCTCTGGGATGTAAGGAACACCGTAACACTCCTGATGCACTGCCAGATTACACATGTCACAGAACAGGATGACATTACTGTTCTGACACTCTCCATCGTTACAGATACAGCACACGGCATCTTCATCAATCAGAGAGCTCGGGTCACTCTGCAGAGAGAGAGAGAGAGATGGTTGATTATTATTGTCAATCAAAGGTCTGTGTATGTGATGACGCAAATGCCTACGATATCAGTCACTTCTTTGGACGATTTGTTTGTGCGTATACCAGTTTCACTAATGAATGCATTTTAAATCATGGGGTGGTTACAGTTATGATGTTCTGACATTAAATGAAAGTATAAAACAATCAGAATCACTTTTAATTATTCAATTTTAAAATATATTTTTTTAGGGCAGTCAATCAAATGAATTACATGACAATTAATTAATCAAATTTATCGCAATTAATCACATATATCAATGTTTGCTGATAAAGGCCCCCAAATAAAGATAATGCATTTAACTACACAATGATTCCAATAATTAAAATTGTTGAGGTCCACTGACTCCCCCCTGCTGACAAGGCTTGTGAAAAACACAAAGTTACATGTACTTCAAGCTTAAACTGCTCTGATGCTAGGGAAATACGTACCTTTACTACAGAATTTAACAGAAGTTAGGATTCGTTCTTTACACATTGTTTTTTATTTAATTAATTACACTACATCACAGGTGTCAAACTCAGTTCCTGGAGGGCCACAGTCCAGCAGAATTTAGCTCTAACCCTATTTAAACACACCTGAAGCAGATAATTAAGGTCTTCAGGAGTGCTTAAAAGGAGGCATGTTAGTACAAGGCTGGAGCTAAACTCTGCAGGGCTTAGGCCCAACAGGAACGGAGTTTGACACCCCTGCACTAAATGAACCAATTAAATTGGCAGTCGTAACTTTTTTTGCATTTAAAACTGGATCTATACATTTGCCTGTCTGCCTGTGCAAAACTTGCCTCCACAATGTGGTACTGTTGTCAGCGTGTTGCTATCAGGTTACTGAGGTTTTTTGGCACACTGCCATGAAGTTGCTTCAGTGTTAAGGCCTTTGCACACCAAACGCGAATGTTCGGCTCATTTTGAATCAAAACAATAGATTTCTGGTGAGCAATTCTCACCTGGAACGAAGAGTTGCGCCGAATCGCGTGGTGAAAAAAAAGAGATTTTGTTTTTATGGTGAGTTTGTGGATTTGTTTTTTCTTCACCATTGCAGTTACCAGATCCAAACAAACTGATGGCGCTAAAGCACAGAAAGCTCGAGGAAGAAATCCTGAACCAGCAGTCAGGATGTTTATTTCATTTGTATCAAATGCCTTAAAACTGAAAGATTTTGTTCTCATATGGGTTCTCTTAACATGTAAATAATATTGCATGCACTTTAAAAATGATCTGATCTTATGTGGATTGTCTTCATAATTTATTCCATTTTGCTGGCCTTTTTGCGTTTAATCTTACTTGAGTTCTCTTAAAATAATATATATATATATCTCGGGCCAGCTTTCCCTTTGTATCACTTTTTATTTAAACAACTTTACGGATCATAAGAGTTTTTCTTCGGCAAATATTAATAATAACAAATGCTGTGACTTGCAGTGCACTGTATGCCTTTGAATACTAAAAACAAAAGAGTTATTGCTGTGCTCTTTTTAATAGTCGTTAGCAGTATTAAAGTACCTAATCATGGGTCGTACTGAAGATGGGTTTTGTGGGGTGAGATCTGTGTTTTATTGCTTCCACTCTTGGTGCTGTTGGAAACAGGAGACTCGTGTAAAGCTTCAGCAGGACTCTTTATTGTAGAAGATCGGGAGCATCAGTCTTGCGCTGCAGTCATCAAGCCCAATACAATGTGCATCACTTTAGTTTTTTCATGTAATGTTACATGAAAGACAGTAGACCACCTGATCTTATAGTTACACTTAAATTTGCAATCCCACAGAGCATTTAAATTTCATCATATTTAATAAGTAACATGCAGGGTTTTGAGCAAATATAACAAGTAGATGTACATGGCAATAAGATTGTTTTAAACATTGTTTTAACAGTCATTATATGAGTGTGCATTATGCACAAATGCACTTAACACAAGTATAAACAGAATGCTTACAGTTGCATACTATTAATAATGTTCCAAATGTTAACCTGTTTTAACCGTTAAACCATTTTTACACTCGATTCTTTTTAATCACCCCTCAGACTGTGTCTACGTGACAATACTGTCAGTCAACTTGTCCAGCAGGTGAACTGAAATAGTGTGTGAAGTGCCTCGAAAGGTTTCTTTCTTGTTGACCAAATCAACAACACACTCGTCATCGCAGATGCAGCTTGTAAAGAAATCTGTTTTATTTTTTCAATCTGCCCACTAGAGAATCGCTTGCTTTTCTTGTTTGTTTAGCAAACTTGACAAATGGTTTCTTCTTCTCACCCGGTGATGGGCAGACCAGCTGAATGGTGCATTGAGCCACCTACCGTACCGGGGTAAAACTGCTTGTTGATTAGCACCACCTATTGTAAAGGCGTGAATGTGCTAAAGGCGAACATTTGCTTTGGCTCTCATAATCGCGTCATGTTCGGTGTGAAAAAGCCTTAATGAGTGGTTGCTAGGGCATTGTCATGCAGTTGCTAGGGTGTTTATTAGTAGAATTTTTGACCCAAGTCAAAAGATCCTACTCCCCAAGTCTTTACAGTATTCTGGTCTTTAGATAGAATTCGACTCTGGTGCAAGAGTACAAGGGTTCGAAACTCATCATAAAATAATCATACTCTTTTATTGCACATACATATATATTTACCACATAAATAATAATAATTGCCATTCAGCATGACTCGGGTCCCTCCTTTAATGTAAGTCTATGAGAATAACCCATTTCATCATTCACCAGGCAACAATCTTACAAGTAATTGCCAAAAAAGTAACAGCGCACCTCTCAACAAGCGATTTGAGGCATCATTCATGTCTGTTGCACAAACAGTGTGGACACTGCGGGGTGAGCTGAAGTTTAATATTTATGGTTGGTTGTTTGTTTAATTCACTAACAGTGAAGATTGACTTAAAGAACAGCGCTCATCAGACTCCTCTCACCTTGTTGTGGCTCTCAAAGTAAGACTCTTTTTCCAGTCGGTCCATCAGATACTCAAACACCTCCTGTGGGATGGGTGCCACACCGTCAGATCGACGCCTGTCATTCATGATGTCCAGCCAGATGTAGTCTTCCTCATCGATATCATACTCCACCTCCTCATCCAACTCCTCAGCAGACTTATCTATGTACCTGACAAGAGGTCAAGGAGACATCAAGTCACCACTAAACTGTGTTCACAAGCCATTTTATTTCCATAACGACTGTTCCTTACTTTTGACGAGGTTGTTTGACCAAGACATGAAAGGTAAAAATGTACTCTACAAAGCATATCTGTGTTTCTAAGTTATTACCATAACCTTTATTATGTTAACCAGCATTATATTACAGCATTAACTATTGGCAAGATTTTTAGAATAGTTGCAGTTGTTACATTTGTTTTCTCTTTAAATCGTTTTTTTTTTTTTTTTTTTTTCCCCCTCAATCTCAAATTGGGATTGGTGGAGTAGTGGGCTACAGCAGATAACTGTTAATCAGAAGGTTGCTGGTTCGAACCCCACGGCCACCACCATTGTGTCCTTGAGTAAGACACTTAACTCCAGGTTGCTCCGGGGGATTGTCCCTGTAATAAGTGCACTGTAAGTCGCTTTGGATAAAAGTGTCTGCCAAATGCATAAATGTAAATGTAAATTGTAGCATGAACTTCTGAGTAAGCTTTAAGTCATATGTAGGCTGATTTCCCACAAATGTGTAAACACTAAAACATTTCAAAAATACTGTATCTGTACGGCCATTCTGTCAACTCAAACTCTGTCTCTGGCTCAAAATGTTGTATTTGATTATTTTATTTTTTTTACCATCAAATCAGTTGACCACTTGTTGCATTATATGCCAATGAAGCGAGTCCAAAAATGGGAAAAAACACTTTTGTTTAGCTGTTTTTCCAAAGTTGGAGTACCTAAAACTTCAGAAGTATTAAAGATATCATAAAAATACTTTTAGATTTTGGCTCTGAACAAACATTCCTTTTTGTATGTTCAATTTTAAGGCCCTATATGGTTAATCCCAGTGATATAGGGCACTCAATGTGGCTCCATCCAAAAAAAAATAATTTTACCCATTTACATAGATTAAAAACCAAATGTGGGTCACATTATATGAAGCTATTTTTCTTGTCAAACAAAACAAAGGTCAGAATTTCAAATAATGTTGAAATTAGAAATGTAATAATTTCAAAATCAAATTTTTCAAGAAGTGACAGATGTGGCTCTTCAGTTAGTATAATGGCTATATATATATATATATATATACATATATATATAGATTTCAGAAATGTATATCAGCAAAGCCATGGAATGCATCATTAGGGGTCCAAATTTGTATTTGTACTGATTTTCTTATTATTTTTCTGCCCTAAATCCTACAATAAGGATCCCAAACTTGGATGGATGGTCCCAACCCCCCCCCCCCACCACCACTCAAGAACGCACATGAACATCCATCTTCCATTAATAACTCTTTGGATTCTATGGGCTAGAATCATGGCATGTAATATTTTGGCTTTCATTTGAGTACCTTTCTTCAGAAAAACTATTAAGAAAATCAAAAATGTCAGTCAGGGAAGTATCTGAAATTTGGTTGATTTGACATGGAATAACCTAGTTGTACTTATACTACAGTGTCATTTTTCTAGTAATTAATATCTTGTGCAAACAGACCCGTACCTGTAGTAAGATGTGGGCCGAGGGGGGGCATCAGGTCTGTCCTGATCCAGCTCTCTAAACACCACCTCAGGCAGCTTGACAGCAGGCCCGCTCGTGTTCATGTGAGGATGTGAGCTGCTGTCCTTCTTCTTATCTTTATTCTTGTGTTGGCCTGTTTTCTGAGTCCCTTTCTCCCCATTGGCTGCAGAAGCATCTAGTCTGTCCTTACCAATCCCCCCACCTTCACTGCCGCCCCCGTTACATGCAGTCGAGCCGCCCATTCCAGAGGACGGGGCTTCTTCAGCTCCGCTGTCCTCCTCCGAGAGCACATCCAGGTTCTCGAAAATGCTGATGCGATGGACTCGCCCGCGGATCTCCAGTTCCACCATCCGCTGGGCCTCTGCATATGTCATCGTCTCTTTCACGGGCGAGTGAGAACGTTCGGAGCACTCAGCTGGGCTACCTGGCTTCGTCCCTTGCCCGGTAATCCCAGAGCACATATTGGAATCGGGGCCATCGCCCAAACCTATCAAGAAGGCCCGTGGCGGGCGACCTTTTCGTTTCTTCTGAGGAGTGCTCTGGGGCGGAGGCGGGTTATCATGGTCGTAATGGTACAGGTGGTATTCAATGCCGCTATAGCTTTTGTAGACTTTACGGCAGCTCTCCACCGGGCACTCGTAGGGGGGTTTGGTTGCCCGCAGGTTGTGGCAGAATGTCTTGACATTAAAGTCCAGCCCCATGCTGTCTGAGGACGCTACAGGGACAGGAAGAGATCCAGCTTACATCTGTGAAGACAGCAAAAAAGAGAGTGCATATATTATACAGCAGTTACTTCTGGTCCACTAATCTGACATTTAGTATATTCATTGTTTTCAAGAAAAAAAAAATAAAATTTTACCTAAAATATGTCTGAAAACTTTTTTTTGAAATGAATAATTAAGTTGTGTTCACTCATGTATTCAAGGTGCAAGAAAAGATGACTTGATGGTTACACAACATGACATTTTTATAGTCAGTTTATAAAATATACAAAAAATGCAATAAATGTTTTTCAAAACTGTATTGAAATGAACTCAACACGTGTGATTTAAACAGTTGTTGTGGTCGGCTAATTTGGATTTTTCTTCTATGCGTTTTCTTCCAATCAGTTTGGGTGTGAACAAATCAAAATATAACTCCCTTTTCACTGTACATCTTGACATAGCAGTCTCTGGTTGGAACGATCATGATTGATTACACTTCCTAACACTTCCTAGACACGTGCAAAATTCCAAATCTTCTTGGCTGCTAAAAGTTACTCTCCAAATCTAAAGTAACCTCATCAGTAGTTAAAATGGAGTTGACTGGCATCAGGACTCTTAGACTATGGGTCTGTCCTGTGACATACGAGTTTGGCTCAAAAGACTGTTCAGACTATTTTATAATCTTATGACAGGACAATCAAAACACTTTGAAGCCATTATTCTGTTTCAATGTTGCTGTAGTTACAGTGTTTTGCCTTTGCAGTTCAGTTGAGAAGTTTTACAAACTGGTGAACAAGTAGGAGGAGCTTTTGACAGCTTTATGGACAATCTCTCATGTCTCTCATGTTTGCTCCTGCATGTACAGTTTGTCACTCACCAAAATAAAACAAAAACACTTTGCCACAATTGCAAAGGAACTGCACCGTATATGAAAGATTGTGAAAATCATCTATGTAATGAGCTGGAAGAAATCAGTGTTATGAAGTGAAAATGAACTGTAACTGTCATCACTCATGTGTTGTAAATTGGAACCTGAGGTCAGAGTCCCGGTCAAGTCCATAAAGATGAGAATTCTTCAATCAACCATGATGGGGCTCGAACCTACAACCTTTCAGTTGCAAACTCATGTTACAATAACTATGCCAGAGCATCCCTTCATATTAGCTTCAGTGACTGAAGAACCTTCAAACTAACTTACAGTATGTCAAACACTGTTGCTCAGAGGATCAAATGCACCACGATGGCACTTTGATATATATATATATATATATATATATATATATATATATATATATACATACACACACACACACACACACACACACACACACACACACAACATATTACTAAATGACTATCACATGCTTCTCAAAGTATAGCATTACATTACCATAGTAACCGCGGTATTACCATGGTACTAGTGTTTGTTAGTGGCTGGTTGTAACAAACCCACTATTTCTCTTCAAATATGAAATAATAAAAATATGATCATGCAGAATCACAAGTAAATAACACACAGATCTCTAACAGGTGAAAGTGTTTCATCATAAACACTTACTACTCCAGACTCCACGCCAGATCTCATGCGCACTCCGACACTGAGTATAATTCCGATCAGACGAGAAATGTGAGTTGTATCAGCGGATCATGTGTGAATTCTGTTCATGACACACACTGAATAACATCAGGAACCGAAGACGAACAAAAGGAGCCACAGCACGAGCATAGTCGGCACATTCGCCAATACATCTTCCTGGGAAATTCGCTTTTGAAAATGTTCACACAAATTACTTGGAGTGAAATTCTGAATATTTTTATGTGAACCGTGTCAAACATCGCCATATGTTATATATTCTTATTTGTCATCTTACCATTATGCTGCATTAACTGACGAATCAGCCGATGGGTTTCACATGTTACCCGCTGCCGCCTGCTTCTATTTATTTATATACTAATGTTGAAGTAATGTTGTGTTTATCCGTAATATCTCAAGAGTTTTTATGGAATAACGCAATGCCCCAGCATCCTATGGACATTACATGCTTGTGAGCATGATTGTAGTGGGCGTGTGTATGTTTCGTTGCAGATTTATGAATGTGTCGCATGAGTGCAGTGGACAGTGAGTACAGACCTGCAGAGGGCGCCACATCAGCGCAATGAGGGCGGGAAAATAAACGGAGGTCGGAGCATCTTCTACAAATGGGCAGGGCAGCCTCAAGTGGGCGAGACTAAAGCTCCAAGTGGGCTGTACATACGGGTAAATATATATATATATATATATATATATATATATATATATATATATATATATATATATATATATATATATATATATATATACACTACCGTTCAAAAGTTTGGGGTCGCATTGAAATGTCCTTATTTTTGAAGGAAAAGCACTGTACTTTTCAATGAAGACAACTTTAAACTAGTCTTAACTTTGAAGAAATACACTCTATACATTGCTAATGTGGTAAATGACTATTCTAGCTGCAAATGTCTGGTTTTTGGTGCAATATGTACATAGGTGTATAGAGGCCCATTTCCAGCAACTATCACTCCAGTGTTCTAATGGTACAATGTGTTTGCTCATTGGCTCAGAAGGCTAATTGATGATTAGAAAACCCTTGTGCAATCATGTTCACACATCTGAAAACAGTTTAGGTCGTTACAGAAGCTACAAAACTGACCTTCCTTTGAGCAGATTGAGTTTCTGGAGCATCACATTTGTGGGGTCAATTAAACGCTCAAAATGGCCAGAAAAAGAGAACTTTCATCTGAAACTCGACAGTCTATTCTTGTCCTTAGAAATGAAGGCTATTCCATGCGAGACATTGCTAAGAAATTGAAGATTTCCTACAACGGTGTGTACTACTCCCTTCAGAGGACAGCACAAACAGGCTCTAACCAGAGTAGAAAAAGAAGTGGGAGGCCGCGTTGCACAACTGAGCAAGAAGATAAGTACATTAGAGTCTCTAGTTTGAGAAACAGACGCCTCACAGGTCCCCAACTGGCATCTTCATTAAATAGTACCCGCAAAACACCAGTGTCAACATGTACAGTGAAGAGGCGGCTGCGGGATTCTGGGCTTCAGGGCAGAGTGGCAAAGAAAAAGCCATATCTGAGACTGGCCAATAAAAGAAAAAGATTAAGATGGGCAAAAGAACACAGACATTGGACAGAGGAAGACTGGAAAAAAGTGTTGTGGACAGACGAATCCAAGTTTGAGGTGTTTGGATCACAAAGAAGAACGTTTGTGAGACGCAGAACAAATGAAAAGATGCTGGAAGAATGCCTGACGCCATCTGTTAAGCATGGTGGAGGTAATATAATGGTCTGGGGTTGCTTTGGTGCTGGTAAGGTGGGAGATTTGTACAGGGTAAAAGGGATTCTGAATAAGGAAGGCTATCACTCCATTATGCAACGCCATGCCATACCCAGTGGACAGCGCTTGATTGGAGCCAATTTCATCCTACAACAGGACAATGACCCTAAACACACCTCCAAATTGTGCAAGAACTATTTAGAGCAGAAGCAGGCAGCTGGTATTCTATCGGTAATGGAGTGGCCAGCGCAGTCACCAGATCTGAACCCCATTGAGCTGTTGTGGGAGCAGCTTGACCGTATGGTACGCAAGAAGTGCCCATCCAACCAATCCAACTTGTGGGAGCTGCTTCTGGAAGCGTGGGGTGCAATTTCTCCAGATTACCTCAACAAATTAACAGCTAGAATGCCAAAGGTCTGCAATGCTGTAATTGCTGCAAATGGAGGATTCTTTGACGAAAGCAAAGTTTGATGTAAAAAAAATCTTATTTCAAATACAAATCATTATTTCTAACCTTGTCAATGTCTTGACTCTATTTTCTATTCATTTCACAACGTATGGTGGTGAATAAGTGTGACTTTTCAGGAAAACACAAAATTGTTTGGGTGACCCCAAACTTTTGAACGGTAGTGTGTGTGTGTATATATATATATATATATATATATATACTGCACTGTAATAATCCCACATATTTATGATCATAGATCCTACTTGTATTAACAAAGTGTTTATTTACAGCTATAGTATACTTACACAGGGTTGGGGAGTAATGGAAACATGTAACAGGATTATGTATTTAAAATACACTACTACGGTTACAATTTAAATCAATGATAATCAGAATACAGTTACATTCAAAAAATTATTTTATTACTGAAGAGATTACTTTGACTTTTATTGTCATTTTTTTAATTGAATATTTAGTCTATTCCGTAGGAAAATCCATTTATCCAAATAAATGATGCGATCCAAAGTGCATTTGAACCACTTTCATATGATTTGTTTAATTCATACTAGTGCTTTCACACTGTTGTGAGTGAAAATGTGGATATGACATCATTGAGGAATTTTCCCGTTTCTGCAGCTTAACAAGAAAACAGTTAGAAACGCTTTGACGATGAAACACAAATCCAGTAAATACACAATGTCAGTGTTTTATGAGGTTAGGGTATTTATTGATTTTTTTCCTTTAATATCGTATAGAAAGCAAATAATATATTTTCTGTGTCATTTTATGAACAGAATCAACATACGATCAGAAAAGGATGTTGTTATTGTACACAATCTGGGGTTTTGAAGTTTGGACCAGCAAAAATAGTTAACATTGTGTAACGTGAACATGCTTATTGCTAAGCTAAAAGGCTATTACTTGACTTGACATGCATCTGTCACCAGGTGCGCTTATATTTTATAACTAATTCTATGTCAAAAATTCACATTGGAGCATAACTTTTTTCTCTAATAAGACTATTAATATTAGAGCATTGTCGATGTTATGATCTGGGGTTGATTCAATTGGTCAGGTCGAGGATCAGCAACATTATGAGGCAATAAAGTGAAGTCAGCTGACTATCTGAATGTACTGAGTGAACAGGTTATCCCATCAATGGATTTTTTCTTCCCTGACGGGATGGGCATATTCCAGGACAACAATGCCAAGATTCATCGGGCTCAAATTGTGAAAGTGTGGTTCAGGGAGCATGAGGGATCATTTTCACACAGAGTACTGACCTTAACCCCATTGAAAGTCTTTGGGATGTGCTGGAGAAGAATTTATGGAGTGATTCGGCTCTCCCATCATCAATTCAAGATCTCGGAAACTAAAATCTTACAAACTACACTGTCTGGGCATTTTGTACATCCAATTTTAATAGATATAAGTGATGAGACCCATCACTTGGAAAGACCCAAATATGAGTTTTTTGGAAAAATACAATGCATTTAAGTGTTAAATATAACAAGCATATTAAATAAAAATATACATCTGGAACATATGCTATACCTCTCTTAACCTTTTCACTGCTCATAAGTTTGCATCCAGTTTCTCAAGAGTTCTTCTGCCAAGGTGAGCCTATAATCTCAGCAACAAAATACATAACGCAACACAGGGGACATGTCCAAATGGGTGCCATGGGGCACCCCGCACCCCCCCACCCCCAATAATAAACTATGATTGGCCATTTCCCAAACCAGGCAGAACCATGTTGGTTAAATCGGAGCAGGAAGCAGTGTCAAGAAATGACACGTACAACTGCAGATCGTCTCGCATGTCACATCCACAAGACCACAACACTGAAGTGCACTCATGAAACGGGCTTGAAGAAATCAGATGAGGAACCATTTCAATGTAAACAACAGTTCCTTTCACTGTAAACACCATACAACATGATCTTCTGAACCGACACCAGTGCTTGAAGTGAACAGGCTTCAGGTTTTCTCTTCTGCCCCCACAAAAAAAAAAAAAAAAACTATTCCTGTAATCTTATTTCATCATCTTTTTCTGGCCAAAAATCATGTTAAACCAAACACACTTCACTCTCTTATATGATGTTTTGAGGTGTGTATAATATCGCTGTGCATCATAAGTAGTTTGTCAAACATGTAGTAATATCTTGTTTACAACTATCTGCCTAAAAAAAAAAGGTTTTAAATATCTTTAAAAGATATGATGCCATGAACCTTATAAACTTTGGCAGGTTCTTTATCATAATCATGTTTTGGAGTTAACAAAATTAATAGGCAATAAATAAATGTTTGAATTTGTAGAAATTTGCTTCTTCATATACAGTAGCTTGTATATGTATAGACTTTTCTTCCCTATTGTGACGTATATCTGAGTGAAACAGTTTATCAAATGAGAAACAAATGTGGCGGAACTTGATTTTCTCCATTGGGGATTGATTGGATCATAAAAGGTGGCCATAGCAAACTAAATGGAGGTAGATCTAAATGCAAGTTTGCAGTCATTTGTGGAGGATTACTCTCCACCTGACACATCACCGGCACCCTCCCTTGAAGAACATTTTATTGAGGATGAGGACAAGAATGAGGATGATCAACAGCAGCTAAATTTCACCAAAGGAATCAGTCCATATTTATTTAAGCCACTACTTACTGAGAACCGAGAGTGTGACTGGGACAAGGTGGCTGATGGTCAAGTTCACCGTCGAGAGCATCTCGATGTGTCCCAATGTTAATGCTTCTTTTCTAAATCTATACTGCCGTAACAATAACCATTTTTTATTAACTTTTTTTATTGGCAAGATTGTTGATGTTGATGTAATGACACTAGGGATCCCTTTACAAAATGCCACAACCAGCTGAACTTTGTTACGTGGATCAGCGGTGCAGGTGCAGGCAGGCAGCCATGTGCCTAGTATCAAATGGACACACCCACGTCATAACCTTCCCATCGCCCCACATAAGTTGCATAGTTCGTCGTACCCAAGTGTGGGGACATACTTACATTGGGAATAGGCTGCACCAGCTGTTTTGACGTTTTCTTTAAAAACCGATTGAGTTCGCCTGGGATATGAGTGGCCCACAACGACTTCAGTCACTGCTGACTCCAAAGGATGCGATGGTGGGCGAGTTGCGACATGTGGCGTGAGCGTAAACCTCCTTGTCAATTTATATATGCAACCGTCACCCTGTTGTCCACCCGGACTAACACTTGCTTGCCCTGGATCAGAGGTCGAAACCTCCGCAGAGCCAGCAATACCACCAGCAACTCCAGGCAGTTGAAATGCCAACGCAGTCGAGGTCCTGTCCAGGAGCCCGAAGCTGCGTGCCTGTAGCAAATGGCACCACAGCATTTCATACCACCAGCGAATTCATATAGATGTTCTCATTTGAGAGCTTGCTCTTTAACCCGGTTGACCTGAAGCACCAATCGGCTGAGGTGTGCCCCTGTGCGCACACAATGCATCTAGAGAATGAGCTAAAATCTGCTGGATGGCCTCCGTATGCTTCTAGACTGTGGAGAGCTGCTGGGCAAAGTCTTCGACAGTGTCGCCAAACAGGCCACCTTGAGAGATGGGGGTGTCAAGAAAGCAGACCTTGTCGGCGTCACTCATCTCTGCAAGGCTGAGCCACAGGTGGTGCTCCTGGACCACCATAGTGGACATTGCCTGCCCAAGAGCCTGCGCTGTGAACTTTATCACTCATAGGGCGAGGTCGGCCGCCGAGCGCAGCTCCTGTATCAATCCTGGTTCAGGACTACCCTCGTGCAGCTCTTTTTTGGACTTGCAGGAGGGCTATAGCATGCAGGGCAGATGCGGCCTGTCCAGCGGCACTGTAAGCCTTGGCCGTCAGGGACGACGTGAACTTACTGGCCTTACTGGCCTTCTGCCAGGTGCCGATGTTTTGCGGGCACAGGTGCACCGCAATCGCCTGCTTCACTTGAGGTGCCTCCATGTACCCCTTGGCCGCATAACCACCGAGTGAAGTGAGAGTGTAAGAACTTGAGAGCTGGGTCCGGTTATGAAAAGTATATACAGTATATATATCACACACATTAGCACAGGACTTTGCATGAAGATAGATAAAAAGACTTCACATGCTAAACATCAGAGAAATGAAAACCCTAAAACATTGTCATTCAAATTATATTCCTATTAATTTACATTAATCTAACCTTGTGATGCATCAAAGTTTTTAGCAGCTACAAAACTTTGTTATTACTGTTTTATAGGTTCTGGACAAATGTTCTGAAGCTGACCCCAACCTGTTTTCAGCACACACACGCACGCACGCACGCACGCACGCACGCACGCACGCACACACACACACACACAAACTCTCTCTCTCTCTCTCTCTGTAACGATGGAGCAGACGAGGAGTGAGGATCTATATGCAGCTTTATTGTTGAAACGAAAAAACGGTGAACAAGGTAGCAAACCAAACACTGAGAACAAAAGAAACATCCACAAAGGGAAAATCAAAATATAAACACAAAATAAACATCTACGAAGGGAACAGGCAGGAACACGGTTAAAGGTTGACAAAACATGGACATTACACATTTAACAACTGACAATGAGTGGAGAAACAACAGGGCTTAAATAAACAGGGATAACGACAAACAGGTGCAAACAATGAGGGATAGTTGGCTGTGATGAGGGCCGGGAATTGTGGGAATTGGAGTTTGGAGTGAAGGTGAGGGAAAAACACAAGGAAGACAATGGGGAATCGTGACACTCTCTCTCTCTTCAATTCAATTCAAAGTGGCTTTATTGGCATGACTGTAAACAATACAATATTACCAAAGCATTCACATTGGGGTGACACACTGCGGTAAAACACATAAAACATATTCACCCACTTTCTCTCAGGCTGTGACACGTTAAAACATATCTTGCAGCCAGTGCTGCTGTGTGTCCCTCTCCAAGTATTATATTAATCTTTTCTTGTTCTGTGGTGGTTATAAAGTTGTCTATGCTGTTTGTAAATGTATCCATATAAATGTCCCTTGTGTCTTTACATTTTGGACAGTGATGGAGAAAGTGCACCTCTCTCTCAACCTCAACTGTCGTACAGTGAGCACACACTCTGTCTTCTCTGGGTAACCATGCTTTTCTGTGTCTGTCTCTCTCGATGGCGAGACTGTGCTCAACTGAGCCTGTACTTGCTCAGGATCTCTGCTTTGTATCTCAGTCAGGAGATACTCTTCCAATTCATACTTTGATTTTAGAGTCCGATAGAATTGTAATTTGCTTTGTGTTTTAATTTTTTGACCCCAATGTTCCAGATAGGTGATCTCTCGCGCTCGCTCTCTCTCTCTCTCTCTCTCTTACACACACACACACACACACACACACACACACACACACACACACACACACACTGAGTGTTCATTTGAAACAAGCAAATCAGTTTGTGAAAAGTAAGACCAGCTGGCTAGCTTTGTTTCTTTAAATAATCAAATGAACTTTGTCAGTCCCAATATATGGCAAACAGTGCCCAAAACTGAAATCCATGCACATTTTTTAAGTGTAGACCTATGATAGTATTCAGAAATATCACACTTGTCATATTAGCCAGTGTTTATGCCCTTAATTATGAAAATCCTGCTTTTATAACTTCACTTTTCTCCCATCTGCCGAATTTAGACACTCACTGTTTTGTATTAGGAGGGGATCTTAATTGTTCATTTAACCCAATTTTGACCACTCTCAGCCCAAGTCAGCAGTTCCTACCTCAATGTCTAAGACTTTCTCATCTCTTATAGACCAATTATGAAGTGTAGATTCTTGGCGCTTCTTCAATCTGACTGCTTAAGACTTCTCTTTCTTTTCAAATGTCCAACATAATTATTTGTGCATCGATTTTGTTGATAAAGTTCTATTATCTCTAGTTAAATCTAAAGAATACTCAGCTATAATAATGTTAGACCATGCTCCACATATTTTAGATCTTTCGTTCCCCCAAAATTCATATAGGCTGGAAGCTAAAAAACGGCTGTTGGATAATAGGGAATTTTTTGTGACTTTGTCTCTAAGAACATTGACTTTTCTTTGGAAACAAACAAACCAAAAACGGTATCACCATCGATTTTATGGGAAACATTTAAAGCCTTTATACGTGGAAGGATTAATTATTTTAATGTATATTGGATCAAAGCCAGGAAATTAAAACAGCAGGAACTCATCGACGCAATTTTACAAATAGACAGGCAAAATGCAGTTCACCACACAATGCATCGTTTGGAGGCGCAGTGGCTAAAATTACAAACTGAATTCGACATATTGACAACCAACAAGTCTGAGTACTAAAACATACAAAAGAAACCTATTACGAGCATGGAGATAGATCTAGCTGCCTTTTAGCGTCTCAGCTCAGCCATAAATCTGCATCTCACCTTATCTCACAGCTGTATTACTTCTCAAATAAGATTTCACTTCTTTTTCTCTAATCTTTACTAACCAGAAACTTGCCCAGGCACTGCTGCTATTCAGTCTTTCCTTTCCTAACTAAAAATACCTAAGATAATTCCAGATATAGCCAGTAGCCTAGAAGAACCTCTTTGTTTGGAGGAGATAGCCTCCTGTCTCTCAACCATGAAAAATAATAAAACTCCTGGCCCTGATGGCTTCACTGCAGAATTTCTTTTTAATGTTCTACACTCAGCTATCCCCCTTACTATTAGAGATTTACAATCATTCCTTAGATCAGAGCTTTTTACTGCCATCCTTGAATCAAGCCTTAATTTAGTTAATATTAAAGAAAGACAAAGACCTTAACCTCTATGGCAGTTACAGACCTGTTAACCTAATTAATAACGACATAAAATTATGCCAAATGTCCATCTGCTGACCATTGTGTCAGACGATCAAACTGGTATCATATTAGGTCATCAATTGCCATCCAATATACACAGACTCTTAAATATAATCCTTACTCCATCTAGCTCATCAATGGTGGAAATGGTTGTCTCACTAGACTCTGAGAATCTTATGACCTGGTAGAATTGGACTACTTGTTCATAGTTCAACAAAATTTGCATTCTGACCTAAACTAATCTCATGGATACGTCTACTACACTCCGCCCCCTCAGCCTGTGTGAAAACAAATTCTGAAGTATCTCCTTATTTTCTCTCTCCTGTGGCACCCTTCAGGACTGCCCACTTTCACCTTTACTTTTCGCTCTAGCTATAGACTCTCTCTTGTGCCTTAAAATCTACTTCAGTATTTTCAGGTATTCATAGAGGAGGAAGGGAACATCGTGTCTTATTATACGCAGACAAGCTCTTGTTATATGTTCAAGACCTGCTTAACTCCATGGATAACATAATTAATCTGTTGAATGACTTCAGTTTTATTTCAGGTTACAAGCTGAACTTTGCTAAAAATTAGTGCTTTCCCATAAATTAATTGGTAAAACAAATCCCTTCAGCTATGCTTCCCTTTCACATGTCTCCAACAGGTTTTCGTTATCTAGGGGTTCACATCTCAAACTCCCTAAAATCACTAAACAAAGACAATTTTTCTAAATTAATGGATCGTATTAAAGTAGACCTTCAGTGCTGGAGCAATCTTCCACTTTCTTTAGTAGGCAGGATTGAATCAGTTAAAATGAACATCCTACCACAAATCCTATTTTTATTTCAGACCCTTCCCATTTTTCTCCCCAAATCTTTTTTTATGTCATTGATGCCATTATATCTTCATATATCTGGGCAGGTAAAACTCATGTGTACAGAAGATTACTGTAAGGAAGTTATTGGGAAAGGAGGAATGCAAGAGCCGTCTTAACAAACACAGACATTTATTTTTGCACTTTTCAGTCGCACACAATAAGGCCGCTTTTCAGCAGTACACAAAATTCAGCTCAACACTACACATAAACTCTATTGGCTTTATCTCTCGCCCGTTAACACTATAATCAGCCACAGCTGGGCGAGATAATCTGCTGCAGGTGTCCAACCCAGCTTCGCGCCGCACTGTCGCCGCTCGGCCCACCCCGCACTCTACAATAATTCTGCAAAGAACCAAAAAAGATGGGGGTCTCGTGCTGCCAATTATGCTTTTTTACTATTGGGCAGCTATCATCCAGAAAATATATGCATGGTGTAATTCCTTAGTGTCTCATAGAAGCAAACTCCTGTAAGTTATCCTTTGTTCATCCATTCACATTAGTTCTTTACTCCAGCTCACTACGCCCCTCAAATTACACCAAAAACCTGATTGTGCTTTCCTCGCTAAGTATTTGGAAACAATTTCATCAGCATTTAGGAATAAACACACTGTCTACACTTATGCCTCTCTGTGGTAACCATTTATTTGTACTGTAAGGTGCCAGCGAGTCTGGGATACTCCTCGGGAGAACAAAAGGCTCTCATGAGAATCAACATTTGAACTGTCTCTTGCACATGTAACAGCAACATCCGAGACGCATCCAGCAGGGTAGCTCGCAGCTCCCTTCTACCGTCTGATTATCTCCCCCCTACTCCCCCCTCTCCTCCTCACTTAGAACTCACTAAAAACCTATAATGTCAAGTGTGTACAAAAAAGTAACGATACATGTTTGGTATCATTTTAAGTGTCTCAGTGTGCCTGGTAAACTGGTCTCATCCTCCCAGCCATAATGAAAAGCTAGAAGAAGTTATAGATATGAGAGATGTGGTGTGCCCCTTAAAGGTGTGCCCTCCCCCAGATCCTCCACACCATCTATATGTAAATGTACAGGAACCCCCTCAATAGGGGACCCAAATCTAATTAGAAGGACAGACACCACCATTTGGTTAGCTTATTGAATTATTTGGGTATTTAAGGAGATGTGGCACATCGTTCGTGGTTCTCTGTAGTCAGATGATCCCACACAGTTTACTGTGTGTAGTTTATATCTGGTAACTGCGATGAACTTGTTATATTACCTGTCAATAAATTGTAAACATTTGATTTTATTCTGACTAACTCAGATTAAACGATTCGTATGTTACCGCAAGTCTGCGTCAGATTAGTGACGACTAATATTTGGCATCAGTTCAAGTGTACTTGGTTTGCAAAGACAGAAAGTGTATTTCCGTTTAGAACAGCTAAATGCTGCTTGACCAGTCTAAATTCGGGTGTGTCTCACCTCTGTTTTAATTTGATGTTTCTCCAGATAAGTGTACGCGGGAAACCACGCATGGCCAATCCAAAGCTATTACAAGAGAAGTTATGTTGGTCAACTTATATCTGTAATAGTGGCCGTGACCTCTACTGAAGAAAACGTTAAGTTAGATTCAAGTGTATGCAATTCCATAGGGGCTATACTGAAGTATTTTTGATTGTGTATACATGAATGTGACCGATCTCAGGTATATAGCAATTACCTCTGTTTGATGATCCAATACTGGCCGCTTGTGATCATGAGACCCACAGTGTAGAGAAAACATGCGAGGACCTCAAAGCGACATAGTTTCTTAATCTGAACAGGTAAAATATAATTAAAGAGTTAAAAAGAATAATCAAACCTTCGCTCACTTTTAATGATACTCAGATATCATTAAAACCTTTTTCATTTATGGAGTCAGATGAAATAACGAGGTAATACATGAGAGAAAATGTATTTCATTTAATCTGGTTGTGTTGCGTAAAAGAAAGACAGTAACGCGCAGAGACCTTCACCCGTATTATTGGAGACCGCCATTGGACCGATAAACGGGCTTACAGTACCACCCACTTTAGATTCAACTTTTGTACAGTTCAGGGAGAATAGCTTGGTGTTGTTCCAATCACACATTTGTGATATTCAAAGAATTGTTAAGTATGTTTAATATTTCTAAATCCAATCTATTCTGATATTTTCAGTTACGGGACTTTGCTTGAGTATACTTTGCATCCTCTCCTCACCAGCCAAAAAAAAACTTTGATGGAAGACTACTTACCCTTACTATTAGAGCTTTACAATCATTCCTTAGATCATCCTTGAATCAAGCCTTAATTTAGATAATATTAAAGAAAGACAAAGACCCTAACCTCAGTGGCAGAGATTTTACACGTAACTGTACCAACATGAATATTCTTGTTACTCCTTTACATGTCTTTGAT
Source organism: Moxostoma hubbsi (assembly GCA_032164185.1). Classification (NCBI taxonomy): domain Eukaryota; kingdom Metazoa; phylum Chordata; class Actinopteri; order Cypriniformes; family Catostomidae; genus Moxostoma; species Moxostoma hubbsi. The sequence goes on from JAVLUX010000018.1 coordinate 42,295,616, forward strand.
CACTACTTTGTCCAGTTCAACATGACTCTCCCATCTATATTAAAACAGACTCCACCTTTGGTGTCCTTTTGCCATTAACTCTGTTCTCTTTCACCCACACACCTTTCCACTGCTGTCTCTACCTCTCTTCCCTCACAAAACTTGTTTTCCAGCCTGTATGCAAACACTGCAAAAGTACACTAGGCTCTACTTTAACAACTTTTCTAGACAGCATCTGTCGTCTCTCCTCTAGGCCAGCACATACCGCCCAGCCCCTGGCTCTCTGACGTTCTTCGTGAACATTGGACCGACCTCAGGGAGGCTGAGAGGAGATGGCGGAAATCTAAAGATCCAGCAGATCTGAGAGTAAGTATCAGTCTCTGCTTGCATCTTTTTCAGATAATGTTAGGTCTGCAAAAACCTCCTATTACCAGGACAAGATCAAAAGCACCAAAGACACTGGCAGCCTATTTAGAACATTCAACACACTCCTCTGTCCTACCCCGCCACCGCAGCAGATGTCTTCACCATAATTTTTACTAATAAGTTTACAGCCATCAACAATACATTCTCAGCCCCCTCACAAAACACGCCCCCTGTATGCAGCTCTTCTGTCTCTATGTTCTCTCCTCTGATTGACACTGAGGTCTCTAAAACCCTCCTCTCCAACCACCTGTCCCCTTGAACCCATTCCTTCCCACCTTCTCCAAGCCATCTCTCCATCCATCCTACCTGCACTCACACACATAGTCAACACATCTCTACCTACAGGCATTTTTCCACAATACTTTTCTCAAGTAACAGTAGAAAAGTATTTTCCCAATACTTTTCTCAAGTAACCCCCTGCTTAAAAAAACCTGCACTCAACCCAACACAAGTAGAACACTACAGACCAATCTCTCTCATCCCATTTATGGTGAAAACATTTGAAAGGACAGTTTTCAATCAGATTTCTGTCTATCTCTTGCAGAACAGAATCATAATCAGAATATGATTTATTGCCAAGTATGCTTACACACACACAAGGAATTTGTCTTGGTGACAGGAGATTCCAGTGCACAACAATACAATACAGCAACAAGACAGAGATAATAATAAGAAATAATTATCATAAAAAATAGAATAAGAATAAAAATAATGTATATATAACCTTAAAGGATAGAAAATAAAGTATATCAAACCATGAATTGCTCATAATTATAGCTCAGTGGGGCAGATTTATCTGTTCATGAGATGGATAGCCTGAGGGAAAAAACTGTTCTTGTGCCTGACAGTTCTGGTGCTTAGAGCTCTGTATCGTCGGCCAGAAGGCAACAGTTCAAAAAGTAGTGGGCAGGGTGAGTGGGGTCCAGAGTGATTTTTCCAGCCTTTTTACTCACTCTGGAAATGTACAGTTCGAGAAGGGAGGGCAGGAGGCAACAAATAATCCTCTCAGCAGTCTGAACTGTTCTCTGTATTCTTCTCTTATACAATTTCGTAGCTGCACCAAACCAGACAGTTACTGAATTTAAGAATTTCAGCAGCACCTGTGGCAGGTTGAACATCCTAAACTGGTGATGGAAGTACAATCTCTGCTGGGCCTTTTTTCACAATGGAGTCAATGTGGGTCTACCACTTCAGGTCTTGTGAGATGGTTGTGCCCACGAACCTGAATGACTCCACTGCTGCCACAGTGCTGTTTAGAATGGTGAGGGGGGTCAGTGTTGGGGTGTTTCTCCTAAAGTCCACAATCATCTCCACCGTTTTGAGCATGTTCAGCTCCAAGTTATTTTGACTGCACCAGACAGCCAGCTCTTCAACCTCCCTACTGTATACAGACACAGTGGTGACAGTGACAGTGGTGTCATCTGCAAACTTCAGGAGCTTGAAAGGAGGTCCTTTGGTGGTGCAGTCATTTGTAAACAGGGAGAAGAGTAGTGGGGAGAGCACACATCCCTGGGGGGCACCTGTACTTATGCTAGAAGTGAATTTCCCCTGTCTCACGAGCTGCTGCCTGTCCATCAGAAAACTGGTAATCCACTGACAGATAGACATGGGAACAGAGTGTTGGTGTAATTTAGTCTGGAGAATGGCTGGGATGATGGTGTTGAAAGCCGAACTGAAGTCCACAAAAAGATCCTTGCATATGTCCCTGGTCTGTCCGGATGTTGCAGGATATGATGCAATCCCATGTTGACAGCAACCTCCACAGTCCTGTTTGCTCAATAAACAAATTGAAGGGGATCTAGAAAGGGTCCAGTGATGTCCTTCTGGTGGGCCAGCACCAGTCTCTCAAATTATTTCATGACCACAGACATCAGGGCGATAAGTCATTAAGTCATTAAGTCCTGTGATTTTGTGTTTCTTTGGGACAGGAATGATAATTGAGCGTTTGAAGCAGCGTAGGACTTCACACTGCTCCAGTTATCTATTGAAGATCAGTGTGAAGTTGGGGGCCAGCTGATTAGCACAGGATCTAAGACAAGCGGGTGAAACGTCACCAGGGCCCTGTGATTTCCTTGTCTTTAGTTTTAGGAAGACACAACAAACTTCTTCTTCACAGATCCTAAATGCATGTTGAGTAACGCGGGGGGGGGGGGGGGGGGATTAGGCCTTTCTACAGTAGAACACATTCAAGTCATCAGCCAGATGTTGGTCCCCTACAGTGTTGGGGGCAGGAGTCTTGTAATTCGTAAATTGTTTTATGCCACTCCACACTGATGCAGGGTCGTTGGCTGAAAACTTGTGGATGGATTATCTTCTGGATGGATACTGCTGGATGACAATCAGTCAGGCTTCAAAAGTGGACACTCCACCGAGACTGCCTGTTGAGTCATCTGAGAATTGGATCTAGATCATCCATCCTGATCTTATTGGACCTTTCTGCAGCCTTTGACACAGACAACCATCAGATCATACTGTCTACCCTCTCTACTCAGGAAATCACAGGAATTGTGCTTGGCTAGTTTAAGTCCTATCTCTCAGGTATGTCCTTCAAGGTATCCTGGAGAGGTGAGGTGTCCAAGTCACATCAGCTACTTACTGGGGTACCTCAGGGCTCAGTGCTTGGGCTACTTCTCTTCTGTATATACACAACATCACTGGGACACATCATTCAAGCACATGGTTTCTCTTGCAACTGCTAAGGTGATGACAAACAGCTCTAATTTTCTTCCCAGACAAACAACACCACAGTGACTGCTCAAAACTCTCTGTTTGGCAGAGATCATGGCCTGGATAAAGGAACACGAACTGCAACTTAACCCAGTGAAGACTGAGCTCCTCATCTTTCCAGCCAACCCTGGTGGTGAACACAACAGAAATCTAGGCATAACCATTGATAACCAACTCAGTTTCACAGACCACATCTCAAAGTCTGCACGATTATGTAGATTTTCACTCTACAATATCAGGAAAATAAGTCCCTTACTCTCTGAACATGCCACACAACTTCTTCAGCCACTTGTCATAACTGGACTGGACTACTGTAACTCTCTTATTGCAGGCCTCCCTGCATGTGCAATTAGACCTCTGCAAATGATCCAGAATGCTGCAGAACGTCTGGTCTTTAATGAACCAAAGAGAGTGCATGTAACACCACTCCTTGTCTCTCTTCAAATATCAAATTTAAGTCAAATTTAGGTATCAAATTCAAGGCTCTGGTGCTGGCATACAGAACTGTTTCATTTCTGCAGAGCTACGTACCTACCAGAAGCCTGCTGTTGGATAATGAGTGACGCCTTGATGTACCAACACAAAGAGGCACCAAAACACTTTCCCGGACTTTCAGTTTCACTGTAACTCATTGGTGGAATGAGCTTCCCAACTCCATCCGTGAAGCAGACTCACTCTTTGTCTTAAAAAAATGGCTTTATATGGGTTGGTAGAGGGAGGAGGTGGGGTGGGGTAACCTTCTCAGGTTTTTTGGCTTTCATATATTCCAAAGATAATGTAAGTTCGGGAGACAGACAAAAAGGGCTTATGTTTACTTTGTGGAATGTCAAGGGTCTGAGTCACACCATTAAAAGGGGAAAAATGATTTCACAGTTAAATTCCCTCTCTGCAGGTATAATAATTTTTTTTCCAGGAATCCCTCCTGAGAAATGGAGGGAGATGGAGGAGTCATAGCCAGCCGCCTGGATGCAAAATAATAGTGCTGTCCGCCTGAGGAGGAGCAGCTGTTGTCTGCCAAAATGTGGATTGGTTGAGGACCAGGCAATGGCGTGTCGGGGAATTTTTTTCTATCTCTCCTCTCTCACTGTTGCTCTGCCTTGCCCTTTCCCTCTCCTCTTTTCCCTCCCCTTGTCTCCCTTCCAGGTCTTCACAGGCGGGGAAAGTCTGCCAGCAGGCGCGCCCGGAAGGGCATGTACGAAGGGATGTACATCATATTGGGGTTTCCCCGGCCTGAATCAATGGAGGGAGGAATGTGACGAGGAAGAGTGGGGGGCAGGCCGTTAGTCCACGTGGCCGGCCTTCAATCGGGCTAATCAGACGAGGAGAGGGATAAGGCCGAGCCGGATGCGGCAGTTCAAGATAGAGAGAGAGAGGCACATGCAGCTGCCATGTGTGTTTATGTTTATGTCTTTTTAAGTTTTCATTAAACATTATTTTGACTGTTCAGCTGGTTCCTGCCTCATCCTTGCCCATCTCTATACTGTTACAGTAGATATTTGGAGATGTTTTCATCCTTTTGAGCTAGACTATTTATTTAATTCGCACATTCACAATGTCTATACACACATTTATTATTTTTTGATAGATAAGAATGTAGTATCCATGGTCCTCAACTACAAATATCATGATATTTTGATCTCTGACCACTCACCCCTTACGTTTGATCTTAATCTGACTGATTTACATTCATCTCGACCATTTTGGAGAATGGATCCTCAATTTATTAATGACCCTAAATTTTGTGAATATACGCAATCACATATAGAATTTTTTTTTTTTAGATGAATGACACTCAGATGTATCTCCAAGTCTGCTTTGGGAAACATTGAAAGCCTTTCTAATGAGATGTATTATTTCATTCCAGGGGGCTAAAAATAAATTTTAGAATGTGAGGCTGTTGGAACTCAAGTGAGGATCAAATGCCTAGATAAAGAAAATGCATGGAACCACTCTTTGGATCTTTATAAAAAAAATGATTCAGGCTAGAATACAATAAGATTGCCTCCGCAAAAATCTGTTGATCATTTATTTACAAGAAACAAAAATATTTTGAGTTTGGGGAGAAACCACAAACTGCTAGCCAGATAGTTAAGCAAACTAGAAAGTGACCAGGCAATTTATAAGGTTGACTAAACCTGGCTCACTCGCTACCACATCTTTAGATATCAACGACTGCTTTATAAACTATTATTCAGTGCTCTATTCCTCTAGTTCAGCTTTGGACTCAAATGCAATTGATAGGTATCTAAACAAATGTAATTTGCCCTTTCTCTCCTTAAAGGATTGCTCCTCCCTAAATGAAGATATAACTTTGGAGGAGTTAAGAGGTACAATAAAGTCTATGAAAGGAGGCAAGACTTCAGGCCCAGATGGGTTACCCGCCGAATCATACAAAATGTTTGCAGACATTCTATCTCCCTTCTTAAAATGTTTTCACATTCATTTTGCCACAAACACTTAATAAATGTTATTGCTGTTATTCCTAAAAAAGACAAGGACCCAGAAGAGGTTAATGGATACAGGCCCATTTCCCTTCTTAACGTGGACAAAAAATTACTGACCCTGCCAATTGGCCTTGGTAGGTTAATTGGTTATTTTATTCATCCTAATCCGAATGGTTTATACCTCATAGGAATTCGCTTCATAACACCAGGCACATACCAAAGTTGGCTCAGGAGGATCTTGTCATAATCTCTTTTGATGCTGAAAAGGCATTTGATCTAGGTAGAATGACCTTATCAGTTTTAGACATATTTAACATGGTAAAAATGTATAGTTTAGCTGAGTTTTTAAAAAAAAAATAAAAACCCTACAGCTAAGATATGACCGTGTCCCCTACCTTTAACATTTCTAGGGGTATGAGATAGGCCTGTCCCCTATCGGCTCTTTTATTTTCTTTGGCTATAGAACCACTTGCAGAAAAGAGTCACGCTGATCCTTATATAGGTTTCAATACATCAAATACATTTAATAAGATATCTCTTTATACAGATTACATTTTGTTTTATGTTACCAAACCAGGTGTAAGTCTACTGATTAGCCTGGATTTCAATGAAACATTTGGAGCTTTCTCAGGGTTTAAAATGAAATGGAAAAAAGTTAACTTATACCTCTTGGGGTAAAAGATCTGTCACTGTTACAATCTATCCCTTTTATAGTTTCTCCAGAGAAATGTACTTATCTTGGTATTGTAATCTATTCTTCTCTACTAAAGGCTAATCTTATTCCCTTTTGAACAAATTGCGAGATAATATAAATTTCTGGAAATCTCTTCGTATTTCCTTAATAGGAAGAATCAAAGCAATTAAAATGATATTTTTACCCCAATTTTTTTTTTTTTTTTTCTACCCAAATCATTTTTTAAATGTCTGGACTCCATTATTCTTCTGTTATTTTGGGATTATAAAAATCATACAATTAAGAAGGCAAATCTTTGTAAATCCAAACAAGAGGGTGGATTTACCCTTTTAGATTTCGTACACACACACACACACACACACACACACACACACACACACACACACATGTATACGTACAAGTGAAAGTGTACTTGCTGCACAAGTCCATTCATATTTATGAGTAAAGATCATAAAGCCCATTATATCTATATTTTACACTTATTTCCTATTAAAAAAAAAATATTGAAATAAATAAATACCTTGTATATAATCATAAGATTGAATTGGGCCTTGACAATCTTATTCTGGTACACTACCTACATTACTAAGAAATAAAATACAGCAATACACTTTAAGAGTAATTTGAATTACACCCTTAAAGCAAATTACAAAGACAAATCCCCACGAATGCAAGGACGGAGTGTAGAGAAATATATGTGATCATGTGGAGATCTATAACAAAAGATTAAGATCTTAATATCTGAACAGAGATAGGAACTGTTTAAAGAAATAATCATATGATATTAAATGTTGACTTTTCTCTTTGACTTTTCAGGTTTATTGGTTAAATTGAAATGAAACTGCCTGCAAGGCAAAACACAAAATTGAGTTATGACTGAAATCAGGTCTTGAGTTTGGCTCATATGCTAAAAATCTGAGAAAACTTGATGTGAAAATGCAGTCACAACAAAATCAAAATAATTCACAGTTTCAGTGTTAATTACGGAGTTTGGCCTTTGTAGGGTAAAAGATATTGATACAGTATTTTCCTAGTTAAACTAAACATGTGTAAAGCGATTTAGGTAAATATACAGGAATTTAGATGGAAGAAAAGTAATGAAATGTCACCACCAAGGGTTAAAACAGAGTAGTTTAATGTGCAACGACAAACAATAAACAACAAACAACCCAGCACTGTAAAAAGGTAAATAAAATAGATGGAAGGCGCGAGGTGATGACAGCATCTCTCAGCGACACTGAACTTTCAACAGGGGAAACAGGAGCATGCATCCCGCAAAACGATACCATCAGCTAATACAGTTTTGGCTGTGTTGATTTTTGTTATTGTCTGTGTGTATTACCTTGCATGACCATCTTTTGGTCTGTAACTGAGTGATGCCAGTTACCAGAAGCCATGTTTAAATGTAAAAGTATCATTACTTTCGGACAATGACACAAACAGAAAAATACTAGAAATGTACGGTGCTATTTTGTGATTTATTGGAGCAGTCTACAGCCCACCCTCAATGTTTGCAACACACAGAACGGCCACTTGATTTTAACCAATGCACAGATTGAAAAATATAAAATATTTGATTTAATAACATGTTTACCAAATGTTTGATTGGGTGGGCAAGATTCATGTTTCGGTGCGCTCAGCCAACCTTCCCATGCCTACCATACCTGTCAACGCTCCCATTTTTCACACCCATCTCCTGCCCCCCTCCCATTTTTTTATTTCTCCCGGGAAACTCCTGTAATGGTATGGCCCAAACATCGTTATATGAATAATCACATCAATATATTATTCCAAGGTTGTCCAGTTGCCAGATCTTGTATGAAACGCATCCTACTCACACAATCGACGCACCATACACATTTCAACACATTGTGACCTCAACCTGGCAACCTACATCTGCGCTAGTAGTAGAAGCGTTAAGTTGAATCAAGCATCACTGGTAGATGGGAGGAGAAGACTCAGGTGGTGCTCCAGCGGAAAAAAAACAAAATATACATGTAAATATAACAACAGCTGGATGGAAGTTGTTTTCAAGACACACATTTGCAATGTATTCAGCCTGCCTCTGTCCCCCCCCCCCCCCCCCCCCCCCGTTGACAGGCACGATGCCTGGAAGTGCCTATTCAGTGTAAATGATCTTTTTATTTTTTTCTTCAAAATTCAAAAAAGTCAAACCACCAAAAACCATGCTTTAAATGACGGGTGTTCCTTAAAAAATGAGCTTGTTTTTCATGACATGTTTATTCTGGTCTATAATGTTTACCTTTTGTTGTATATTCATTGTAATATTTGTATATTGTGTGTTTATAATGTACACCATATCATATTTTTATATTTCAAGAGCACTGCTTAGAATATCAGAGGGTATGTCTGAAAAATGACAAAAAAAAAAAAAGAGTAGTTATTAAGCACAAAATATTTATTTCTTTTTCATTAAACTTGTACACAGTCTCAAGCAGAGAACAGTGTACGTCATCAATCATTCATTCACAGAGTGCCAGAAAAATGAACAAACAATTGAATCCAGACATTATTGCCAGATATTTCAGCATTACACAGCAAGAACAGATTAATATCACAAGCCTCCTCCTTTACTGGAAGTGTACCAGATCATTCTGCATAACATCCAATTCAAACTGAACTGAGGGAATAATGTACATTAACAAGAGTAGATGATGCATCAAAACACAACATACAGTACATGAAATACAGCAGGACTGGCAGTTGTGTAGGTCACAGCCATTAAAAGAATTCTGCATGGATGTGGAGGAGACAGGCTGCTAGTTCTACTCCACTTTAATAGCAATCTAAATGTACATTTCTGATAAAGATAACTGATTCTAAACCCAACAATGATTCAATTATACAAACACACAAAAAAGACACTGTTTTATATATTGAATATTAACCCACTCAAATACAAACATTGTCTGGATCACTCAGGATTGATTCTAAGCTTTTAATAGAGAGAAAAAACCTTATACACAATAAATAATAGTTCAAACAAACGATCGCACTGCTCTGCTAAACGTCAAAACTGTGCAAGTGGTCATTTCAGAGCCGAAAAATAAAACAGCAGCAGCTATGCCAAGCTAATTCAGATCGTAGATTTCATAACATAGTAAATAAATTCATGTGCACATTAGGTTCTCCTCAACTTGTCACCGTAAAAGCTGTGTTTTGTGAAGGAGGTTGAATCACATGCGGGGACACGTCAGTCCTGCATTTGACATGCTGCTACATTCGGACGTTCCTCAATACTGACTTCAAAAGTAGATGCTGTGTTTCACTGTACTGAAGCAGGGTTTTCTGCAACAATCAGATACAAGCACAGAAAATGCACCAAAATACATTTGATCAGTCATTCTTAATGATGCGTTACATGATCTCCATGTAAACACACAAGCCGTTTGCATCTATAAATACAACTCCAACATACTTTCAAGAACTGTGTGCTTAGTTCATTTTAGTACAGTGTGGTTTTGCTTATGAAAGTGCTCGTGACCAATCAGAAACTCAAGTGCCAGTGGCTGGAACAGAATTGAGTTTTATTGACTAGCTCCTAGATAACATTAAAATTGTGATGAACCATTTATTGAATGTGAACTTGCTTCTAAAAGGGATTACAAACTGTAAACCACCACATCACAGCGGGGGAAAAGGATAAAAAAAAATGCAAAATGAAAATTGCTATTGTATTACACAATGAGATTTCAACCAAACTTTTTGAGTTGATTCCCATTTTTAAAGGAAAATGTCATTATTTATCAAGGCACTACATTTCTCCTGAATTAATATGTTGCTATGTTGGGCATTTGTCCTGTGGTTGGAAATGGTAGTTTTTCAAATGCTGGACATCAGGTAAAATAGCTACTGAAAACTTAAAATGCAAGATGTAAATGTAATATGTTTTAAAGGAATATTCCAGGTTCAATTCAAGTTAAGCTCAATTGACAAATTTGACACATCATGTTTATTACCAAAATAATAATAATAATAATAATAATAATTTCAACTCATCCCTCGTTTATTCAGAAAAAAGCTGTTCCAGTGAGACACTCACAATGCAAGTCAATGGGGTTTAATCTGTAAACATTAAAATACTGTTTCAAAAGTATAGACAAAATCATGTTAACACACATAAACAATATGTGTGTTAACATGATTTTACTGTAATAAATTAGCTTACAGGGCTTACCATAGTTGTGCCATCATGGCAACTAAGTTACAAATATGTGAAATATGATATCTTTCCACAGATGTGGTTAGTAAGTGATTTTCTCACAGTTAAATCATGTTAACACATATTGTTTGCTTGTGTGTACACTTTTGAAACAGTATTTTAATGTTTACAGATTACTGACCACCCATTGACTTCCATTGGAAGTGTCTCACTGGAACACACATTTAAAAAAAATACAAATAATTTTTTATAAGGAATGAAGGGACGTGAATTATTTATTTTTTTTTTTTATGGTAATCAATGTTAACATGAAATGAACCCTGAATATTGTTAGAAAGTAAGATCTCTCGCAGCTGACACTGATTAAACATTCCTAACACTATTTTGTTGCTTCTGCTTTTGAGTATTGGGCCTCATTCAAGAAAAGTTAGAAGAACAAATAAATCATTCATAAAACAAAATAAAATTTCAATTTAAGCAAAAATGGATTCATGAAGGATTACTCAAATTTGCTCTGCTAGTGTTTCACAAATTCAATGTTAGTTCAGTCAATATGCAAAATGTTGAATTGTGAGGGGAAATCCTAAAGGACAAAGTCTTGTAGTATTCTCAGTCTTAACTAACACACCTCAATACAGAATAAGATCTCTGTTTAGAAAAAAATAGAACAAAATAATTGTGCAAGCAGTGCCACAGGACTCATCGGAGACCAAAAAACACACTTGTCAGATTCACAAACTCACACCTTCCATTTACAGGCTCAAAAGCTTTGTATAGATGTGTCGACCATTAAACTACAATCCAAGCACAGAAGAGTCCAAGAACCTGTGCGCTGAACCTAAAGCAAACACAGCAGTATGGGGTATTGCAGGGACTCCACAAACTAGTTGGCGAATCGTTCATTCAGGGGAATCCAAGTGTCGTGTCCATGTCGGTAACCATTTGTGGTAGAACTATCGTGATTATCCAGCAGCATTGATTAACATTACCCATAAACATTGTTTGTTGCCATTTCTGTACTGTAGTGGTGTCGCTCTCATGCAGTCCTGGCTTTGCTGGTGCACATCGGGTTTTTTGGACTTTTGACCACCAAAGGAAATGCCTGCAGTGCTGTGCTGGACATACCAGGGTATGGCACCAATCCAGCTGTGGCAACCATACCCACTGGACTAATCGCACCAGGTGGACTGGTCAAACCGGACCACTGGTTTGAATACATGGCGGCTGGCATCATTCCAGGGATGGAGGCAGTGGGCATCAGGTAACTGCCCCGCTGGAGGATGGGAGAGGGGGTGCTTGCGATGCCATGAGGCATAATAGGACCCAGAGCTGCTGATAGCGGACACGAGTGAGGCAGATGAAACTTCATAACCGCTTGAGGAATCGAGCCCCTTATCTAGAAGAAAAGAAATCATGATCTCAGGAAAATCAGGTGACTGTGGTGACATGTTTGCAAAATGACATTACGTGGTTCATGACACGTATCGCGACAGTTTCGAGGTGAAATGTCCACTGTGTGGTGCTAAAAGTGAGTTGAATGTTCTTTTAAACAGATGAGGTTTACTAGTCCACTAGAGGTCACAAAGAATACATTAAAACCAAAGAGCACCATGTTGTATTTAGAGGTAAACCGATATATAGTTTTTTACCGATTAATCGGTGCCGATAGTTGTTTTTTGGACTTTTTGGTTTTCGGACAAAATCTATGCCGATAGTGGCAGGCATTTCATTTTTTCCCCACATTTCTTTATTCCTTATCAACAAACCTCCTCTGCTGAAATATGTACATACAAAACCCTTCATCTGGTGACAATACAGGCTACAAAATGTTTTTTGTAAATACTTGCATATAGAGCATTGTAACAAAGCCAAAGTATTTTAAACTTGTATATATTGTTTATAAGTCCCACATTATGTACCAAAACTTATTTTCTCTGGTTATTATTGGGATATGCGTTACACAATAAACTGCTTTTGGGATTTACTTTTTTTTTACTCTTTTAGCCTCATTGTCTGTGCCCTTCATAGAAAGGAAAGACTAAAACAATTTTTATTATTATTATATAAATCAATAAAAAAAACACTTGCTTTATCCACCACCTTAGTTATCGGTATGGGCAAAATCCACTAACAGTCGACCTCTAGTTGTATGGTTTATTATTGCAAAGAACATACCTGTCTATTAACAAAAGCACATTCCATTTTAAACTAAAGTGGATAAGATTTACAAAAACCAAAAGATTCTCAAATCTTAAGTAAAAAGTAATACGAGAAAACAAACGCTTCAATGAATAATTCTATGTTAATTTGTGCTGCACTGTATACAGGTGCCATGGCACTACCTCAGACTCAGGCTGTATGAACAGTAGTAATATTCCCAGATAGTAGTGGAATTCAGTTGAACTCACTTGTGAAGCTGCATTTGCAGCTCATACTGTACCTCACCCCAGTAAAAGCATGTATTTGGACCCAGTTTAGCTTTTCATACAGGACACTAGACAAGAGCATAACAGAATTAAACACAATGCAGGAATCTTGATACGCACTTTTTCAAATGAAACTCCTTTTTAAGATTCAATGTGTATGCTGCACGGTGCTAATAAAAGAGCAAGACCCAATGACCAAGAGCTTCACTTAAGGGGCCATTTACATGAAACTGGTTTTTGTATACATCCACACTGTATTTAAATAGATTTTTAATTAATTTTAAACATGCACTAGTTGTATGTTCATGTACTAGTTGGATCAATGGGCTGTGTCTTGTGCAGGAGCGCTGTGGTTTTTAGATGCCGTGTCAAACAATTCTCGAGACACCTGCATTCTGATGCATCTAGCTTTTTTGGCACAAGAACTCGATCAGTATTAAGTCATTAGCCGCATTTCCACTATCGAGCCAAATGAGGTCATGCTTGTGCAAGCTAGGGCCAGTTGCGTTCCTACCGTCATGTCCGTGGCTTCATTGTGCCTCCTCTGGGCTTTCTCGGGGCCAATAGCCACACCCTTACCCTTGGTTAAAACAAGGCCAACCGGGGATTTAGTCGGATACAATGTCGGAGTTTCACCGAACTTGTCAGGACACAACTGTACAGGTTCGGGAAAATAAGAAATAAAACAAATGCGGGCACAGTACAAATCTGTTAAAATGCACAATGGATAAAGCAGTGCCCAAAGAAATTATTTCCCATGGTTTGGTGAACTTTCATAGACGTGTGCTTGGTCATCATCCAGCTGTTAGTGGAGAGACCATTTGGAACACCATGGCATCTACATTCGGTGAGTTGTCAACGCTTATCTTGCTGTTTACATCTGATATAAACTCAATGTTCTAGATAACTAGATAACATGATACCTCAGCTTGAGTTTCTCTCTTTCTTGTGAAATGAGCGAGGTGTGTGATGATGGAACCGGAACTGCATATTAACAAGAGGTTTTAGGGCAATGATGCAGGGTTATTGGCCCGATAGTGGGAACGCAGATCGATTTTGGTCTTGTGGCTCGAGGTCAGAGGCAATTGGCCCTGGCTACCTAGTTGAAAGCCCAGGCTCGCACTGGCCCGATAGTGGAAAGGCGGCTATTGTTAGTGCTTGGCACTAATGCAAAGTTTTATGTGAGGGCTAGATTTAGGGATAAGGTTAGGGGATAGAATATGTAGTTTGTAAAGTATAAAATACATTATGTCTATGGAAAGTCCTCACAATCCACATATGCCTGTTTGTGTGTGTGTGTGTGTGTGTGTGTGTGTGCGCAAGCATCCTGTAACATACACTTTATATTTTAAATCTTTTGTGAACACACATCAGATATCAGATATCTTTACTTTTTTTATGTACTGGTATCTCTGTGAATCCAACTTATTTTTTATTCTGTTTAAATGTGCTTATGACAGGGCGTAGGGCGAGGCCAGGTCATGATTCTACACACCCAGCCCCTTATCAGGCTAATCAAGGGATAAAGGCCAACTGAGGACGGTGGTGCGACAGAGAGAGAGCGTTTACGGGCAGCTGTCTGACATATGTATATGTTTGTGTCTTTTGGTTTAAGTTCTCATTAAAACTATTATTTATATTGTCAAGCCGGTTCTTGCCACCTCCTTTCCATTAATACCATTACACTGGTGCGAAAACCCGGAAAGGAGGAGGGATACGCCGTAGTGGAGTTCTCGACGCTACCATCCACCCCAATGGAGCAGGAGCCCCGGCCATCTGCCGGGGGACGAAGGAGCCTGGCCGCCTTGAAGTGGAGGAATGGCCGCCCACCTCGAGGGGAGAAGGGGCTCCTAGCCGACCGCCTGGAGCTTAATCACCATTGATAAAGTACCAATAATTGTCTTTAGAGGAATTACAATATCTGCACATTCATTGCTATGATATGGCCCATTTGGGCGTTATATGTTAATCTTTATGAATTTAAATTTTTTTTATTTAAAGTTTGTGATTTGTACCATTTACATGACATCAGATGTGCCAACAAATGATATTTAAAAAGATGTATTATAAAAAAAAATACTCTGATCTGTGATTTTGTGCTAGGAACACAGGCTGTGGTGTCATGTGAAAGTGTTGGTGTTGGTACCACTACTCCCCAGAACACTTTAGAAACCTTTGACCACAACACCTTTGAAGGATTCAAGGACAACAAAAAAAAGGGGGGGGGGATGTTTCCATTGAGGTCTATAATCACCACTGTGACAGACACGTCATAACATTTGTGCTACACTGTTATAGATCTTGGTAGCAAATTGTGGAAATAATTTCCCATGTTGGAGAGATTAGACCACAACATACATTTGTCTTGACAGTAATTCCTCTGTAATTTCTCTACAGATTGCTTGTGTCTTTTTTTATTTATCAAAGATGAATTTGATTGCCTTTAGGCTTTATTTTGGGGAAAAGGAACGGGAAAGTACCTCACTAGCCAGGAATATAACTCAGGTCAACCATGTACATGTCATGAGCACAGACCACTGGGCTACGGAACTGACAGACTGGAATGGAATTATTTATTGCTTTCTTTGTAGAGCAGTGAGGATGGTAGTAGTTACCATATGGAGAAGGTAGGATTAAAAAGAAGCCTTGAATTTTTGGATGCCCATGGGGTGAGGTTTGACTTAAGTCTCTCTTTGACTCTTTTGAATCTCTTTCACAGACCGTCACCCACAGATCCAGACATTTTTCACACAGTTCTACAATGTTTTGGCATCTGGAGAAAGGTAACATTTCGCTTTTCACTTCATATAACTTTTCCTTGTAAATTGTACTCGCATTTTTCATTTGTATTTAAGTGTTTTTTGCAGTCATCACATTTCATACCTTTCTATTTGTATTTGGCAGAGTTGTCCAAAAAGTTGGACAAGATTGCCAAAGACAAGGACTGCCAGTTGGTGAAAAAGTGGCAGCAGAGCATAAAGAATCATGTCTACTGGACTGCATCATCTTCCAGAACAGCAGAAGAGAAAGTAGCAAAGTGGAATTCATTCATTAACCACATCAAAGATGTTAACATACATGACAACCCTGCATACCTAAAATCTGAACATCCACTCCGGACATCTAAGGATTGCAGCAAGTGGTTCCAACCAGGTGTGCACATTACATTTTGTCCCCTAAACATAAGCTGATACAATGTTTTACCTATTTAAAGTGCTACTGATAAGTACTTACACTTTCTCAAATCTGTGATCTTATTAATCAAGGAACCAAAGCACTATACAATGTAGAAAAGCTTGTTACAAACTCTCTTTTATTTCTTCTTCTTTTTTATTGGCGGCTCACAATCTAAAATAGAGCATTACCGCCATCTACTGTGGGTTATGGATCAGAGACTCTTTCCCTTCTCTCCCCAGACCTTTCAGGACCCGTGCTTCCAATGGGAATAAATCAACATTTGGCTGTGGTAAGATCCATAGATGTATTGATGGTAATATTACCACTGGGGTAACATTATACACGTTTAATTTCATATCCTGCACTAAATCCTTAATAATCCAGCCAAAACTATGAATTTTCCTTTTCCCATGTTCCCAACAGGGTGATTATCCTTCTGACATTTTAAATTTGCCCAGTATGTCAATATCAGTTGCTTCCTTCATTCTAAGTGGATTGGCATCTCTCCCATCTACACCTGTAATGCTGCTACTGGACAAGAAGGATAAGCTTCACAACAAATTCTTAATGCATTTGACTGAATTCTCTCTAATTTTCCTAATTGTGATTTAGATGCTGATCCATAAACCATACTTCCACAGTCTAGTATTGCTCTCATCATTGCAGAATAAATGGTTTTCAGTGCCATTATATCCACCCCCATTCATGACCTGAAACACATTACATTTCAAATCTTCTTACATTTCTTTTCCATCTTATTTATGTGAGTACTCCATATAAATTTCGTGTCAAACCACATTCCAAGAAATCTTATCACTTTAACTTGTTCTAATTCCTTATTATATAATTTTAGACTCTACTTAAATTTTTATTTGTAAATAAAATATATTTCGTTTTCTCCACAGATAATTTACATCCGCATTTATAAGAACATTTCCCAAAATTATTTAAATCTGATTGCATTTTATCCACAATATAATCCACATTTCTTCCTCTAATCCAAAGAGCTCCATCATCTGCAAATGTCTCGGGTTACATGTGTAACCCTTGTTCCCTGAAAAAAGCAGAACGAGATGCTGCGCTTTGCTAAGCGCTATGGGGAATGATCCTAGTTGTGATCGAGCTGTGAATATGTGTGTAACACATCAATGAACATTGACCGGAATTTATAGCCTTGGCTGATGTAGTCATTAGACGCACCTGTGGCCAGGCTATAAATGGATGCGTCACCAGGTGTTGTCAGATACTTCTTTTTGAAGAGCAGTCCTGGGACGCCATCTCGTTCCACTTTTTTCAGGGAACAAGGGTTACACATGTAACCCGAGACGTTCCCTTTACAAAAAGCTTCACTATGATGTTGCGCATTGGTAAGCGCTATGGGAACGCAATACCCACGCCACTGGGCTGTCCGGACCCCTACGGTTGTGAAGTGTGCTCACAAGAACGCAAGAGGTCTCAGACATGAGCTTGAGATGTCGACTCAAGGGCATAAGAGCAACTGTGACAACCAAACTGACGACCCTCCTATCCCTTTAAGCCGGACGACCACTTAAGGCCGCTACCCAGCCCGTCAGGGAGGCGTCTGTTGTTAGCGACGACAAGACACACCTAGAGTGGGACCCAAGGTAAGAACCGGGGTCTGAACCACATAGAAAGGGAACGAAGCATGTGACGCGTAACCCTTATTTGCCTTAGGGGACCGGCCCTCAGATAAAACCCCCTGGCTTCTAGCCACAGCTGAAGCGGTCTCATGTGCAGAAGGTCCGAAGGGATCACCGCGGACACCAACGCCATGAGACCTAGTATTCAATGATACTGACGAGCAGTGCAACCTCAACCTAGCCTGACCTTGCTCAGGGTGTTCTGAATGGAAACGATTCATGCGGGAGACGATTGTGCCTGCATCGTGACCGAATTCCATATAACCCCCAATGCGTCAAGATGATATCCCTGTGCTGAACTGCCAGTTCTTGGAACTGCACTAGGATCAGCCAGTCATCTATAAAATTCAGAATGCGGATGCCCTGGAGTCACAGAGGAGCCAGTGCTGCATCCATGCATTTCCTGGGTTAATAGGGCAAGGCCAAATGGAAGAACCTGATACTGGAAGGGTTCGCCCCTGAAAGCAAACCTCAGGAACTTCCTGTGCTGTGGCTCTATCATATGAAGATATGCGTCCTTGAGATCGATGGTGACCAGCCAAACGTGATGTTGGGCTTGTGACACGATCATCTTGATAGTCAGCATCTAGGACTTGAACACCGAGCAGTTCAAGCCTCGAAGATCTAGAATCGGACGCAACCCCACACCCTTCTTGGGAACCAGGAAGTATCTGCTGTAATAGCCTGACTCTTTCACTGGAAGGGGAACATGTTCTATGGCCCCTTTGACCAAGAGATTTTGCAGTTCTTTCCACAGTAGACATGCCTGTCCCGGTTTCACGGTAGTGGGAACCACGCCGTTGAAACGGGGAGAACGGCGAGCAAATTGAATTCTGTAACCTCTTTCTACTGTTTCTAGAACCCACATAGAAATACCTGGAAGAAGTTTCCACACTGCCAGGTTCTCTGAGATGGGTATTATTTCTGACACTTCCTGTTGAGGGGATGTCGAGTGTTCCGCGTCCTGGATCAAGGCAGGAAGCAATGGTACACGGGAAACTCTTTGTTGGAAGCCTCTATCACCCGAAACACCAAAGGTGACGGGAGTGAAGAGGTTTTGTGAGGGTATCGGGAGGGCCAAAGTGGATGATACACGTGCCCCGTCCTGAGGGGAACTACCCCCACAAGGCTGGGTACAAGACCGTCAGGGTTTCTTTTTCTTAGAAATCACGCCCCTGAGGTCTTGCATTGGGTGCTACTGAGGGTGACGAACTGGACCCCAGTCTTTACGAGGGGGAGCACGATTCGCCACATTTTGTTTTATAGCCTCCCGTCTAGAAGGACCGGGGCGGGCTGGGTGGCCGACGGCCCCTCCTCCTTCAACAGATTTAGCCTAGTGCGCTTGTAATACTGCCATAGTGTGCAGGGCAACACCAGCCTGACCTACTGCCTGATAAGCTTTCCCCACAAGCGTGGAGGTGGTCCTGCACAGCTTTGTGGGGAGAGTAGGTCTCTTTAGCGATGATGCCGAGCCAGGCGAGAGAAAACCCGCAGGTGTCTCTTCTTCCGGCGGCATCACCGAATACCCCCGAGATTCAGCACCCACGATAATTGAATACACCAACGTCGAGGGCACGAAGACACGAAGAAAATACTTGTTATGGAGGTCATAGAAGAAAGTAAGGGACTGATATAGAGTTCCAATCCCCCTTTTATTTATTTAACCCTCTGGGGTCTGAGGTGTTTTTGGGGCCCTTGAGATATTTTGACATGCCCTGACATTTGTGCTTATTTCAGCAACTTACAACATACCATTGGCCAACATGTAATTTGGCTGTATTCAGCACAAACTCTGCTACAATAAAATGTAAGTAAAATAGATGTACATGTTTGCATTTTATAGAAAAAAATTATTATGCGTGGTTAGTAAGTTTGGGAAAAAAAATTGTCACCGCAATAAGGCCATATAACACATGCTGAACAGTTGTCCACAAGACTTTTGAGTTACCATTCTTGTAGGCTAGAATTTTTACTACAAAATGATGTGAAAATCATTCTGACCACTCTTTCACAAACAACAATATAACAATTTAAATTTTGGAAGTCAGTTTTTGTGTCAGCACTGCTGTATGCGTGGGAGTGTCGATTTTCATGAATATCAATGAGATTCACACCAGGGGAGACTAAAGACACTCCTCCAAAGGCTAATGCCCCATCAAGGTGCTGTGAGGCAGCCTGAACTGAGGCCACGTCCACACGAAGCCGGTGCGTAAACACGGCGTCGTCTCAAGAAATATCTGCGTACACACGAAACCACTGAAACCGACTGAAAACGGTGTAGTATATATGCCAGACCAGTATGGGGCGCTGTAATTCTGCCACAGAGATACCCTATACACGGAGAAGAAGACTTTGAGCATGCGCATAACCTTGCACGCTGTTGTTGCTGTTACGTGTGACGCAGCCAACACGTGATGTGATGACATCATCGTTTCACAAAATATACGGATTGGCCGTACACACGAAACCGCAAGGGTGTCGTTTTCAGATTTATCCACTTTGGGACCCGGTTTCAAAAAATAGCGGTTTCACTCTCCCAAAACGCCGGATCCGTGTGGACGAAACGCCAATACGATAAAAAATGTATACGTATACAGCGAAACGCGTCTTCGTGTGGACGGGCCCTGAGAATGACATGAGATGCAAAGGTTTTGTTTTTCAATCTGTTTTATTGTAATTCCTCTATGTGAAGGAACTAAATGTTGTGCCTCACAAGACCACAGTGCTACATATACAAGTCAACTGACTTATACTTTACAAAAATACTTTGCATAAAACTTAAGACATATACTTGAATTTACACAAGAAACAACATGTGGTGGTAAAGAAGCCTGTGTACATATGGAGAGACGAGATTTCCATTACACGAGAGTAGATGTTGCCGCCAGTAGTCCCTGATGGAGCTGACCTTCACCATGGCCATGTAAAACAGCAGCCCAATGTAGTGGTACATCTCACGGATGCTGACATCTGTCCATTTATATTTGCAGCCCTTTGCAGTTGCCTTGGCAGCCTGAGCATTGGTGTTGTGGCACAGAGTCGACACAGCGCTTTCTGAAAAAAATTGTTTGAATAGACTCATGGGCGAATGCGAGTCTACAGAGCTCAGTTGCGGTCCAGCTTCCCGTGCGGGCAGGAATCGCAGTGTCTGTGGAACCATGTCAACATCAGTCTCTGTTTTCCATGACAGAGTGGACTGCCTGTTGCTTGCCTGCTTGTTTGCCTTGGCTCTCTTCGGACAGGTGCTTGGACATGTTCATTGTCACATCTGTTAAAAACAAAACAAAACAAAAAACGTGAGCATGCTGATAACACAATCAAAGAAACTGTATCATTATCATTATCAATCACTAATTGCCATGGATTAAAAAAAAAGAAGTTTTTTTGTAATTTCACACAAGAATATGTACTTTTATATTATGACGATGTAAACACAATTAGGCTACATTTCATCTGTAAAATATTACATTTATGCACTTACTCAGTATGATTCTCGATCGCACTGAGAACTGAACGATGGGTTCATAATGGGTATGGATGCACAATGTATGTATATCTGTTGATGGGCCACGGGACTGAGAAATATCTATTGATGGGCCGCGAGTATCTGTTGATGGGCCATATAGACCGCGCGCATTTAGTGATACACGCAATGAACGGATCGTTCGCGAACGACACATCACTAGCCTACATGTCAAACATTTACACATGTATTCACAAACACCTGTGCATAGGGCAGTAAGCATGATAAGTAGTGTCATAGGCTAACCAAAACTGAACATATGCACAGATGTTTGTGAATACATGTGTAAATGTTTGAAATGTAGGCAAGTGATGTGTCGTTCGCGAACGATCCGTTCATTGCGTGTATCACTAAATGCGCGGGGTCTATATGGCCCATAAAAATATATTGCATAGACAGTTAGGCCTATCACATATTTTACCGGAAATATATTTGCACTAAATCGTGTTGCCCAAGCAGATATTCGCAAACAAGATACATTACGCATAAGGCAGTATTTTAGCATGATAATCAGTGCCATAAGCTAATCAAAACTGAGTGAAATATATTTAATATACAAATATGTTTAGAGTTTAAGTACATTTGAAAAGTTTACACTTGAGCATACACGAATGTTAGGGATATTGTGGGGCAATCTTTCCTGTAAGATGTCAAAAGCTAGCCAAATCTAGGCAAAATATAGTCTGAAAATTCATATAAGTTCCATATGATCAGAAAAGGAATTATATAACACTAAACAACTTACTCCGAACTTGTATCCTCGGTGGGATCAATTCGTTCTTCAAAGTGCAGCCGTTCGTTGTCTTCCTCTGAGGAAAAGGTGAATTCTTCCTCTCTGTCCAGAATCATCTGAAGGGCCTCTTCACCGGAGTAGCGGTGGGGGGCGTGTGCGATGCATATCACCTATTTACATGTGAATAGCGCCCGGGGGCGCGGCGGTCTCAGCTCATTACAGATAATTTCAAACGGATTACATAAGCTGAAAATATTTGTTTTTTTTAAATAAATTACTTCATGTAAAAGAAGAGAATGCATAGCTTCATAAAGACATATGTCTTGTGCCTGGGTGACAAGTATTTGCTGAGTTACATTTAATTTACGGACGCGTTTCAGAATGGACTTCACTGACAGAGAGAACGCAGAACTCGCATCATGTTTGTTTTTCTTTATTTGGCCAAAAGCACAACACTTTGTTTTTATTGTGAGTATCCACAAAAATAATAGACACTTAACAGGATCTAATGATGTACAACACTTATATGTAAGATCAAAATCAACCGAGTATTTTGAGTCGCTTTTGCACTGATAAGAAAAAAAGCGAGACGATCGCGCCGGCGCGATTGCCGACCCCAGAGGGTTAATTATTTTGGCCACCAGACAGAAATTTGTCTTATAGTTTGGAGTGTTTGGAGGAGGGTCTCTTGTTCGCGTGGCCAGTCTGGCTTTAGTCTGGCCACAGCCCGCGTAATCACCTCGAGTAATTTCTCAGCCGCTTTATTATTGTGCGTGAAATGTACAGAGGTTCAGCACCCCGCCCCCCTCGTGAACCGAAGAGGCGCCGAAGCATGCTTCGAGATCACGGGAAGGACCAGCTGGGTCTGCGGAGAGAGCGAGGGAAAGGGACGAACCCATCTCTCGCTCCTCAGCCAGATCCATACGAGAGCCCCACGAATGAAATGTGGGCGCTGACTCCCGGAAGTAAGCGAGGCGAGCGCGAAGCATTTTGCCTGAAAGCAGATCGCAATGCTCGCATTTGTCTCTTAATTTCACAGCCGCTTTATTATTATGCGCAGGATTTACAGAGGTTCAGTGTCCTCGTGAACCGAAGAGGTGCTGAGGCGCGCTTCAGGCTTATGAGGATCAACTGGATCTGGGGAGAGAGCGAGCGAAAGGGATGAACCCGTCTCTCGCTCCTCAGCCAGATCCATACGAAAGCCCCACAAGTGAAGTGTGGGTGCTGACTCCCGGAAGCAAGCGAGGCGAGCATGAAGCACTTTGCCTGAAAGCAAATCACAGTGCTCGCACCTGCACTGCTACAACGCGAGAGCAGCATGCTCTTCCCCCAAACAAACAGAGCAAAACTGATGCGTGTCCTCTTCAGCTATAGAGCGAGAACAGGGGAACACGCATCGTTCACGTCTTTCAGTCATTCTCTCTTTCTTTTAAAAATATATATATTTTCTAGACAGAAGAGAAAGGAGAAAAGGTTCACTGCACACTGCCTCACAAATTCTAATTCCTAACAGAGGAAAGAAAGTTTTGACAGGGTTTGTAAAACACACACCACACACACACAGAATCGCTCTGAAAAAAGAGGATCTGACAACACCTGGTGACGCATCCATTTATAGACTGGCCACAGGTGCGTCTAATGACTACATCAGCCGAGGCTATAAATTCCGGTCAATGTTCATTGACGTGTTACACACATATTCACAGCTCGGTCACAACTAGGATCGTTCCCCATAGCGCTTAGCAAAACGCAAAAAAAACCTTCCTTCCATAACGTATCATAAGCTTTTTCAATATCAAAGAAAACTGCTACTACTGTTTCTTTATTTATCAAGGCTCTCCTTATTTCTGATTCCAAACTCACCCTTCCGCATCTAAATCCACTTTGATATGGAGAAAATTACTTTATTTTCTCCAAATGATACATTAGCTGGTCAGTAATAATAATAATAAATATAATAAATAATAAATAATAAATGTGTGGTTAAAGCTATTGGTCTGTAATTTAGAGGTACATTTGTTAATGAGCTTGTGTTACAATCTATCCACTGCTGACACACCATGCAATCTGTCATGATTTTTCCATATTAAACAATACCAACCGCATGGCAGCATTTCAATTTTATGTGTCAATAAGGATGCCAAAGTGATGCCACCTGATGATGTAATCAATTGTCAATCATGACCAAAGTCTTGATGTATTATATTGTACATTCTGTCATGGCTTTCACCCATCTTTATCTTTTAAGACATCATAGAGGTCTTTTCTTATACAACTTATAGTACCTGGTTGGAGAATCTGGTGTTTGGAGGGTTGGTCTGGAAGTTTTGATGAGATCTCTGCTGTCTGATCTGATTCGTGGAGGGGCGGGGCTGAGAGGCGGAGCCAAGTGTTTCTTTCGCCCAATCATCGACCAGCTTGTGCAGGTCATCTGTGAATGTACCAGTCTTATTGTTGCTGTTGTTTGCCTGAGCCTGAACAAGTGATGTGATTGGCTGAGGAGACACAGCCGGCATGGTGACAGGTGGCGAATGTTGATTGGATGCTGATGTCAAGTGCGCGGCACCAGTACCATGAGATCCTGAGAGACAGAAAGAGAGAACTAACTCAAAAACAACTTCAAACGTCACCCTGAACAAGTCCTCTGTAATAAATCCACTGCTTAATAACAGTCAACAGGACTCGTTACGCAATAACATTTTCCAGGGATGCTGGAATTTGTGGATTTTTATTTGATCTGAAAACAGGTCAAAAGTTGTATTTTTCCTTAAACTTTCCTCAAAAACTCATTTATTACACAAATTCATGAAGCAGTATACTTGGAAGATTTAGTCTCTGACCTGTTAACTGTGAAATTGGTAGCTATGACAGTCCAGTGATATACACAGTAACTATATTGTTCATTTTAGTATGACTAGAAATCTGTATTGACCAATCAGCATCCAGTATGAAAACTCAAACTATGTATAAGTATACATATACTGTAAGTATGCATAACGAGACAGTGTTGACCAAGCATTCACGTCTGCATTTGCACACTCTTGTAGAGTAATGCAGAATATGTTTTTGGCCTTAAGATAAGCAGCTGGAAGATTACATATCAAACCAAAGAACAAATGAATATCACAGATGCACTTAAATCATGAATACAGAAATTAAAGATGGTATAAGCACGTTATGGTATCATACAAACTTGTTCAGCATGCACTAGGAAAAAAATTACATGATCACATTAATGTGAAGAAATCTAAACGATAGTGACACACATCTCACAACTTGCTGTTGCAAACAGAAATTACTGTGGTAAATCACACATGTGGCCATGCCAAACAACAGAAATGAAAATAACAAGTAAATAAATAAAGGACTATGACTGAAGAAAGAAAGAAATGAGATAGTTACTACTGCTGCGCTCTTTGCCTAGACAGAGTCGTTTGAGAGTGGACCCTATGAGAGCAAAACAGCACACACACACAGACAGTTAGGGAACGGGGCAAAGCACACAGCACAGCCCATTGGACAAGCTGCTGGACAGCAAACCTCAGCAGCCAATCATTGAACAGATACAGGATCAGGCGCAGGTAGGCTTCATCTGTGATGTAATGAGGTGGGTGGCTAATGAACTACAAAAGTCTTCTGTATGGACAACCTTCATATAAAGTCTGTACTCATCATGTTGAATGATGAATGATGCACAAAACTCTTGTTTGACAAAAACTTCTTACTTTAAAGACACCATGAAATGATTTGGTGAATGTATGATATTTGGAAGATATCTTTTTTGCATGCCAGCAACTTCACAAGAGCATTGCTTATGGTTTTATATCTCTGCTTACTGTCATAGCACAATATAGATGTTTTTATTATTAGGGAGAGGGACATTCTTATGGTTGAGAACATTTTATCAGACAAAAGTTGTTATACGACCCTGTGGACATGATGTCATCAATATTTTCAGTCCATTTTCCAGGGAAGATAAAGACACCAATATTTACAATGACAAGAAAAAGTATGTGAACACTTTGGAATTACCGGCATTTACTGTATGTATAAATGTGCCTTAAAATCTAGTTTGATCTTCATCTAAGTTACAATAAGGAACAAACAGAAACAGTTTTAACCAATAACACACAAATTATTGTATTGTTCCTGTACATATTGAATACATCAAAGATTGTAGTGCGGAAAAAGTATGTGAAACCCTAGGCTAATGATGTCAACAAAAGCTAACTAGAGTCAGGAGTTTGCAAAACTGGCCTCATATTAATTCATCGAGATTGGAGGTGTGGGTTAGATCTACTTTGACTTATAAAAAGCACTCAAACATTTTGAGTTTGCTATTCACAAGAAGCATCTGCTGATGTGGAACATTCATCGCAAAAGAGAGATCTAAGGAGACCCATGTTCAAGAATTGTTGCCATGCATAAAGCTGGAAAGGATTACAACGTTATCTCAAAGAGCTTAGATATTCATCTGTCTAAAGTTAAATGGAGACGATTTAGTACTGTCTGTTTATTCTCCTTATAAGTAGCTGTCCAGCCAAGATGCCTCAAAGGGCACACCGCAGAACGCTCAATGATGTAATGAAAAGGGGAGTCACGTGACGGCATGTGAGAATCGGACATGTGAATAGCGAGCTCTGCACACTTTTAACACTTTTTATGACAAAAACCGGTGAGATTTGATACACTCTGTTCCATAACTGTTCTAGGGGGACAATATGTAAAAGAATTCAAAACCCTTACACGCTCAAGCTGACACCCCTGAGCAGGCTGCAAGCCTGGGAGTCAATTTAGTCGAGGAATGATGCTGAGAGATGCTAAACATGTTGGCAATGCTGAGGATCTTGCTGCGATGCGTCGATCGATCACTGCCATGGAGGCATATTTCACTGATGTGGTTACAAGAGTGGGGGATGTCGAGAAATGGATCGTTTACCTGGAGTCATTGGAGAGGGAATTATCTGCTAATCTGCTAGTGACCAAGTTGGATTTAGAGTGGTCTGGAAGAAGTTAGAGGACACAGAGAACCGTAGCTGGTGGAATGATGTCCGAAAAGTTGGAATTTCTGAGGGCGAAGAGGGACAGGATATGGTGAAATTCCCGGACGGAGTCTGCTTGACATAGCAGGCCATAAGCTGGAAATTGAGCGAGCTGCAAATGCGATGGCAAGGCTGTTGCGGGGGTGCTCGTAGGCATGCATGGACTGTTTGAGTTTGGAGGGATGGACAGCAGTTGGCATTGTTGTGCGCATGTTTTTCTTTTCTTTTTTTTTTTTTGTTCTGGGGATGTTCTGGTTTTGATTGTTGCACTAATGTTGGAATGTGGTCTTTATAATCTTGTTTTTGACACACAATCTATTTTCCTTATATGTCAAAATGTCAAATGTTAATATGAGTGGGTTATCTATCTCCACGTGGAATGTGAATGGTTTGGGACATCCCATAAAATTAAAAGGTAAGGTTATTTCTCTAATTTCTTATGTAAAAAATATAATATAGCGTTTCCAACAAATGTTAAAGACTAAAATCAATGTCTAAATGGAGAACAACTGGCCTGTGTGCGTGGCTTGGGAGGCACTTAAGGTGGTTCTTAGGTGCCAGATCATACAGTATGCCTCATTTACCAAAAAATCCAAATTACATGAACTTGTGGAATTGGAAGGGAATATTATAAGTGCAGAGGCAGAGCTGAAGCACCGAATGCCATCTAATGGCATCAGAGAATTACCCGATTGAAATACATACAGGTATATAATACTTTTTTGTCACAGAAGGTGGAGTTTTGGCTATTCAGGGCAAGACAGTCATACTTTGACTCAGGGGACACGGCAGGGAAACATCTGGCTAGATATATAATACAGAGAGAGTCTTTTTCAACCATTCCCTCAGTGAAATCAGCTGGTGGTGAAATATTTACACCGGACATTGATATTAATAATGCTTTTAAAGAATTCTATCTTTATCTCTATTGTTCAATGTCTTCTTCTACAGATGAAGATATTAGAAACTTTGTGGAACCATTAGAACTCCCTAAACTGAAGACTGAGAAAAAAATTATCTTGATTCTGAGATAACCTTGTAGGAGTTTGGCGAGGTAATTAAGGCCTTTCCTACAGGCAAGGCTCTAGGGCTAGATGGCCTTGCCGCTGAAATTTTAGATCTTATGCTACAGAACTGGCTCCACATTTGCTAGAAGTTCATATGGAATCATAAAGAATGGAAAGCTTCCGCCAACCATGACACAAGCATGGAAAAGTCTGATACTTAAAAAGGACAAAGATCCAAGCAAGTGTAAGATTTACTGTCCAATTTACCTGATCCAGCTAGATGTTAAAATACTGATTAAATAAAGTTATGACACCTCTTATACATACAGATCAGGTGGGGTTTATTCGGGGCCATAGCTCTTCTGATAACATTATAACATTTCATCAATATTATGTGGTCAGTGGCAAATGATCAGACCGAAAAGGCATTTGATATGGTAGATTGGGATTATCTTTTTAATATTTTGGAAATGTATGGGTTCGTGAATACTTTTATTGGATGGATTACATTTACTTTATAGACACATGGCAGTACAAAAAAATGTATTAATTTCAGATTATTTTACTCTGGACAGGGGCACTTGCCATGGTTGTCCTCTTTCCCCATTCATGTTCTATCTTGCCCTGGAAACATTAGCAGCCGCGATAAGAAAGGAGGATGATTTTCCAGGGATGATGGTGAGAGGTGTGGCGCATAAGCTTTTGCTTTATGCAGATGATATTTTATTAATCGTCTCCAACCCACTACATCTATGCCTTACCTCAACACAATTATTAATTCCTTTTATAAGTTCTCAGGATACACAGCAAATTGGTCTAAATCTGAAGCTTTTGCTCTGACAGCCTACTGCCCGGTAACGGCTTTCCAGCCGGGTGCCTTCCAGTGGCCCAAACAGGGCATTAAGTATTTGGGTATTTTATTCCCAGTAAATTTGCATGATTTAGTTAGATTTAATTATAGATTTTTAATTAAAAGGTTTTTGAGCAATGTAGGCAGGTGGGCTTCATTACATTTATCTATGATTGTGAAGGTTTATATTATTAATGTCCCTCTCTCTTATTTCAAGCAATTTGATAGCATAGTGAAGTCCTTTGTTTGGAATGTATTGTAAGTTGTTTGTAAGTTGCATATTCTGACTGACAAAGGTGGGCTAGACCTACCCAAGATTTTGTGAAACAAAAGTGTCCAGAGTGTTTAATTCAGACATTTATTTATATGGCTGAACCCCAAATTATGCATTAATAAGTCCCCTTTCTGCTGGTCAGAGTGGATTGTGAGGGAGGTTAATATGCTCGGAGACCTATTTCAGAGTGGAGTGTTGAGATCCTTTGAAAATATGAAAATATTTTGGGATCCCCAGGTCTCAATTCTTAAGGTATTTTCAGCTGCGCCACCTGTTTTGTATTTGAACTGTATTTGGAAAAGTTGTGAAAAAAGTCATTTCAAATGGTTTGATTCTGCATTTTCTGTTGTGTCTATTTGATTTGCTGCATGGAATCAATAATAATTGTTAATAACAATAATTATTTAATAAAGACCCACAGAGTGACAGCTTAGGACTTGAAGGAATCATTAGAACTGGCTAATATCTCTGTTCATGAGTCTTCTATACAGAAAACATTAATCAGGCATGGTGTCCATGGCAGGACACCACGAAGGAAGCCGCTGCTTTCCAAAAACAAACATTGCTGCACGCCTGAGATCACCTTGACCACTTGCCATCATCAAAGGGAAAATAAATTCCCAAATTTATCAAGATATACTCAAGAATAATCTCAGGGTTGCTGTGCAGAAGCTCTGTGGAAGTTGGGTGATGCAGCATGACAATGAATCTTTACATCGATGTAAATCCACAACAGAATGGATTCAAAAAAAGAAAATCCACCTTTTCAAGTCACCCAGTCAGAGTCCATGACCTCAAGAGAGCCGTTCACACTAGACATCCTAAGAATATGTCTGAACTGAAGCAGTTCTGTAATGAAGAATGTTCCAAAATTTCTTCTGAATGTTGTGCAGGTCTAATCTGCAACAACAGGAAATGCTTGGCTGAGGTTATTGCTGCCAAAGGAGGAATGGCCAGTTATTAAATCCAAGGGTTCACTTACTTTTTTCCACAGCACAGTGAATGTTAAATGGAATGTTTAATAAAGACTTCAACGATTATAATTGTTTGTGTGTTGTTAATTTAAGCACATTGTGTTTGTCTATACTTGTGACTTTAATGAAGATGAGATCACATTTTATAACCAATTAATGCAGAAAACCAGCAGATTCCAAAGGGGTCACATACTTTTCTGTACATGCAAATATTTGCTACAAGTTAATTTGTCAAAAAAGTACACTAGTAGAGTGATTCTCAATAGGAGGATCGCAGATATATATCGTAGACAGCAGGTGGGAGATGAATGTACTTAACCATATAATCATGCATATTTATGATAGCAAAATTAGGCAGATGCCAAAATGGCCAGGTTTAATTAGGGCTGTCAACAGGGGTGGACTGGGGGGTGGGATATTGTTAGGCCTTTGAGCCCCATTCAGCCGGCCCACCGGAAAAAGTCCCGGTTCTACCTATGGCCAGTCCACCCCTGGCTGTCAAATTAATGCATGAATTCAGAGCGATAAATTATAGAAAAAATAACACATTAAAAAAATGAACACAATTAAACATCCCCCCTATTGTGCATAAATTCCCTATTAATTGAAGGAATTCAAGCTTGAAGTACCACCTACATGTTTTTACATTTCCTAGTCAGCAGGGGGCAGTCAGTGCAACTACAGATGTAAACAGCACACAATAAAATGAGCCTCACAGCAGGACGTGCTCTGCCATTCAAATATAGTACAGCTAGCCAGAGCACAAGCAGGATGCAGGGATCTGAAAACAGATTTTTCAAAGTTTAGAACTATGTCTAACTTGACAGCACGTCCTGAAAACTTAAAGAGTTTATGTCGTAAGAAAGTGAAAATAAATTTGACGACACAGCACCAGTGAGAGCTTCAAAAGTGTCCATCTGACACGTGTGTACATAGACCAGCAAAAAAGGGCAGACGGATGCAAGAAAAAATAATTCTAGGGACAGTTTGACAAACTCAATTTTAAACTGGATTGCTGTGGACTGTAGGTCAGTGATATGGAAATACAACAAATGATACAATGACGTCTACATTGAAACTTTTTGTGTTATCTTATTAATAGTTCTTCACTCATCTGCCACAATAATGTCATGTATTTGTTGTGAGTGAAAATTTTGAGCATTTAAGACTCCTAAATATCCAGTTCAATCACAAAATCTCCAACAAGAGACTCTTGCCGTTATAATTATGCAAGATCTGCCCTCTGGTTCACTATAGAACTAGTGCTCAGACTTTACTCACACAACACATAACATCGAACATTTAAACACAGGAAAAATATAATTAAACTAAAGAGTTTAGAAGAAATGAAAACTTAAAAAAATTTGGAAGTCAATGAGAAGTGTAGAATGTGCAATTTTGCTTTGCAATGCAAATCTAACCTGAAAACAAATCTTTTATATTTAGTCAATCGTAAGAATGTAGTTTTCGACATAATGAAGGTTAGAATAATCACTATATGTTATAATGATTCATATTTTGCATATCAAGCATCACTGGTAAAATATACATGTAAATATAACAACAGCTGGACGGAAGAATTTAATTTCATATCTCGAAGCCATATCGATAATACCCACGCCATTTGTAAAGTGTTCCGCACTGATTTTAATATCGGACACGTGGGAATGTTACTCAGCACATTAAATCACAACAGCACAATTTAGATGTATTTAGCCTGTCTCTGCCATCCAGCACAAAGCCCCCTACTGACACTGATTCACAAAAACATCAAGCTTGAACTGCTCCAATGGTAGAAACATACATTATTATGGAATTTATTTATGAGTTTGGGGCATGATTATTTATTTATTGTTTACAAGTTATTAATTACATGATTAAATCGCACAAAATGGTTAAATTCTATCATTCTGGCAAAAAGCAGACCAAACATTAAAGAAACTGGCATTTGACAGAATTGCTGCTATGATGGAAACCATATTTGACCTAATTATATAATAAATAACAAACGGAAAGCCCTAACCTCCAGAAATGAAACAATATAAGCAAAAGGTAACTGAAACTAAATGAAAACATAATAAGCTTCAGGGACAGCATCCTTTTAGACTCATGCAGGTAACAGCCAAAAAACAGGAAGTGAGGTAAAAAAGATTTTTAAATACAGCCCTGATGGTCTCCATAGCGACTCGCTTGTGCCCCGATTCCAAACATGAGAAAACTGCCAATCATCGTCTTGTTCTGGCATTGGGCCTTTACATGGAGTGACTCAGAGACATTAGGAAAGGAAATAAAGCACAGATAAAGAGGATACAAAGGCTTTGGCAGACATGTCCACACACACGTGCTCTGCTTCAGGTTCAAGGCTGAGAATGGCCATGTTTAGGGGAAGACACAGTTTGTGTTATTAAAGCTGCAGCCCAGCACAAAGCATTTGTACAGAGGAGAAATGAAAAGAAAGGGCCTGAGGACATCTGGTACTTTCCATGAACAAGATAAATATATAAATATATAAACATAGCAAATATAGCGGTAGTTTGAAACTCATCAAATGTCTGTATCCCCCATTAAAGGATTGATTTTCACGCCCCAGAGGTCATGACCTTTTTGACTAAAATCACACAACAATATAATCATTTTGACATAATCTGTTAAACTGATATTTCATTCATAGTAATATAATAACACATTTTAATTAGCAAAAGCAATGTTTAGATGTGTCCAACATGAGGGGAAAACATCTGAATCCATTTTCTACATTTTTACAAAAACGTTCGTGTTGACTGCATTCGTCAGGCTCAACTCAACCCTGTTGCTCAAGTTACTGTAAGAAAAATAGAAGAAAAAATATATTGTCTTTAATTTATAGAACATTTAAGCTCATCATTTACTGCAAACCCTGACTGACTGAGTAGTAGATACTGTAAATATAGTCTAAATCTGCAACCCTGTTATCTATTATTTCATTGTGATGATTATTTAAAGGAATATTCTGGGTTCAATAGAAGTTCAAAAATGTATTTCGACTTCTCCCTCCCAGGTAAGTAAACTTGATTACACAAGTTTGGAGAGGCCATTTCTCTATTTAAGGGGAATGAGATTACTCAATCAGTTGAGTAAAATCAATTTAATGGGGGTTTCAGTGCAGGTCAATCATCAACCTTAGGAAATCAAACAAAACATATGAGCAATCTTATTTGATATTTATAATATATATTATATTTTTGTACTCAATTCATGAAAAGCACCATCTGACATGAACATGAAAATGAAATGATTGTAAATGAGTGTGTATTAGTGTATGTGAAAGAAAAAAGAAAATTAATTCAGTAAGGGAATGATGGTTAATTGAAGAAAAGTAGAACAAATACAAACAGATGGACAAAGACACGGGTCCACTGAGGAATCTAGTGCGTGGTTTGCTACTAGATTTATAGGTGACTCGCTTGGATGTTTGGTGGTAAACGGTCCAGCCTGTAAACAGATGAATATAAGAGGAAAACAGAGAGAGAGAGAGAGAGAGAGAGAGAGAGAGAGACAGGTGTAACAGCAGGCAGAGGTCCGATCAGACCCCCATCAATACACATTATATCAGCACACACAACACGGGTCAAGCGTTTAATGTACACGTGGCTGTGGAAGTGTGTGTTTCTAATGATGGAGAATATGTAACAACCCTCTTTTTATCATTAGCCACATTCACACATGAAACCCATTTGCAGTTACATTTCTGTAATAACTTATCTGTTATTCACACAAGCAACAGCTTTCAGTGTTTTTACATATTGCTATAATTTGCATACCACCTCAATTTATTTGGAACTGACTGCACAATGTCAACAACTCAACCAATGGCATGAGTGTGGTGCAAGGCTATCTGTTTGTACAACCAATGGAAGATGGGGGAGTGTTGCAGTTCCAATTGGTGCCACTATTGGTTCAGAAACAAACTTCAAATTCAAGAAAAAAGATTTTCGACTAGATCAGCTAAGCACACAAGTAAACAGCATTCAATAATACTGTTCACAAGACTCTAGACTGTCATTTAAGGGTTAAACTTCTGCCGCACAGAGTCATGTGACACAACAGCGACTCTTACAGAAGCAGCGTCAACAAAAGTGCCTCTGGGAAGACATCTCTTAAGTGTTTTCATTGAAACATGTTTGGTTGTAAAGAGGAGAAACTGTAGTTTTGGGAGTCAGCGTGCTGATGTCCACATATGTGGGAACTCGTACCACATTTAATCAAAGCTGAAAAAAGCTTCATTTTAATATATATATATATTGTTATATTTATTTTGTTATCACTGTACAACATGATTCTATTTATTAACATTAATAAATGCATTTCTATATTTACTGTCATTTTCACATTGAGAATAAATGAGTTCATACAAAAGCTGAAAATAAGCTGCATTTCAAACTGTTCTGAGACCAGTGCAGACAGACAGCACACTGGAGGTTAAGTCATTCACTAAATAGGGAGCAAGGGAGCATCCTATATCTCTCTATGCATTTAAGTGTGTTCACTCCTAAAATCTGATTTATTTTGATTGTGGGCTGAAATATGACCCCAAGTTCCCTATCTGTCACTCATTCGGCGTTGTGTCGATGTGGGAGCCCCAAACACCTCTGATCTTTGAGAAAAGGCCAATGGGAATTGGTGAATGGAATTTGCATGCCACTCCCCTGGACATAAAAGGAGCTGGCTCACAACCACTCATTCAGATTTTTTCTTCAGAGCCAAGCAGTTGATTCGCAGAGAGCTGAATTCCACTGCTGGTCCATTCATCTCACTAAGAAGCATATGCTGTTGGATATACGCCGCATTTCAGTGGCTTTCTCTCCCTCTGCACGATTGATGCAGAGTATGCCCCTGGGCGCTTCGACAGCTAAAAGATTATATATTCTTGCAAAAAAAAAAAAAAAAAGAGTACATTTTCTCTAAAAGAGTGTGCACTGACAGATAGCTTCTTTTTAAAGACACCTTTCCATCTATGTGTAATTCCTGGTTGCAGTCGCGCTCCGCTTCTAATGGCCACGATTGCTGCCTCACATGCCTGGGCCTTCTACCTATGGTACAAGGTCAGGTCGGTTGACGCTGATGGTGATTTGGGGTCTCCAATAGGTGCGGCTCCACCGGATAATCTCCACGGACCACCCATTCCCCAACACACTCGTTTGCACCAGTTGAGTTCTGAGATGGGCAGGCAGGCAGCTCGCCTCAGTGCCAGCTTAATGTCTCTTTCAGGGCTCGTGAGCAGGATGAGGTTTGATAGCAGCATCGGAGAGTGCGTTGGTGATGTCGTACACCGAGGACTTGACTGGGCTGTCATCTTTGGGTGTGCCCACCCAGTCTGAGACCAATGCGGAGCTATCTGCTATCTGCCATGCTTGCCTGGGCTGCCGCGAGTGTCTGGCTGGAGTGGAACCCTCCAACCGCAACTGAAGCTTGCGGCTCGATGATTGGTTCCTGGGTTCGGGGCGCCACGCATGGCCGCGCCCGAGTCACTTTCTTCCCGGAAGTGCATGATGAACTGACGAGGTCGTAGGGGACACCTTTCTCTGTCTGAACCCGACTGCTCCAGTACTCCTGAAGAGGCACCTATGGCTGAATCTGGTCGAGATGAGGGACAAGGTTCGTTTCCTGAACGCGGCCATTTCCCAGAGTGGCCTATTCGGCGACATTGTCTAGGACGTCGCCTAGCAGTTCTCAGCAGTGAAGAAGCAGACAGAGGCGATACAGCACATCCTGTGCTTTCCT
Organism: Moxostoma hubbsi; assembly: GCA_032164185.1. NCBI lineage: Eukaryota > Metazoa > Chordata > Actinopteri > Cypriniformes > Catostomidae > Moxostoma > Moxostoma hubbsi. Next base: position 42,331,496 of record JAVLUX010000018.1, read on the forward strand.
ATCTGCAGGAGAGGCTGGAGGGGTGGCTGTCCCCCTCCACCTTGAAGGTGCACGTAGTCACTATAGTGGCGCACCTCGACGCAGTAGACGGTGAGTATTTGGGGAAGCAAAACCTGATTATCAGGTTTCTGAAAGGCGCTAGGAGGCTGAATCCTCCTAAGCTACACCTCTTTCTTTCATAGAGTCTCTCGCTGGTCCTCCTGGGCCTACAGAGAGCTCTGTTTGAGCCCTTAGTGTCAGTTGAGCTAAAGGCAGTCTCAAGTCAAGTCAGTTTTATTTGTATAGCGCCTTTCACAACACACATCATTTCAAAGCAGCTTTACAGAAGATCAGGCATTAACAGACGATAAAACAATAATGTCTATAATGTCAATGAATCGTCATTGTGTAATTAGATAAAATACGATTGTTAATCGTGTTTAAAAATAAGTAATTACGTTTTTTGGGGTGTTGGGGGAGGCTACGTGGAGACTGAGTGCACCTACTATTTCGCACGCAGCAGCTTGCTTGCACCTGCTATGGCAGTTCATGAAACACGAGCTAGTTGTGGCGTTTTGTATAGGGACCAATAGTGCCACTACATCGACAGAACGTCGAGTGAGTGACAGATAGGAATGTCTTGGTTACTGTCGTAAACTCCATTCCCTGTTGAAGGGAACAAGACATTGTGTCCCTCTTGCCACAATGCTGTACTACCCGCTGAAATGTCCCTGCCTCGGCTCCTCAGCACAAAACCTGAATGAGTAGTTGCGAGCCAGTTCCTTTTATACCCGTATGTCCAGGGGAGTAGCATGCAAATTCCATTGGCCTTTTCTCAAAGATCAGAGGTGTTTGGGGCTCCCAAGAGCAACCCCTAGTGTCACTACATCGACACAACATCTCGTTCCCTCCATCAGGGAACGGAGGTTACAACATTAACCAATAATTTTTTTTGACAGGCTTTTAGACCATCCTAACTACAGCCAACATATTTTAGTTTTTTTTAATTGCTGTATTTGGCTGATTAGTTTTGCAATCCGTGATGTCGCCAAGAATCACCTGTTTGCATGAGAAGGATCTGTCTGAGACGTGAAAATGGCCAAAAATGGTCTCAGTTAGTTGTTGTTACATGCCATCAAGTTCCCACAATAATAGGCCAGTGTGCAGCAAAGACTTATCTTAAGTCTCAGTTATCAGAGCAGAGGCTCAAACACACACAATCTCATGATTAATGTGCTCGCACTTTTAACTCTTCCCTGTAAATTTGAACTTCCTTTTCTAATGATAAAAAGGCAAATAGCAATAAAACTTGTGTCATATACTATCTACAAACATGTGGATATCTCGTTTAATCCACAAACCTTGCACAAATACTGCAATTTATTACAGTGAAGACACTTGACCTCTAAAAGGCAAAGGCTGCATGTGTGAAAATGTCTAATGACCAACTAGAATAAGTCATTATAATTTTTGTCTACCAGATAATTTAACTTAAATACCAGATTACCTGGGAAAGAGAACAGTTTTGACTCCATTTAAATAAAGCACGTATGAGGGGGACTGTGACTGAGTTGGCAATAACATCATCTCATGCGTGTGGGTTATGTGTGCAAAAAACGGAAACGGAGGTAGAAGTGATAGAACATGATATATGATATATCATAACACAGATCAGCGAAGCACCTCTCACACCATTGTCTTCTGTAATTAGAAATGACTTTCACACTGTGTCCTAACCAGGCTCCATGTGATAAAAGATTGATTAAAATACCAATAAATATGATCTGTCACATTAACATATTGTTGATTCCTATTTTTGTTACATTGCGCTGGGTAGCCTCACCCACAGTGAAATCTAATTGGTCCAGAATCCTCGTCCACATAGCTGTATGTGACAGGGCGGAGGGTGGGGCCGGGTCGTGATTATACACACCCGGTCCCTTATCGGGCTAATTGAGCCTCGGAGAGGGATAAAGGCAGACTGCGGACGGTGGTGCGGGAGAGAGAGATCGTTTACGGGCATGTCCGTCATGTGTGTGTTTTGTCTTTTGTTTAAGTTTATCATTAAAATATTATTTATATTGTCAAGCCGGTTCTCGCTTCCTCCTTGCCCAACAAAATCCCTTTACACTGTATTTTACACATCGTGTATGTTCTGATTGGCTGTGGTTTTGTGATTTTGCTGTGTAAAAAGTACTTTTAGCTGAAGTGTGTCATTTTTTCTGTTAAAAGTAACCCATTCAGAGATTTATTCCTCTCAAAAATTTAAACACTGTCTCTATGGCGCATCCCAACCAGCCCAACAAAGCAACATTGGCTCAACCAGTGCCAAACTCTCAGAGTTTGGTGCGGGACTGTACGTTTGTCCAAGCAATAGAGTTCAACAGTGCCCGCCCACTTTTTCAGCCTTCCTGGTTCCAGTAGTTTTTTTCCCCATAAATTTTTTTCCTAGGGATTTCCTTCATCAAATCCTTCATAAAAGAGTTGTAAGCCATGACTCAAACCAACCAGCTCCGAGGTAAATCACAACATTACAATCTTTGACTTGAAGCAAAAAAGTGTTTGAAAATCAAAAACACAAAGATTCAAGACTGTGACATAAATGACTTACAAATGACGAAAAAATATAAAACTATTGATTTAAAGTTGTTGATTATAAATATAGAAACAACTTATTTAAATTGTATTGCCAAATATTCAGATCTTTCCAAATACACTCACCTAAAGGATTATTAGGAACACCACACTAATACTGTGTTTGACCCCCTTTCGCCTTCAGAACTGCCTTAATTCTACGTGGCATTGATTCAACAAGGTGCTGAAAGCATTCTTTAGAAATGTTGGCCCATATTGATAGGATAGCATCTTGCAGTTGATGGAGATTTGTGGGATGCACATCCAGGGTACGAAGCTCCCGTTCCACCACATCCCAAAGATGCTCTATTGGGTTGAGATCTGGTGACTGTGGGGGCCATTTTAGTACAGTGAACTCATTGTCATGTTCAAGAAACCAATTTGAAATGATTCGAGCTTTGTGACATGGTGCATTATCCTGCTAGAAGTAGCCATCAGAGGATGGGTACATGGTGGCCATAAAGGGATGGACATGGTCAGAAACAATGCTCAGGTAGGCCGTGGCATTTAAACAATGCCCAATTGGCACTAAGGGGCCTAAAGTGTGCCAAGAAAACATCCCCCACACCATTACACCACCACCACCAGCCTGCACAGTGGTAACAAGGCATGATGGATCCATGTTCTCATTCTGTTTACGCCAAATTCTGACTCTACCATCTGAATGTCCCAACAGAAATCGAGACTCATCAGACCAGGCAACATTTTTCCAGTCTTCAACTGTCCAATTTTGGTGAGCTCTTGCAAATTGTAGCCTCTTTTTCCTATTTGTAGTGGAGATGAGTGGTACCCGGTGGGGTCTTCTGCTGTTGTAGCCCATCCGCCTCAAGGTTGTGCGTGTTGTGGCTTCACAAATGCTTTGCTGCATACCTCGGTTGTAACGAGTGGTTATTTCAGTCAAAGTTGCTCTTCTATCAGCTTGAATCAGTCGGCCCATTCTCCTCTGACCTCTAGCATCAACAAGGCATTTTCGCCCACAGGACTGCCGCATACTGGATGTTTTTCCCTTTTCACACCATTCTTTGTAAACCCTAGAAATGGTTGTGCGTGAAAATCCCAGTAACTGAGCAGATTGTGAAATACTCAGACCGGCCCGTCTGGCACCAACAAACATGCCACGCTCAAAATTGCTTAAATCACCTTTCTTTCCCATTCTGACATTCAGTTTGGAGTTCAGGAGATTGTCTTGACCAGGACCACACTCCTAAATGCATTGAAGCAACTGCCATGTGATTGGTTGATTAGATAATTGCATTAATGAGAAATTGAACAGGTGTTCCTAATAATCCTTTAGGTGAGTGTATATTAGTAGTTTGAGAGTGTAGGGTGAGCGACTCGATTGCGTCATACAGTGCATCCTGGGAGTGGGCAGAGCTGTAGAGCTTTTTTGGCATGATTCTCTGATTGGTGGAGTTTACCCTCAGGATCATAGGTAGTGTGTAAGATGAAATAACAGACTGATAGCATCAACAGAAACATATACCATCAATTAACAACCACAGAGCTCAAAGTAGGTTTAAAAGTTTTTGAGTTAGAGTTAAAAATGAATTCCCCAATGGAGAAAATGAATGGGATCTTTACTTCCAGAACCAGACTGTTGCACTCTATTTCAGATAAAGGGAGTATTAAAAACCTGTTTTTAAACATTCAGTATGTTTACATGCACTTTAAAAGTTCGATTTGAGTCGGGCTAAAGGCCCCAATATACTTCCGGAGATATATTTTTTCATTCTTCCTAAAAAGAAGTTCTAAACAGACGAGCAAAGATATACTGTTCCCGAACATTCAGACACCCACCACACCACTGTGGGAGGGGTTTAGAGGAGTATTTAAATATGAAGACACTACATGTAAAAACTTGTTATCAATGATTTCTTTCATCATTCTATGAGTTTAACTCACATGAGGTCAGGAAAAGATGTTGTTTTAACCACAAGAAATATATGCAGTAGATTATGTGTAATTTGTCATGTTTACATTCTGCTTTCATGGCGCTAATGCGCTAACACGCTATACATGGCCATAATATGCGGCGATTACACTCTGTTATTGTAATCTATGATGACACTGATCCTACTGCAAAGATTGGTGTATGAAAGAGTGTTAATATTCATAATACAGATAAAAGAATGATGATAAGAGAGTTAAATGTGTCAATGGTTTTCGCTGCAGATGGCACATGAGTGAATGAACACTTGAGAGTATTTGAGTAGATTTCATTCATTTTGTAGACCAATCAAAAAAACTAGAAAAATCACATGACATGGTCTTGTACGGTGGTGTGTTCATGTTGAATACTGACTGAAATACAAACAAATAAGCAAGGTAGCTGGAGCTTCAGGTCACACCTACCGATGAGGTGGACCAATGACAGTAAGAAGGTGTTTAGCAGTTGGTTACAAGTTTTCCCAAATGTTTGCCAAGGCAATTTGCTACAAACCATCGAAATTAACGCAAAAACTAATATTTTGTCAAATTTTGTTGTAAATGATGTCACATCTGTTTGTTCTTCGATTTTGTATGAAGTATATTGGGGCCTTAAAACAATAATTTGTCTTTATAAAATGTCATATAAATGCTGATTAGTTGATTGCAGTTGAATGATTTTGTGACATTGGACTAACAAACTTTTCCAGCATGTACACGCGTTAATCGGACCACAATTTGCCGAAAGACAGGGCACGCGCGACATGTTTAATACTTCCTCAACTTATCCTTTGTATATTTGATAACACACAGCTTAAGACAGCAGCTCAATTAGAATGGAGTGATTATTTTTATAATTCAATTTGGCAACGATTCCAACCAGTCACAACTGGTTAGGACAGTGTGTCAGATAGACTTACAGTAAATGAGTGCATACCCTTGGCAGACTCTTCTGTATAACAGCATTGTGTGTGTGTGTGTGTTTACCTTGTGTGTGAGTTGTGTGTGTGTTGGGGCTGTAGATGTTGTCTGAGGACAGAGAGCACTTCAGTGAGCAGGGCTGTTGGGTTTGGACCAGCTCTAGTGGATCTGATACAAGACTCAGTGTGGCAGTGCTGGAGCCCACAGAACTGTCGCTCAGAACAGAACTTTTGACTGGAGAACCCGAAACACTGGAGCACGTCTCAGCTACAGGACAGTCACAGGACAGATTGAACAGTGATATACTGCACTTCAAACCATAAAATTAATGCATTACATCATTGTGTTACTTGTATAAATAATAATTGATTTCACTTGAATGTGTTATGTGTGACAATCAAAATATTTTATCAAAGCAAAAACAGTTTTTTAGTTTCATATCATGCACAATAATTGCTTGATATAATTGTGAAAATTATAAATGTATAAATACCAAGGGTCGGCAACCCCCCTTTAGACTGTAAAGATATGGCCCAATGAGCTGGAACTACAAGCCTGTTTTGACTGCACTGATTGAAGTGTTTCTGAAGCTGCAGACACCAATCCGTATGAGCTCTCAGATACTGTGACATCATATAACAGTTTCTGTGAGGATATGTGTATTACTACTAGGACTCATTTAACATAGAACAATGACAAACCATGGTTTACAGCAGAATTCAGGCAGCTTTGTCAGACAAATGAGGATGCTTACAGAGGTGGGGTTAAAATTGTGTACAATCAGGCCAGGAATAGACTGAATAGGGAAATCAGAGGGGCTAAAACTAGATACTTCGGGAAGCTGAAAAACAAGTTTTCAGCTAATGACCTTGCATCAGTGTGGAGTAGCATGAAACAAATCACAAATTACATGACTCCTACCCCCAACCTGACGACCTGAATGTGTTCTACTGTAGATTTGAAAGGCCCAATCTCACAACCCACACACACTCTGACCTTCACTTCACACAAACATCAACACCTCCTGCAACCTCCTTCCTCACCCCTCCTACTACTCAACCTGAACTTAAGATCTGTGAAGAGGTGGTGTGCTGTGTCTTCCACAAAAAAAAAAGACAAGGAAAGCACAGGGCCAGATTGTGTTTCACCCACTTGTCTAAAATCCTGTGCTGACCAGCTGGCTTCCATCTTCACAGTCCCATAATGCTTCAAATGCTCAATCATCATTCCTGTCCCAAAGAAACATCTTGGTTACTGTTGTAAACTCCATTCCCCGATGGAGGGAAAGAGACGTTGTGTTGATGTAGTGACACTTGGGGGACTAGGAACATTTGAGAAAAGGCCAATGAAAATTGTTGAGTGGAATATGCATGACACTCCCCCAGACATACGGGTATAAAAGGAGATAGCTTGCATCAACTCATTCAGGTTTATGCTGAGGAGCCAAGACAAAGTCCCGGCCATTTCAGCAGCTAGTTCAGTGTTGTGGCAGGAGGGACACAACGTCTCATTCCCTCCATCAGGGAATGGAGGTTACAACAGTAACCAAGACATTCCCTATCTGTTACTCACTCAGCATTGTGTCGATGTACTGACACTAGTGAACCCTATACAAAATGGCACAACCAGCTGAACTGTGTTACGTGGATCAGCGGAGCAGATGCAGGCACATTACCGCATGCCTAGTAACAAGTCCACACAGCATCATCATAACCTTCACAATGCACCACATAAGTCGTATAGTCACTCATACCCCAAGGGGGGACAAGACCTACTTACAATGGGAATAGGTTGCATCAGCTGTATTCACCTTTTCTCTTTTTTCCATCTCTGAAAATGAAAATTCAATTAGCTGGGACCAAGATATATTCGCACCAGGGAAGGTGTTTTTTTCCCCACGGAGAAAGGACAAAACGGAGATTAATCCTGCCTGCTAACATGGACATACCAACCAGGAAGTACCACACATGGAAAGGAGTCACTGTGGTAGATCCTACCTGGAAGGACACAGGTTTTCCGTCAGGGAAACCATACCATAAAAAATACCTCATATGGATTACTGACAGGGAACCACCACATATGGAGTACCTGTTGCAAGTACAGGGGCTGACCTGACAGGGCATACTTCATGAGTACTGCACCTGGCATCGAATTCCTCCTCTGAATTAGCCTGCTGCAGAGTGTTGGGGAGGAAAAACATCCAGGTTTTACTGGTCCCGGAAACTCACGTGGACGAAAAAGTGCATTATCTCCTCATGGAGGGGAAAAGACGCTGAGTGCAAGTGGTACACCCAGCCAGCTCCCCGCATATTTATCTGTTCGTACCTGCTAACACACTGGGCTCAACTTGAAGATTGGAAAATATCGCAATGGTATTGGGTTAGAGGCACCATTTGCCAGGGCCCAGGAGTATGCCACACTCCTAGTGAAGTGTGCTTGTACTCTCAGGGGGCACAGTGTGCCCTGGGCCTGGTATGCAAAAGCGATAGCATCCACAATCCAGCGGGCAATCCTCTCTTTGGAGATAGCCTTCCCCTTCTGCTGTCCCCCAAAAGAGACAAAGAGCTGCTCAGAGCATCTAAAGCTCTCTGCAGTCCAAGTAAACATGGAAGGCACTTACCGGACACAGCAACTACAAGGCAGGGTCTGCCTCCACCTGGGGCTGTGCTTGCAAGTTCACCACTTGATCCTTATAAGGGGTAGTGGGAACCTTGGGCACATAGCCCGGCCGGGGTCTCAGTATCACATGAGAGTATGCTGGACCGAACACATATTGTGATACAGATGCAGGACCAAACGCAACCCACGCAACCTACGGCAACATTGCACTCCAGCACCTGCTCCGCTCTCATTCTCAGTGGGAATCTGGAACTGCCAGTCTGCTGTGAACAAAGCTGCATTCATTCCAGCCTTTGCCACACAGTCCACCCTCAGCATCCTGGTACTGACGGAGACATGGATACGTCCTGAGGATACAGCAACACCTGCTGCTCTCTCCAACAACTTCTCCTTCACTCACACCCCTCGTCACACCGGTAGGGGTGGGGGAACAGGTTTGCTCATTCATAATAACTGGACTTTTTCACCACAGGCTTCGCTATGTAACAATACATCTTTTGAATTCCATGCCGTTACTACAATGCATCCCACAAAAATACATGTTGTTGTCATCTATCACCCTCCAGGTCAGCTGACAAGCTTTCTTGAGGAGTACTACACCACCCAGCCCCTGGCTGTCTGACGTTCTTCGGGAACATCGGACTGATCTCAGAGCAGCTGATAGGAGATGGCGTAAATTTAGAGATCCAGCAGATCTAGGTAAATATCAACTTCTGCTTAACGTTGAAAGCTGCAAAAATCTCCTAATACCAGACTAGGGCAGTTTTCAATCAGATCTCTGCCTATCTCCACAGAACAAGCTGCTGGATAACAATCAGTCAGGCTTCAAAAGTGGACACTCCATCGAGACTGCCCTGCTGTCTGTCACAGAGTCGCTGAGACAGGCGAAAGCTGAATCCAAATCATCCATTCTGATTCTGCTGGACCTTTCTGCAGCCTTTGACACAGTCAACCATCAGATCCTTCTCTCCACCCTCTCTACTCTTGGCATCAGAGGAATTGTGCTTGACTGGTTGACATCCTATCTCTCAGATAGGTCCTTCAATGTAGCCTGGAGAGGTGAGGTATCCAAGCCACATCAGTTACTTACTGGGGTACCTCAGGGATCAGTGCTTGGTCCACTTCTCTTCTCCATATAGACAACATCACTGGGACCCATCATTCAGTCACATGGTTTCTCTTACCACTGCTACGCTGACAACACGCAACTCTACTTGTCTTTTCAGCCCAACGACACCACAGTGACTGCTCGAATCGCTGCCTGTCTGGCAGACATCTCGGCCTGGATGAAGGAACACCACCTGCAACTCAACCCAGCAAAGATTGAACTGCTTGTCTTTCCAGCCAGCCCTGCTGTTGAACACAACATCACCTACTACAGTATCGCCTTCCAAAACGGCCAGAAATCTAGGGGTAACCATTGATAACAATCTAAATTTCACAGACCACATCTCAAAGAGTGCAAGATCATGTAGATTTACACTCTACAATATCAGGAAATTAAGACCCTTCCTCTCTGAACATGCCACACAACTGCTTGTTCAGTCACTTGTCATAACTAGACTGGACTACTGTAACTCTCTTATTGTTTTTGTTGCACTTAAATCTGTTTTGAATGCTATTCTAAGGCTAATAAAACTTGGCACTTTGGCAAACTTGGTAGTATGGCACTGTTCGTACAAATGTCTCCTTAAGATAAGGAGCCCATCTTCAATGAGAGGGCTTTCAGCTCGACTGACTGAAGGACTAAAACTGGGCCAGCAGTGTGCCAACGCGTCCATGCTGCGCAGGGCCTCAGTCAGGGAGTACCATAGAGGGCAGTTGGAGGATTTCTGGGAAGCAAACAGGTCTACCTGTGCTTTGCCGAATTGACTCCAAATCAACTGAACCACCTGGGGTGGAGTCTCCACTCTCCTCTGAGCATCACCTGTTGTGACAGCACGTCCACTGTGTGATTGCAGTTGCTGCGGGCCTCTCACATTCCACATGAACTCAGTCACTGCTGACTCAAAAGGAGGATATGGCGGGCGAGATGTGGCATGCAATGTGAACGGAAACCACCTTGGCGATTTATATATGCTATGATGCCATATTGTCCATCTGGACTAACACATGCATGCCCCGTATCAACAGCCGAAACCTCCGCAGAGCCAGCAATACTTCCAGCAACTCGAGGCAGTTGATATGCCAACGCAGTCGAGGTCCTGTCCAGGACCCCAAGGCTGCATGCCCATTGCAAACGCCACCCCAGCCTGACTTGGACGTGTCTGATGTGACAACGACATGCCTGGACAATTGTTCTAGGGTAACCCCTGCTCATAGAAATGAAAGGTCCATCCAAGGGCTGAACGTGCTGCGTGATAGCCACGCAATGCATACTGTGGCACCATGCCCATCTTGGGACTTGAGTCTGAAGCCAGTGCTGAAGTCTCATATGCATCGACCCGAGTGGCGTAACTGCTGCTCAGGACGACATATGCCCCAGGAGCCTCTGAAATTTTTTTGGTGGGACCGCTGTTCTTCCCCTGAATGACTTCAGGAAAATCAGCAACAACTGAGCACGCTCGCTTGTGAGGAGCACTGTCATAGTGACTGAGTCCAACTCCATCCCGAGAAAAGAGATGCTCTGCACTTGAGAGAGCTTGCTATTTTCCCAGTTGATTTGAAGCCACCAACAGCTGAGGTTTCCAAGCACCAGATCCCTGTGCGCAAACAAAAAATCTCGAGCTTGAGCTAAAATCAGCCAGTCATCGAGATAACTGAGTATGTGGACACCCACTTCCCTTAGTGGGGCAAGGGCTGCCCCTGCGAATTTCATAAAGACGCAAGGTGACAGGGACAGTCCATATGGAAGGACCTTGCACTGATATGCCTGACCCTCGAAGGCTAGGCAGCAGGACCTGTCATGTCCAGAGGCCTCGCCTGAACACGTGGCTGTGCTGTGAGATTTGTTAGAGCACTTACATCCCTCCACGTACCCACCATAGGATCGGTCTCTGATGGGAGAGGAGGCTGGGTGTCCTCGTGGTGCTTCACATACACCTGGTCATAGGTGTGGGTGTGACGAAGCTGTGTGTGCGAAGGTGGGGGACTTGCGTCCACACTGCACTCCTGCGAGTGTTTGATGTACACTGTCATGAAAACGATGGCTGTAGACACAGAATGTGTGACCTAGTGAATGAGGAAACCACTCTTTTTTTTAAATGAAAGTGCTGGTGACCCTTGGGCATGTGGAGAAATCATAAAAAAGGGAACCAGAGATTCTCCCCCTGGCCCTCCACCGGGGGACAGAGTGGTCTGTGTACCTTTGCCAGTTGAGGAAGTTCAACCTGCCACAGGCGCTGTTTATACAGTTCAACTCAGCAGTCATTGAGTCTGTCCTCAGCACTTCAGTAACTGTCTGGTTTGGTGCAGCTACGAAATCAGATTTCAGAAGAATTACAAAGGACTGTTCGGACTGCTGAGAGGATTATTGGTTGCCCCCTACCCTCCCTTCAAGAACTGTACACTTCCAGAGTGAGGAAAAGGTCTGGAAAATCACCCAGCCCACTACCTTTTTGAACTGTTGCCTTCTGGCCGCCGATACAGAGCTCTGAGCACCAGAACCGTCAGGCACAAGCACAGTTTTTGCCCTCAGGATATCCATCTCATGAACAGTTAAAACTGCCCCATTGAGCAATAATTATGTGCAATACACAGTCAAGTCTTTTTATATTTTTCCAACATATGCTCTTCTGCCATTACATTCCTTTGCACTATCATTATTTAACTGATTTGTATTTTGTATATTGTACATATATATAAATACTGTTCTATTGTGTATTTCTATATACTTTATTTTCCATTACTTTTTTATTTTTATTCTACTTGTTATAATTATCTCTGTCTTGTTGTTGTATTGTTTGTGCACTGGAAGTTTCTGTCACCAAGTCAAATTCCTTGTATGTGTAAATAAAGTGCGCAATAAAGCTCTTTCTGATTCTGATTTAAAGAAAGAAAACGTCTAGGTTACGTATGTAACCTCTGTTCCCTGATGGAGGGAACGAAACGTTGTGTCAAAGAAGCGACACTAGGGGTCTCTCTTGAGCGCCGAATATGCCTCTGATCTATGAAAAAAGGCCAATGAGAAGTTGGCAGACAGTATTTGCATACCCTACACCCGGACATACGGGTATAAATGCGGGGAAATACGTCAAGTTCATTCAGGATGATTTTTCAGTGGCTCGACTCAGCAACATGGCTGGAAGGACACAACGTCTCGTTCCCTCCATCAGGGAATGGAGGTTACATATGTAACCTAGACGTTTCCCATCTGTCACTCACTTCGACGTTGTGTCGACGAAGTGACACTAGGGGTCCAATTGAAATCACGCTATGCGCTGAGACGTGTACGTGTTCTGCTGACACAGGAGCGGGCAGGTATTTTACGTGCAGAGGCGACCAGCTGTGTCAGACTGCATGTACCCTTCCCCAATGCCCCAAAAAAGTTGTCGGAATCCTTCTGATTACCCTAGGCAGGGGAACAAGGCGATGCTTGCCAACCTGGGAATGGGCCAAGCCTGGCTGGGCCTCTTTTCTCATTGATGGAAGGGGGTCTTACCCAATTTCCTATTCTTTCAGAATCAGACTTTCGTGAAGACACGAGGGGATAGAGACATCCCGAAGGGTAGGACTTTGTACTGATACGCCTGGCCGTAGAACGCGAACCGTAGAAAGGGTCGGTGTCGAGGAAGAATTGAGACGTGGAAGTACGCGACCTTCAGGTCTACCGCTGTGAACCAATCTAGATGCCGGATGCAAGTTAAGATGTGTTTTTGTGTGAGCATTTTGAACGGGAGTTTGAGCAAAGCCTGGTTGAAAACTTGCAGGTCCAAGATCGGTCGTAAGCCACCGCCTTTCTTGGGTACAATGAAGTAAGGGCTGAAGAAACACTTTTCGGTTGGAGGGACAGGCACTATCGTGTCTTTGAGTAAAAGAGTAGCGATTTCCGCACGCAAGGATTTGGCATGTTTGCCGTATACTGCGGTAAAGCGGACGCCTGCGATGGGGGGCGGGGGCCTGGCAAACTGAATTGCATAACCGAGTCGAATGGTCCGGGCCAGCCAGCGTGACGCGGAGAACTGCTGGGAGAAGTCCTCGACAGTGTCGCCGAAAAGGCTGAACTGGGATACAGGGGCGTTGAGGAAGTGAGCCTTGTCGGTCTCACGCATCTCGACCAAGTTCAGCCACAGATGACATTCCTGGACCACGAGCGTGGCCATCGCCTGCCCGAGTGACTGCTCTGTGACCTTTGTGGCTCTAAGAGCGAGGTTGGTCACTGAACACAGTTCCTGCAGCACATCGGGATCAGGGGTACCTCTGTGCAGATCTTTGAGCACCTTGGCCTGATGGACTTGCAGGCCTGAGGGCCATGGCGTGCAGGGCGGAAGCGGCATGTCCGGCGGCGTTGTAGGCTTTCGCGGTCAGCGAGAATGTTGTCCTACAGGCCTTGTAGGTGAGCACAGGCTGACCCCGCCAGGTGGTAGGGTTTCCGGGACACAGGTAGAGCGCAATAGCCCTATCCACCTGGGGAAACACCGTGTACCTGTGGGCCGGTCTTCCGTCGAAGGAAGCGAGAGCAGATGAGCGAGTGGCTTTATGATGGGTGGAGAGGGGTGCTCTCCAGGATGTCAACTCATCATGCACCTCCAGGAAAAATGGGACGGGGGTGGGCGAGGCTGTGAGCGGTGCCATGACCCCAGGAACCAGTCATCCAACCACTATGGCTGTGGGGAGGACGGGGGTTCCAGTCCAAGTCCACGCTGGCGGCGGCCTGGGAAAGCATGTCGGCCATCTGGGCGTCAGCCTCAGCCTGGGCGTGCTGGCCCGAAGGCGGCAGCCCAGGGGAGTCATCCACATCAGACGCCACGCTCTCCGATGCAGCGGTGAGCTCATCCACTTCAAGCTCTAGAGGATAAGCAGGCTGACTGTGAGGCAAGCCGCTGTTGCCTCGAGCATGGACGGGAGTCAACAAGCGTGCTGGGGGGTGGGTGGTCCGAGGGGGCGTACCCGGCGGAGCTGCACCCGCTGCCATCCCCAGATCGCCTCCGTCGCCAGCCGCATTGTCCTCAATCCCGTGAGAAGAAGGAGCAATGCGGGGGGTGGCTGGAGTGGCGCGCTTTCTATTGAAAGCGAGCCGCGACCGAAACGTTGCCATGGTCATGCCCTCGCAGTGAGAGCATGAACCATCCACAAACACTGCCTCGGTGTGATCGCTGCCCAGACAACGCCTGTGGCCGTCTGAAGCGGAGAGCACTCTACCGCATCCAGGAACTGCACAGGGGCAGAATGGCATCTTTACAAATCGCGTCCTGGAAAGGACATTCAATGCCGCTGTGTATTGCTCTAATAGAGGAAAATACTCTTTTACAGGAAATATTACTCTTTTAATACTCTTTTAAGATCTTAAGCGAAGCGCCCAGGGGCAAGCTGCACTGCCATGCAGGGAAGGAGAAAGCCACTGTAGTGCGCCGTAGATCCAACAGCAGAGAGCGTCAGAGGAACAGGAACGTGTGTGTGACTCGTAGCTCGCTGCAAATACAACCATCGGCTCCGAAGAAAATTTCTGAATGAAACTCGATGTATTTCCCTGCTTTTATACCCGTGTGTCCGGGGGCGGGGTATGCAAATACTGTCTGCCAACTTCTCATTGGCCTTTTTTCGGAGGATCATCAGAGACTCCAGCCGCCCGAGGTCTGCTCTCACTGCTACCATCAGGCAGGTGGTATCGCAGCATCAGGACCCGCACTACATGACAGCTTCTTCCCCCAAGCAATCAGACTTTTGAACACTTGATCTCTCATGATCAACAATCAGCACTGCACTTTATTAATCTATTATCTCACACTGGACTGTCATAATTATATTCTCCACAATATAACAACTGCATATATATTTTTATATACTCTTATTTTTTATTTTTATTGTTTGTGTATTCTATATTGTGTGTATTGTTTACTGTACATTGTATAATAGGATTGTGTTGTGTAAGTATGTGTACATTTGTTATGTAAATTGTGTTGTGTAAATATGTTGTTTATTGTAATTGGTATATGTCTCATCATGACTGCAATGTTGCTCGGAACTGCACACAAGACTTTCACCTACTGTTGCACTTGTGTACATGGTAGTGGACAATAAATTGATTTGATTTGATTTGATTTGACAACGTCGAAGTGAGCGACCTGTCCTTTTGCACAAAATTAGTTAACACAGTAAATGTCACAAATTTGTTTGTTTGATTACTGATCATGAAATTGTCTTAAATATTACTTATATTATATTAATATTATGTCAAACATTTTACTCAATCATGCAGAGGGGTAATCACGAGCATGCAAGCAATAGCGAGAGGAGGCTATTTTATTTATAAGAAGTTTTTCACACCTGCATTCCAATCTACATCTTGATGTAATCCCTCTTCATGATCACGCGGCATGTTTTCATCAGCTGACTGGGAGGCTAAACACTATTAATGTGTGATGAGACTCATTCTGCACATGCAAGCCATTCGCGCGCATCACAAGCCAATTATCTATTTACCCCTTTTCAGTGAATCGCACTTGCAACATCCTAAAACTTTATTTCCAGGTTTCATTTATATCTGGAATACACTCAGATTTTGATCCCATGATGTGGGTTTATGTTTTCTCTTTTAATGTAATTTTGAGTGTGATCATGGTTTAAGGGTGGTGTACCTGTATGTTGAGTTGGAAATCTCAAGGATTAATAGTGGTGTTTCCTTGTTACATGATGTGTTATTCAGAAAGAAAAAAACAAAACATATGTAACATGGAATGTAGGCTGTCATCCGTGCAGCCTGACCGAAGCAAAGCGGGCGCGTTTACTCGCGTGAAGCGTTGCCGGCTCGTGATGCGCTAATGGATTGCATGCACTGCACGAGTCTGTTGGGTGTACTGCAGTCTCAGCACATTTGAATTTTTGTTTAGCCTCCCATTTAGCTGATGAAAACACGCCTCATGTCAAGAGGTAGAATTACATCATTTCATATCAATCAAACAGTCTACTCCTCTTGCCATTGCTGGCATGCCAATGATTACGCATTCATCGGTTGCCAACCCCTGATACATATATACAGGTGCTTGTCATATAATTAGAATATCATCAAAAAGTTGATTTATTTCAGTAATTCCATTCAAAAAGTGAAACTTGTATAATGTATACATTCATTCCACACAGACTGATATATTTCAAGTGTTCATTCCTTTTAATTTTGATGATTATAACTGACAACTAATGAAAACCCCAAAATTAGTATCTCAGAAAATTTGAATATTGTGAAAAGGTTCAAAATTGAAGACACCTGGTGCCACACTCTAATCAGCTAATTACCTCAAAACACCTGCAAAGGCCTTTAAATGGTCTCTCAGTCTAGTTCTGTAGGCTACACAATCATGGGGAAGACTGCTGACTTGACAGCAGTCCAAAAGACGACCATTGACATCTTGCACAAGGAGGGCAAGACACAAAAGGTCATTGCTAAAGAGGCTGGCTGTTCACAGAGCTCTGTGTCCAAGCACATTAATAGAGAGGTGAAGGGAAGAAAAAGATGTGGTAGAAAAAAGTGTACAAGCAAGTACAACAAGAGAGGATTGTGAAACAAAACCCATTAAAAAATGTGGGGGAGATTCACAAAGAGTGGACTGCAGCTGGAGTCAGTGCTTCAAGAACCACCACGCACAGACGTATGCAAGACATGGGTTTCAGCTGTCGCATTCCTTGTGTCAAGCCACTCTTGTACAAGACAGCATCAGAAGCGTCTCGCCTGGGCTAAAGACAAAAAGGACTGGACTGCTGCTGAGTGGTCCAAAGTTATGTTCTCTGATGAAAGTAAATTTTGCATTTCCTTTGGAAATCAAGGTCCCAGAGTCTGGAGGAAGAGAGGAGAGGCACAGAATCCACGTTGCTTGAAGTCCAGTGTAAAGTTTCCACAGTCAGTGATGGTTTGGGGTGCCATGTCATCTGCTGGTGTTTTCTGAGGTCCAAGGTCAACGCAGCCGTCTACCAGGAAGTTTTAGAGCACTTCACGCTTCCTGCTGCTGACCAATTTTATGGAGGTGCAGATTTCATTTTCCAAAAGGACTTGGCACCTGCACACAGTGCCAAAGCTACCAGTACCTGGTTTAAGGACCATGGTATCCCTGTTCTTAATTGGCCAGCAAACTCGCCTGACCTTAACCCTATAGAAAATCTATGGGGTATTGTGAAGAGGAAGATGCGATACGCCAGACCCAACAATGCAGAAGAGCTGAAGGCCACTATCAGAGCAACCTGGGCTCTCATAACACCTGAGCAGTGCCACAGACTGATCGACTCCATGCCACGCCGCATTGCTGCAGTAATTCAGGCAAAAGGAGCCCCAACTAAGTATTGAGTGCTGTACATGCTCATACTTTTCATGTTCATACTTTTCAGTTGGCCAACATTTCTAAAAATCCTTTTTTTGTATTGGTCTTAAGTAATATTCAAATTTTCTGAGATACTGAATTTGGGATTTTCATTAGTTGTCAGTTTTAATCATCACAATTAAATGAAATAAACATTTGAAATATATCAGTCTGTGTGTAATGAATGAATATAATATCCAAGATTCACTTTTTGAATGGAATTACTGAAATAAATCAACTTTTTGATGATATTCTAATTATATGACCAGCACCTGTATATATATATATATATATATATATATATATATATATATATATATACACACACACACACACACACACACACACACATAGTTTATGGGTGTTTCTTCAACTTTGAGGAAATAATGTCAAAGTGGTTCATTTATTTATTTTTTTTAATTTTATTTCTATGGTCACTTAAAACAGGATTGGTAACTTTTTACCAGGCCTTCATTATATATTTTTGGTATTTTTCACATTTATTTTATGTAGCGATTTAAAATTATTTTTAGATTTTTTTAGTCTTGTCCCAGACCCAGACCCATTATATAACTTAAAATTATGACATATATTAAAAAAATTAAATTATTTTTACATTTGCAAAACGTATGAAAATATTAATTTATATTAATATTAATTAATTAACGTGTGTATTTAGGACACTTAAAATGTTACCTGTGTAATTAGTGTAAGCAGGAAAAAAGTCAATAATTTTATTTCAAGAACGCTAAAAATGTCATTTCCATCAGTGTTATTTCCAGCACAGAATTCTATTAAACACGATACAGAATTTGAGATGTGCTGGGAATGACACAAAAATGTCCTGTGATTCATGTACATACTCTGTTGGACATTGTTGGTAGACTAATTAAATCAAATGTGAGAGTGTATAAAATCTTTAATTTTCTCCCCAATTAGGAATGCCCAATTCCCAATGCGCTCTAAGTCCTCGTGGTGGTGTAGTGACTTGCCTCAATCCGGGTAGCGGAGGATGAATCTCAGTTGCCAACACGTCTGTGATGTCAATCCACACATCTTATCAAGTGGCTTGTTGAGCATGTAACCGCGGAGACATAGCACATGTGGAGGCTTCACACTATTCTCCGCAGCATCCACGCACAACACACCACGCGCTCCACCGAGAACCACATTATAGTGACTATGAGGAGCTTAACCCAAAGTGAGTCAACCCACCCTAGCAACCGGGCCAATTGGTTGCTTAGGAAGCCTGACTGGATTCACTCAGCACTCCCTGGATTTGAACTTGCGAGTAGTCAGCGTCTTTACTCGCTGAGATACCCAGCCACCAACACCCCCCAGTGTTTAAAATATTTTAATGACACTCTATTTGAATTACTTTCTAGGAGTCCACAGTGCTAAAAGTGAATGACATTGAAGAAACACCCATATGCTTTGTTCTTTATTAGACAGTTGTCACACTGCAAGACTGCAACACATAGTACTAGAATTTTGTCAGAGGCAAATATGTATTGCAAAGACAATTAATCAGCTGCTGCGTCACACAAAGTCATCCAAGACTGCAGATTTTGTTGTACAACAAAATAAATCTTTAATGATCCCTGCATTTTAAATTTCTTGACTCATTTAAAACATTCATAATGGTCTTCAGGCACACACACGCTTGCATACGTACTTGAGCTGTTGCTCCGGGTGTTCTTGAGCTGTTGCACCATGGGATTGAGCAGTCGGCTTCCTTTCAACTTGTTTTTGGAGGCCCTGCGGCGACGGCCTGTAGGGGGCACTGCATGCAGGAAGCCCACGCTGGGTGGAACAGGACGACCCAAGCGAGAATACAACTGCTCAATCTCTCCTCTCTGAAGAGCCTGAAGATCCGAGATCTCCTTCATATGCCTACAGAGAAACAAGTGTTTAGAAACGTTACCTTTAGACTTTCAGAGTGATCACTGTTGGCAAAGCTACTCTGCAACTAAATCTGCAACTTGATATTATGTGATTTTTGAATGAATGAACATTAGGAGTGACAACATTAAATGTGAACAGATACATTTACACTAAATGCAACAATTAAACTAGAAAACTGTCTAATGCATATAACAGAGTCAAAAACGTACAGTAGCAATGAACTGCAGCATTTAAGTATTTTGCCATAAAAACATTTTTTTAAAGATACAGTTTTGAAAAGGTAATTTTGAAGTAAAAGTAAAAAAATATCTAGCCTAAGTGGTGTAACAGTTCAGAGACAGTAATACATAAATAAATAATTGAGTAAATAAGTCTCATTAAAATTTGAAATTCTTGAAAAAAATAAATGTTGGCATAAATAGTGTGGAATCATAAAATTACTTACTTGAAAATCTTACGCCATGCAGTACATACGATTCTGCACTATTTTTTGGTCACTAATCAATCCCATGAGATCAATTTGTGGGAAGTTTGAGTAGATGCAGCTGTATTTCGAAGAACTACCGAAAAAATAATCTTAAAAGCACCATTTAATCTACATTGAAATTTTTTCCACTTAGTTTCCACTCATGAGTTCTTGTTTCAAAAGAGGTTTATATTATAAAGTACAGTAACTGTCCACTACCTTTTGTACACTGAATAAAATGTCCAAACAATACACTTCAGATTTGTTAAAAATCCAGGTTGTTGTACTTGTTTATTTCATACAAATGAAAAAATATATTACATTTTAGAACGTGTATTTAAAATCTTTGTTTTTGAATTTTGTTTAATACAATAATTTCAAAGTAAAATTGTGTAAAATGAGGTTAGTTTAAAAAAATGTGTGTAAAAGGTTTTAAAACACAGTAAAAATATAGAGAAGCGTTACATTCTCACTTTTATAAGTGCAGCACATTGATCATTTAAACTTTAACATACAGATTTATTGAATTGAACTAGGACGCTAACTCAACTCTGCCATCTCCTTATTGCAGACTTGTGTAGTAACATCGGGGAAGTTGTTATTGTTTGCCAATTTAATGTCAAAAATGTGGCATGTTACTTGAAAAACACCGGCAAACAATACAGGTCTGGATTGCATATATGTTGAGCCTGACCCTGTGAGCCGGAACCCTGTGAACTCGCTCGATTTCCAGCTTATGGCCTGTTATGTCAAGCAGACTCAGAAAGTGCGTGTCCAGGAATTTCAGCATATCCCGACCATCTTCTTCCTCAGGAATTCCAACAATTTGGACATTATTCCGCTGTTATGATTCTCCAAATCCTCCAATTTCTCCCAGACAGGCTCCAATTACACCCTGGTTGATAGCGGATTAGCAGCTAATTCCCTCTCTGATAATCAATCCATTTCTCAGCCTCCCCCACTCTGGTAACCACCTCAGTGAATTTCATGTCCATGGCCCTGATGGATCGACATATTGCAGCAGCAAGATCCTCTGACCTTCATCAGCATTGCCAACACGTTCAACAGTTGTCGCCGAATTTCATTCACTTCTCCGTCCAAATCGACTCCCTGGCTTGAGGCCTCCGGAGGGACGTCAGCTTGAGTACGTAAGTGTCTTTTAATGTCTCCAGAGGCCGATGATTTTGAATTCTTTGACATATTGTCTTCCTAGAACAGTAATGGATCAGGGTGTATTGAATCTCACTGGTTTATTACATAAAAAAATATCAAAACTAGCAACGTGAGCAGAGCTCATCGTTCACATGTCCGAACCCTGCATGGCGTCACGTGACTCTCATTTATTTAAATTTATTTGTATAATATCAATGGATCAATGATGGGATGCTCTATTGTTGATTTCTATTAAAATACTAAAAAATGCATTTTACACAAAAACATACTAATTTCTGAGTGAATTCTTTTATTTTGGGGGGGATTCAAGGGGTCATATCATGAAGAATAAAAGTTTCCTTGATATTCTGACATATAAGGGGTCATTACTATAAACGTTTGTTACACTACTGTTCCAGAGACAGTAAAAAATTATAAAAGGTCTCAGTAAATGCTGAAATTCTTGGAAAAACAAAATGTTGTTATAAGTAGTTTGGAATATTTTTTTATTCCTATTTCTAGCTAAAAAAATAGTTAGTGAAACAATTCAGATTTAAATTGTACTAAATTTTAAAAATAAATTACCACCCAAAATCAGGCTGTGTATCTTACTTGCAGGCAGCCATTTTTCTGTCATCTGGCAAAAACAAACAAACAAAAACAAAAAATAGAGGAGCCCTTTAGGCCATGTCCACACTAATATTTATTTTCCAAAATAATATTTTCATCTGAAATGCTGAAAAGGAGGGACTTGAGAGTTTATTTTAACTCTTATTTTTTTGTGTTGTTATCAACCTTTTTGGGAAAAATTCTTTCAGTTAAGCTTAATTGTATTGAACCAGGAATATTCCCGTAATGTCTGTTTTGGAATCTGTGTCTTTACTCACTTCTCTCTGAGTTTCTGCAGCTCTCGTTTCATATCTGCATCCTCAAACTCAGAGTCGTTATCGCTGCTGATGTAAGCAGAGTGGGTGTGACTGCCAACTGACTGGGCAGGTCCATTTGCCATGGGACAGCTGGGCGAATCAGAGCTATGCACGCTACTGCTGTGTCCCGAGCGCCGCAGGAAAGCCACTGCCCGCTTCATAAAATCACTGCCGCTGTACTCTGATAAAGGCTTGATGGGTGGAGTTGCGCTCTGATCCTCCTCACCTGTGTCAGAGGAGAGACACAACCTCTGCGTTGCACACCCATCAGCTGACACTGAACTCTGAATGCAAGCAATCGTTGGTCTGGCCTCAGGAAATGAAACAGGCATGTCCTACAGACAAACAAAAAATCACCATGAAAGTTAGGTTACTTTAGTAACCCTGGTTCTCTAATAAAATAAATGAGGTATCTTACAATGGGAATGCCTAATTAGAAATAAATTAGAATTTCTTTGAAATATTACCAAATTAAAATGATATGTGAATTCTACATTTTAAAGACATTATGTTAAGTATTGGTAAACTTCTACAAGATATCTGATTATTAAATCGACATTGTCTCCTACTGTACATTTACAAGAGGGTGCAACAAATCAATATAAACCAATCAACACTGTGATGTAGCGATTGTTTATTGCAAAGAACATATCTGTCTGTGAACAAAAGTGCATAAAATGATGAAGTCAAAAGATTTTCCCAGTTCATATTCAAAAATATTAAGTAAAAAGGTCAAATGAGAAACTAAACACTTCAATAGATGGTTCTATGTTAATAGTGTTGCACAGTAGCATATACCGCTGCCATAGTACTACCACAAAGTCAAGCTTCATAATACAGACATTATAACAGTGTTTTTCATGAAATACAGTTTTTCATTAAATAAAGAGATTCTGATAAGAAAGCAAGACATAGTCAAAACACAACCGGCAAAGACCTCCACAACAGCATTTTTTAGACGCAGTCAATTTAAAAGGAAATTCAACCTTTAAAACGCATCTCGAGACGAAAAGGTGTCAGTTTTATTTGTTGCGCTGAATCTGTAAGTCATCATCAGTGCTTGGCACACATCCATAATTTGAATGATCATTTATCACTCAAATGTGCATTTATATCTTAAATTCAACAAAAATTCCAATTTCTTTATTGTATGAAACATCTCCAATAACCCCTGCCCTTAACTCCCCGTATGACAAAACCAGCTTTGATTGCACATTTTACTTGTCAGTTAGAGGGCTTTTCCTGTCTAAATGGGTGGTTCTTGGCCAACTGAAGCTTTTATAGAGCCCAGACCTATGCCGCAGTCATGGGTCTGGCTACGTGAGACTAAGCCCCGCATGACATGCTAAAACAGTTGCATGGTAAACCTTCACAGTAGAAACGGCTCTGCCCTTATCTAACAGATCCTGAAAGAAACATAGAACCTCAACCACTATACATAGAAACAGAATGACTTCATCATTCAAACACTGCCTATTTGTGATCATGCAATGAGTGCGTCAAGGATGTAACCCGGTGGCATTTACATTCAGCCTCTATTGTATACTGCACAGTTTGGCAAAAGTCATCCAGGTTTGTATGCATATAGAGAACTCACATATTATGCACAATATAAATACTACAGTACATGCTGCAGGAATAGTATGAATAGTATAGTAGTCTGTTATTCCAAATATCCCTGTGTGTTGACAAACCTGATACAAGTCAGGTGGTGCAGAGTATCTGTTGCTGTGTGTTGTGGATCTGTGTGTGTTCTCGGCTGCAGAAACTGCTGTACATTCATTTATCACATCATCCGTGCCGCCATCTTGAGAACTGCATGAGCTCTACGCACACACGCACACGCACACGCACACGCACACACACACACACACACACACACACATATACAAAACAATAGCAAACTGTGACCATTTCATTCAGAGAAGCATATACATAATTTGTAATTGAGCAGTGATTATGGGCTGGTAACCTGGAAGTGGCTCTTGGATGTGTGTGCATCAGAACTGGCCCCTAAGTCTCTTCTGCTCAAGAGTCTCTTAAAAGCTGGTGGATATACAAAAATAAAAAAATAAATATATATATATATATATATATATATATATATATATATATATATATATATATATATATATATATATATATATATATATATATATACACAAATATTAGGGTTGTCGATGTAACGCGTTAATAAAGTGCAATTAATTTGACAAAAAATGACACAATTAATCGCATGCTTTCCTGAGAAATTCCTGAAAAATGCAAGCTTGCAGTACCACCTGTTCACTCCAGAGGGCAGTAAGTGAAATTTCAGCTGTGTGAGCAACACACAGTTTATACAGTGAACATTTATTACAGCGGACACACAACTCAAACATGCGTTACGTTCTTGCGTTCAAAACACTTGAAGGAGCACAAATGCGATCTAAGGGATCTCAAGATGTGTTTAAAGATTGAGTATTAAACTATATTTAACTTGACACAGTGACCTAAACATTTTATTTTTATGACGCGAAAAAGCATGTGTGTGCGGAGCAAGGTCTTTTCTCAGCACCAGAGCCTTGGGACGCATCATCGTCTCCCGACGCCGCTTTACCTGCTCCGCCCCGCTGCTCCACCCCGTCGGGTATGTCAAAAATAATCGTCCCCTTGGTGCCTTTAGCGCAGAGTTTGGAGGTGTGGCTCTCACTTCCCCACCCGTCTTGCTGGCTGGCCCAGACCATCCGACTTGGTTACGCAATTCAGTTTGCCAGGCCTCCACCCCTTTCATGGGTGTCCGCTTTTCCGAAGTACACGCCGAACATGCCAAGTCCCTGCGTGTGGAAATCACCACTCTTTTACTCAAAGATGCGATAGAGCCTGTCTCTCCAACCGAGATGAAGAAGGGTTTCTACAGCCCTTACTTCATCGTACCCAAGAAAGGCGTTGGCTTACGACCAATCTTGGACTTGCGAGTTTTCAACCAAGCATTGCACAAACTCCCGTTCAAAATGCTCACGCAGAGCATCTTAACACATCTTAACCTGTGTTCGACATCTAGATTGGTTCGCAGCGGTAGACCTGAAGGACGCATACTTCCACATCTCAATTTTGCCTCGACACCGACCCTTCTTACGGTTCGCGTTCGACGGCCAGGCATATCAGTACAAAGTCCTCCCCTTCTGCATGTCTCTGTCCCCTCGTGTCTTCACGAAAGTCGCAGAGGCAGCTCTTGCCCCGCTCCGAGAAGCCGGCATACGCATACTCAATTACCTTGACAACTGGCTCATTCTGGCCCACTCACGAGAGTTAATATGCGCTCACAGAGACCAGGTGCTCGGGCACCTCAGCCGTCTGGGGCTTCAGGTCAACTAGGAAAAGAGCAAGCTCACCCCGGTTCAGAGCATCTCTTTTCTCGGCATGGAGTTAGACTCAGTCTCAATGTCAGCACGTCTCACCAACGAGCGTGCGCAGTCAGTGTTGAGGTGCCTCGCCGCTTTCAGGCCGGGCACAACGGTCCCCTTAAAACTTTTCCAGAGGCTCCTGGGGCATATGACATCCTCCGCGGCGGTCGCGCCGTTGGGGTTGATGCATATGAGACTGCTTCAGCACTGGCTTCAGACTCGAGTCCCGAGATGAGCATGGCACCGCGGCACACACCGTGTGACGATCACCCCCAACTGCCGCCAAACACTCAAACCCTGGACAGACCTCTGTTTTCTACGGGCAGGAGTACCCTTACAGCAGGTATCCCGACGCGTCTTGGTTACGACCGACGCCTCCAGATCGGGTTGGGGCACCGTGTGCAACGGGCACGCAGTAAAAGGCCATTGGAAAAGCTGCCTGGAGTTGTTGACTGTCCTCTTGCCCTGCGGAAGTTTCTCCTGTTAGTTCGAGACAAACATGTCCTGGTCATGTCAGACAGCACCACTGCGGTAGCGTACATAAATCGCCAAGGTGGCGTACGCTCCTGCCACATGTCACGACTCGCCCATCGTCTCCTCCTTTGGAGCCAGCAGCATCACGACAACGCTTGCCCGGCGGAGAGTGGAGGTTTCACCCCCAGTCGGTCCAGCTGATTTGGGAACGGTTAGGAAAGGCCCAGGTAGACATGTTTGCCTCCCGAGAGACCTCCCACTGCCCGCTCTGGTACGCCCGCTCAGAGGCTCCCCTTGGGGCAGACGCACTGGCACACAGTACGCATTTCCTCCAGTGAGCCTTCTTGCACAGGTGTTGTGCAAGGTCAGGGAGGACAAGGAACAAGTCACCCTTGTGGCTCCTTATTGGCCCACCCGGGCCTGGTTCTCGGACCTCGTACTCCTCGCGACAGCCCCTCCCTGGCGAATTCCCCTGAGGAAAGACCTTCTTTCTCAGGGACGGGGCATGCTCTGGCATCCACACCCAGATCTTTGCAACCTCCACGTCTGCCCCCTGGACGGGATGTGGAAGATCTAGCTGGTCTACCACCCACGGGCGTAGCCACGATCAACCAAGCCAGATCCCCCTCTACCAGGCAACTTTACGCCCTGAAATGGCATTTGTTCGCGAATTGGTGTTCTTCCCATGCTGAAGACCCACAGAGGTGCGCAGTTAGGTCAGTGCTCTTGTTCCTACAGGAGAAGTTGGAAGGAAGGCTGTCCCCTTCCACCTTAAAGGTGCATGTTGCCGCTATCGCAGCTCACCATGACCCAGTAGACGGCAAGTCTCTGGGTAAGCATGACTTAATTATCAGGTTCCTAAGAGGCGCCCGGAGGTTAAATCCCTACCGGGCACGTGCCCAAGGTTCCTACCATGCCCTTTAAAGACCAGGTAGTGAACCTGCAAGCGCTTCCCCGGGAGGAGGCAGACCCAGCCCCTTCATTGCTGTGTCCGGTACGTGCCTTGCGTGCCTACTTGGACTCGCACTCAGAGCTTTAGGTGCTCTGAGCAGCTCTTTGTCTCCAAACAGAGGCTTTCCCAATGGGTGGTGGATGCCATCTTACTGGCCTATCGCACCCAGGACATGCCCCCCCCCCCCCCCCCCCCCCCTTGCGGGTCCGAGCACACTCAACAAGGAGTATTGCATCCTCGTGGGCACTGGCAAGGGGCACCTCCCTAGCAGACATTTGTAGAGCAGCGGTTTGGGCAACACCTAACACCTTTGCGAGATTTTACAATCTCAGGGTTGAGTCAGTCTCGTCCCGTGTTTTCTCAGGTCCAAGCCGGTAGAACTCGGTACACGCTGACGATCTGACCGGGTGAATCGCTTGCGTCCAGCGCCCTTTCCATCAGCCGAGGTAAAACAGTGTGCCTTCTTTCCCAGGAGATCCCACCCACCTGGGTCCCTGGTCGATTCCTCCCTTGCCCTTTTGGGCAGGGAGAAACTTGTTGACCCAGTCCACTATGGGTACCCTAGGCTACCCTGTACTGGAATAGGTGCTCCACAGGTCAGGCCTCCTACGCGGACTCCTCCTGTGTGTATTTCTGCGGTACGGTCACCTTACGAGCTGACCCGCGTCTCCCTTAGTCAGTTTCGCTGCCGTCCGGTCACCCCCCCTCCTCGAAGCTGGATCTACCACCGCGTCATTCTTTCCCACATGTGACCGAAGAAGCCATGTGATGTATTTTGCCACCTTTACTTCCCCTTTCGGGCAGGTGTGGCCTCCGCAGGGTCTTTTCCCCCTGAAAGAATAGGAAATTGGGTAAGACCCCCTTCCCTCGATGCGTGTAAGGGCCCTTGCTGCTCTTGCTCTATGCAGAGGAACATAGAGAGAAAAGAGCCAGGCAGGCTTGGCCCGTTCCCAGGTTGGCAAGCATTGCCTTGTTCCCCTCTAGGGTAACCAGAAGGATTCTGACGACTTTTTTGGTGCATTGGGGAAGGGTACGTGCAGACTGAAACACAGTTGGTCGCTTGTGCACATGAAATACCTGCCCGCTCCTGTGTCAGCAGTACACGTACACGGCTCTGCGCATGGCGTGATTTAAAGTGGACCCCTAGTGTCGCTCATGGCCATGTCGCTGAGCCGAGCCACTGCAGTGGCCAGACCATTTCCTCTTCCTCAGAAAAATCCTGAATGGACTCGACGTATTTCCCCGCTTTTATACCCGTATGTCCGGGACGGGGTATGCAAATACTGTCTGCCAACTTCTCATTGGCCTTTTTTCACAGACCAGAGGCATATTCGGCGCTCAAGAGAGACCCCTAGTGTCGCTTCTTCGACATGACGTCTCGTTTCCTCCATCAGGGAATGGAGGTTACATACGTAACTGAGACGTTTTATTTGGTTTTCACAGTTTTGATAAGTTAATATTTTCTGATTAATCTGTTTATTTTTCTTGCCAATTTTTTTATACATAAGTGTAAATTTACAGTATGTCTATAAAGCCCCTATTTGCACTTTTTTGTAAAGACTTGAAATATTATTTAAATACTCTTTGTACCTCCAACAACTCCAAAGCATTGAAAACCATTGCACTATGTAATGAATATAATATCTTGGCATTATAGTAAAATATATCTGTAGTATTGTGTACTATGTATACCCCTGGCTTGTTTCTAAAAAATTTTTTTTTAAAAATGTCTGATGCAGGTGTAAATTGACGGGCCTTAAACAAGCCTTCATAATAAATCTCCAACTGATTGACAAATTTACTTGTGAAATGGATTGCTGTGAACTGTATGCCAATGACTGACTTATGATCAATAATATGGTAGTTACAATACATTGTATTCTAAAGCCGCTTTTGTATTGTCTTATCAATGATTAAATCTTCTGCTACAGGAATGTAAAGCATTTTAATTATCTGAATTTTTTATATATATATATATATATATATATATATATATATATATATATATATATATATATATATATATATATATATAATTTTTGAATATTTAAAGATAACTATGCATAATTATTTAATTATTATATATTGAATTATTGTTATATGAGGGGCTTTCTCAGTAAATATTTGTATATGCGATTAATCGCGATTAATTAATCGGGACACCATGTAATTAATTGGATTAAAATTTTTAATATATATATATATATATATATATATATATATATATATATATATATATATATATATAAATAATATTACAGTTTGTTTGCAAAAATACATTGTAAGCAGAAATGTATTTTAGTCTACAGTACATTTGTATTACTAAAATCTAGATTAACATGTCTACACACACTGTACTTACGGGCAACAGCAGAATCACTTAAAGTGCCCAGACTATCAGATCTCTCTGGAATCTTAGGCTGAAACAGAACGAAATAAAATAAATACAAATAATTCACAAGCATTTATGCAGGTAATAACATAATTTATACCATGGTCTATTCAAATACTCACTTCTGATTGGCTGGAACGTGTGCATTAAATTCACTCAATGCTCCAGTAGTTCCAGTCAGTTTTAATCCCCGTTCTATATTAATGTGCCTACTATCCACTGTTCTCCATAATGAGACATTGCGAGACTTTTACTTTTACGTACAAACTACCTCAATTTGTGAATATAGTGTAGCAAGAGCTGGGATTAATCATCACATCACAAAACACAACATCATCAAGCCATGCAATGCTGTCTTTAAATCAACTGTGAAACACTACAGGAAAAGCGGAAGAGACATCAGTGTTTATCAGCCCCATTTTCAAGGGCGTATCAATGAATTGTACATTCGGAGGGACCAAACCCTTTTTGGTGTTGAGGTCACAAATGTGCCCTTTTTGTCCTTAAAATAGTAAAGGTGCTGAATGCAATGACTTTTGGAATAAAGGCTCTAAATATATTCATTTTTGGTTTAAAAATATAGACTATTCTTTTGATGTTCACACAATAAATACAATTAACATAAATTATATAAATAACAGTAGACTGAAATATACAATATGGCAAGAATTGAGAATTGTATGTATTAAAATAGAGAAATTAATGAGAAAAATGTATATTTAAATATTATTTATATTTTACAATCAAGGTCAGTGGTTGCCAAATTTTTACTAACTCTGTAACACTTTTAGTTTTACACATTCTCTCTACCCCTGGTCTCTTTTGAAATAAGACACTTAGGAGAGTGTTATACAAATGTCAGAATAAATTCAAGTCTTAAAGATAATAGTTAGAAAAACTTAAATTTATTATAAATTATTCATAAATAACATTTTCATACCAAATATGACACTGTCCTTGCTACAACCAAAAAACACAATGGAGTCAAAGCAACAGGTCTGACCATGATCTAATTCAAATCCGAGGGCTGACAACTCTCCTACTTTGAGTTCTATGAATCTTTTTCTAAGACAATATCAAGTGAATTTTCTTAAAGACAACTTCAAAAGCTGGCCAGATAACAGTTTAGTTACCACTGTAACCTTGGTTCCCTGAAAGGAGAGAGCGAGATGCTGTGTCAGTAGCTGATGCAATGGGATAGCTACGCCCAGGAGGGGATTTAAACCTTTTAAAATCTCACCAATCTGCAACACATCATTGCAGCCATATCACCTTGTAGCTTATTAGCTGCCATATCACCCTATATCCCTAGACTGGCTGCCCACTGAAGTTAAGCAGGGTTGAGCCTGGTCAATACCTAGATGGGAGACCACCTGAGGAAAAACTATGTTTGTTGCTGGAAGAGGTGTTATTGAGGCCAAAAGGAGTAGCTCACCCCTGTGGTCTGTGTTTGTCCTAATGCCCCAGTATACTGATGAGGACACTATAGTGTAAAAAGGCACAATCCTTTGGATGAGATGTTAAACTGGTGTCCTGACTCTCTGTGGTCATTAAAAATCCCAGGACACTTCTGGTAATGAGTAGGGGTGTATTCCCAGTGTCCAGGCCAAATCCCTCCCATTGGCATTTATCAATCATGGCCTCCTAATAATCCCCATCCATGAATTGGTTCTATCACTCTCCTCTCCATCAACAGCTAGTGGGTTTTGAGTGTACTGGTGCACAATGCCAACACATCATCCAGGTGGATACTGTACACTGGTGGTTGTTAAGGAAAGTCCCCTGTTCACTATGAAATGTGCTTTGAATATAGTGTCAGAACAGTGCTTAATATTTAATTAGTTTATATTTATATGTAATTATTATTTACATTAAATAATATTGACTAAACCACCTGTTCAGCACTCAGGGCATCCAACTGAAAGTATATATAATTTTTAACTCATAAATATGTATAGTTTGCATAAAAAATTACTGTCCAGCGACCATTAAATAAATTGCCCATGGTATCTTCCTGTGTGACAGAGCTTTATATGACTTATTAACATTTACAGTAAATATTATTGGTTAAACCACCTGTCCAGCAATCAGGACAGTCATAGGAAGACATTTATGTAACTCACAACTTAAAAATATGTAATATTTGCTTTTAAAATGACTGTCCATGGACTATGTAATGTTTGGTGGCCATTAAATGAGTTGAAATTGGGCACATCCTGTATGACTTAAGTAAAAATACAGGAAGAGTCAACCTTCAATTTTTTTAATTGACACCAAATAGATGGTCTATGGACATTCATTTTGTTAAGAATTTTAGTATTTTAGATATGACTAAATCACATTTCAGCACCTTTTAAGTGGGCATAAAGCAGCTCTGTGGACAGAGGAAGACTACTGAGGAAGTCTGGGAGGTATGGGGACAAAATAATAGCTAAGTACTTGAAAACTTGAAAAGGTACCACATTCATTCCTTTCCTTTACAATATACAAAAATGCTATATATATCGAAAAGGTTCTATGAAACATGAGTCCCACTTTCTATGATTTGATTGGTCATCTCAAATGAAACTGATGTGCGGTGATAGACAATAGAGTACACTATAAATTAATAAACAATTATGTAATCTATGCAAAAACTTAATGACAATTAAACAGCAGTGCATAATGGACTGCAGCAGAACACCATTAAGAATATCAATTATTGGGCCTCCCCATGACTATAGTGGTTACAGGCCTCCCCGTAATATGTCATCTCAAGGTCATATATTCTCTGACCTGGATAAAATTGGGAATGCACCTGTACTTTCCTCTTACCCACCCATAACGCTTGTCAGGAAATATGGTTTGACAATCAGCTATGATTTGCTCGGAGGGGAGAGAAGGAAACCAGGACTTATCAACTGCATCTTTCATTGTTCGACAAGATGATTTGAGTCGTAATGTAAAAACATAATCTAATATTGCTGTGCTGCACAGCACACATGTGCTACAAGCCATCGCTTGATCATGCAACGCTGACTGAAGAGCTGAATGCAGACTTAATTGGGCAAAACAATATGCAATTTAATTCTTAATTCAATCAATAGTACAGCCTTAATGGATACCATACCGATGTGTCAGATGTCTGCAGTTTTCAAGTGCTATGTTATATTGTTTTACCCTCATCATGATAGTGCCACTTTTTCAACTGCCACGTCTGTAACAGAGAGATGTAACATTTGCAATGCCGGTTCTTCCTCATTATTGTGAAAATGACAAAGCACAAAGATTAAATATTACAAGCTCTTATGGGTGTTAACCCTTCTACATTATGTGACTTTTATTATTTCTATTTTTTTGAGAGTGTGTGGACATAAAAAAAAAAACTCATGTCCATTTTTCCAAATATTTGTTCAGCTTTTTATTTAATTCATTCAAATAAATGTAATCTTAATCGCACTATACAGTATCTCACAAAAGTGAGTACACCCCTCACATTTTTGTAAATATTTGATTATATCTTTTCATGTGACAACACTGAAGAAATGACACTTTGCTACAATGTAAAGTAGTGAGTGTACAGCTTGTATAACAGTGTAAATCTGCTGTCCCCTCAAAATAACTCAACACACAACCATTAATGTCTAAACCGCTGGCAACAAAAGTGAGTACACCCCTAAGTGAAAATGTCCAAATTGGGCCCAATTAGCCATTTTCCCTCCCCTGTGTCATGTGACTCATTAGTGTTACAAGAGCTCAGGTGTGAATGGGGAGCAGGTGTGTTAAATTTGGTGTCATTGCTCTCACACTCCCTCATACTGGTCACTGGAAGTTCAACATGGCACCTCATGGCAAAGAACTCTCTGTGGATCTGAAAAAAAAGCATCTTTATGCTCTACATAAAGATGGCCTAGGCCATCTAACAAGATTGCCAAGACCCTGACACTGAGCTGCAGCACCGTGGCCAAGACCATACAGTGGTTTAACAGGACAGGTTCAACTCAGAACAGGCCATGCCATGGTCGACCAAAGAAGTTGAGTGCACATGCTCGGCATCATATCCAGAGGTTGTCTTTGGGAAATAGACGTATAATAATAATAATAATTAGTTACATTTATATAGCGCTTTATCAGTAACCTCAAAGCGCTTTACAAGGAAGGGGGGAATCTCCTCAACCACCACCAATGTGCAGCATCCACTTGGATGATGCGACAGCAGCCATATTGCGCCAGTACGCCCACCACACACCAGCTTACTGGTGGAGAGGAGACAGAGTGATGAAGCCAATCAGTATACAGGGATGATTAGGAGGCCATGATGGACAGAGGCCAAGGGGCAAATTTGTCCAGGACACCGGGGTGACACCCCTACTCTTTTTCGAAGGACATCCTGGGATTTTTAATGACCACAGAGAGTCAGGGCCTCGGTTTAACGTCTCATCCGAAAGACGGCGCTCTTTTTACAGTATAGTGTCCCTGTCACTATACTGGGGCGTTACGACCCACACAGACCACAGGGAGAGCACCCCCTGCAGGTCTGACAACACCTCTTCCAGCAGCAACCTGATTTATCGTGAGGTCTCCCATCCAGGTACTAACCAAGCTCAGCCCTGCTTAGCTTCAGTGGGCAACCAGTCTTGGGCTACAGGGTGATATGGCTGCCGGCATGAGTATGAGTGCTGCCAGCATTGCTGCAGAGGTTGAAGGGGAGGGGGGTCAGCCTGTCAGTGCTCAGACCATATGCCGCACACTGCATCAAATTGGTCTGCATGGCTGTCATCCCAGAAGGAAGCCTCTACTAAAGATGATGTACAAGAAAGCCCGCAAACAGTTTGCTGAAGACAAGCAGACTAAGGACATGGTTTACTGGAACCATGTCCTGTGGTCTGATGAGACCAAGATAAACTTATTTGGTTCAGATGGTGTCAAGTGTGTGTTGTGGAAACCAGGTGAGGAGTACAAAGACAAGTGTGTCTTGCCTACAGTCAAGCATGGTGGTGGGAGTGTCATGGTCTGGGGCTGCATGAGTGCTGCCGGCACTGGGGAGCTACAGTTCATTGAGGGAACCATGAATGCCAACATGTACTGTGACATAGTGAAGTAGAGCATGATCCCCTCCCTTCGGAGACTGGGCCACAGGGCAGAATTCCAGCATGATAATGACCCCAAACACACCTCCAAGACGACCACTGCCTTGCTAAAGAAGCTGAGGGTGAAGGTGATGGACTGGCCAAGCATGTCTCCAGACCTAAACCCTATTGAGCATCTGTGGGGCATCCTCAAATGGAAGGTGGAGAAGCACAAGGTCTCTAACATCCACCAGCTCCATGATGTCATCATGGAGGAGTGGAAGAGGACTCCAGTGGCAACCTGTGAGGCTCTGGTGAACTCCATGCCCAAGAGCGTTAAAGCAGTGCTGGAAAATAATGGTGGCCACACAAAATATTGACACTTTGGGCCCAATTTGGACATTTTCACTTAGTGGTGTACTCACTTTTGTTGCCAGCGGTTTAGACATTAATGGCTGTGTTTTGAGTTATTTTGAGGGGACAGCAAATTTACACTGTTATACAAGCTGTACACTCACTACTTTACATTGTAGCAAAGTGTCATTTCTTCAGTGTTGTCACATGAAAAGATATAATCAAATATTTACAAAAATGTGAGGGGTGTACTCACTTTTGTAAGATACTGTATATCTGTGTCTGATTTAGAATGAGCAGAACGCCAGATCTAAAGATCCGTAGATATAAAGTTAACCATTATTGTTATTCTTCCAGTCTAAATTTGCACTGCAAAAATCTATTACAGTTTTAACTAATTAGTGCTGGCAAGTGACCATGGTATAAGCAGCATAATTCATGGCTGGGTTTGTGTTAAATGATTCTAATCCACTTCGCCCGGGTGGTTTGACATCCTAATGAATAAAAATGTTCTAAATATTTTTAATATAACAACAAAAATGTAATAAAAATAAAATTACTAGATTTTTGTGTAGAAAAATGCCTATGACAACAGTAAAAGTTAGTATGGCTGGGAATTCATTAGTGGTGGGGGTTGTGATTATTCTCAGTGACTCGAGTTTGAACTTACTCTCAACACGCAGTGAAAGGATCTCGCTCCTATACTTCACCATTATACTTCTCAATAACCTGGTGAATGATATCCGAACATTTACCAGCCAGAGGCCAATCACAGACATTTTTAGTCAAATAGCGCGAAATTTGAGATAGAGGTTTGCACATGGAGTAAAAGATCGATCTAGGGATTTCAAGATTTGATATCGGGATCGTTCAAATAAAGATTGCAATTTATCAGAAAATCAATATTTTTACCCAGCCATAAATGTTAGTGTCAGATTTAACTAATTAAAGTCATTATTTACTCTTATGTTAATGAGAGACATAAAATGCACCCATTTAATAAAATGACTCTCCAATATTTGAACAATTATCAGCGATTAATCTTAATAAAAAGCAGCTCATATTGATACTGAAATTGATAAAGCTTAATTTTTACCAGTTTCTCTTCTCTCCTCACATTTCCATCACTGCATTGGCTGTCTGACAGCGGAGGTGATCCAGGCGGGTCAGAGGCAGAGCTCGTGGTTTGTGAGGGGTGGTACTCCTGGTACAACAGATTGCGGAGTTTCTCATCTAAAGTCTTTATGGTTCTATCTGTAAACTCGAGTCGTGGTGGCCCTTCCCCATCTGATTCGCCTGGCCCACCCCCTGGTGGCCCCTGTGAGGCAGAACATCCCGATGTGGAGGGCAGGGTTTGTTGGGGCTGATGGGCAGGGCTCTGAGGCTGAGATTGGGCACTGGTAACCGAAGCTTGTGGAGTGGGCATAGCAAAATGCTGCTGCAGTACCACCTGTTGGGTGTGACTCCCGGGCGGCTCTGTACTAGAGCTGCATTTGTGGGCTATCGGCTGGTGAAGGGTTTCGTTTACTTTCTGGGTGACTTCCAAGGATACAGGAGGCACAATGTGGCAGCATGGGATGTCAGGAACCATAGAAACGCCTGAACACACAACCTGAGAGCCATCCGCTGAGTGAGCGGGCTCAGAGAGGGGTGGTTGTAGCAGAGATGGCCGTTTCTGCAGAGCTTTGGCACTGACTGTGTCGACATCATGTGTTTGAGGTGTCGAGGAACTCTCTCGGTCTGGAAGACAAAACGTTTCGATGCAAGAAAGAGAAAGATGTCAAATATAGGTTATAAAACAAAAGTTTAAATGAATGGTTCATCCAAAAGTGAAAATTCTGTTTTCATTTACTCAACGTATTAAGTAAGTGATAAGAGAATTTTCACAAAATCACAAAATGAGAAATTTGGCCTCTCTATTACATACAGTATAATGTAAGTGAATGAAGCCTGGGGCTGTCAAGCTTTAAAAAAAGAAATTTAACTAAATGCACCACTAAAGTAACATAAAAGTAGTCCATATGACTCTTGCACTATATTTTAAGTCTTCTGAAGTCATACAATAGCTTTAAGTGAGGAACTGACTAAAATGTTAATAATTATTCATTGATAATTTTATCCTCCACTGAAGCTCTAAAATGTACAACAAACGTCATAGGGACTAAAAAATTGAACGATGAATGTATTCTCATGAATTGGTTCTCAGTGTCTCCCATTAATTTCTTAGACTGTCCTGCCACAGTTTCATAATGACCTGAAAATATTTTTACACTTCTCATATTAACATAAAAGTTCTCTAACATAGCAGCTCTCACTCCCAGTCAGTCAGCACCCTCAAACGAACCTTAGAGCCCTCTTAAATGCAGACCATGGCAATACTGCCCGTGGGTCAATTTATCATAAACTTTATTTTATTAGATCTTTCATTTATCTGGCTTTTGGACCTATCACACCCCAATCAGAGATTTATACTTGCACAAATTGGAAATGTTTTGCCTTATGTCATACTTAATAATAACTCTGAGGAGCAAGTTATGTAACGTTAGGCTATTCGTAATGTTAACTAATCAAGTTGAAGTAATGCTACTGTTTTAAGCTTAATATTTGTACTCTTGGTTTTCAGATCATGAGCATTTTTAAATATTTCAAGAAGAATGAGTGAAATCCACCACCAGATGAGGAAGAAACAGTTACAGAGGTAACTAGCTAGGATAGCTAGCATAGTTAGATGGCAAGTCAATAGCCAAACAGACTATTCCTAGGCTACTGTCAAGAAATAAACTGGAGTAACAGTAGAATTTTGATGTTACTATTTACTGGTAGATGGTCCGAGATCCACCCACCATAGTCTCACAAAATCCTGAGCAAAATATTTATGCTAAAATCATAAGCATTCATCATTCTTTTGAGGGCTACGGTAGAAGGGGCATTTACAGTGAAATACTAATTAAATAGAATTTTATAAAAAATATTTTAATTATATATATATATATATGGAGTTTGCATGTTCTCCCCGTGTCTGCGTGGGTTCTCTCCGGGTGCTCCGGCTTCCTCCCACCATCCAAAGACATGCAGGCTAGGTTAATTGGTGTCTCCAAAAAAATTGCCCTAGGTGTGGATGTGAGTATGAGTGTGTGTCTGTATATGTGTGGCCCTGCGATGGACTGGCGACCTGTCCAGGGTGTACCCCGCCTTTCGCCCAATGTTAGCTGGGATAGGCTCCAGCCCCCCGTGACCCTGTACAGGATAAGCGGTTGAAGATGAATGAATGAATATATATATATATATATATATATATATATATATATATATATATATATATATATATATATATATATATATATATATAGTTTTTTTTATTATTATTATTTTTTTTTTAATTAAAAATATTTTAGATAAAAAATGTATTTTATTTAAAATAAAAGTTACTTAAAACATTATTAAAAAAAATACTTATTATTTTTATTGAGACTGACATTGTGCAGAACTGGTTGTTAAAAAAACAGCAGCAAAATAGCGCCCTCAACTGTCATCTGTTATGAACAACATGGCATAAAAATGGCATTATGCCACAATAATTAGCTGCAACTGCAATATGATGAGATCCTGCAAAATTATTGACAGGCAGAAAGTGTCAATGACCGTATAATAATGACAGAATTTTAATTATTGGGTGAGCTACCCATGTAAATTCAGGGGATCTGTGCAATTGATAAACATTAGTTTGTGTGTGTGTGTGTGTGTGTGTGTGTGTGTGTGTGTGTGTGTGTGTGTGTGTGTATATTACTCTTGGCTGCGTGTTCTCTGTCAGATGTGGGCGTCTCAGCCACAGGACAGATGATGAACCAGCGTTTTCCTGTGTGAAGCACTGTCAATACAAGATAAGGCAAATTAGTGTAAAGGATTCATGAACACTAGTTACAGTGAGACATGTAGGGAATGCGTATGTCTTATTACCATTTTGTTTATAAACTAGCTGCTCAGACTGGGTTTCCTGAGGCTTTGCTCCCTACAGAGGGAATAAAAGAAGAAAACAGCATCCATTACATGAAATCAAGTAAGCAGAAAAGATTATACTATTAAAGGACTGGTTCACCCAAAAATTACATTTCAGTCATTGTTTATTCACCCCCGTGTGGTTTTAAGCCTATATTACTTTTTTCTTTTTCTTAACAAAGGGAGGAATTGAAAAAAATAAATAATGTTGTGCTCAGTGATGTCATACAATGGCAGTTTATGATGACTACCTCTTATAGGGTTATATTAACATGGGGGTGAGTAAACAATGATTTCATTTTTGGGTGAACTATCCCTTAAGCATATTTGTCTAATGTATACATATTTCATTTTTATTTCATTAATTCAATATTATTTAAACAGTACTATCAGAAAGGTTTTTTTTTTTTTAAAGAATTGAACAATGTCAAAGGTGCACTTAGTAATTGTTTATGATACACTTAGACTGCAGTCAACACCTCATGCAAGTGCACATCATTTTAAAGTCAACATGAAAACAAAACGGTCTTTCTTTGACATTGTGAGAAAGTCAGTGACTTAAAACAGATTTCCCAGAATTACTGTTAATTTCTTTATAAGTTTCATACACTTTTTAACCAATACATTTTCATGACTTCTCCATGACTTTTTGGATAAGGATTCTTAAAAATCAAACTGGAAAAATATTAATTCATTAGACAATTTTCCATGACTTCTCCAGGCATTTTAACACACCTTTTATTTCTCCCCAATTTGGAATGCCCAATTCTCAATGCGTTCTAAGTCCTCGTGGTGGTGTAGTGACTCATCTCAATCCGGGTGGCGGAGGACGAATCTCAGTTGCCTCCACATCTGAGACAGTCCATCCGTACATCTTATCACGTGGCTTGTAGAGTGTGTTACCGCGGAGACCTAGCGCGTGTGGAGGCTTTACGCTATTCTCCGCAGCATCCACGCACAACTCACCACGCGCCCCACCGAGAGAGAGAACCACATTATAGTGACCACGAGGAGGTTACCACATGTGACTCTACCCTCCCTAGCAACCGGGCCAATTTGGTTTCTTAGGAGACCTGGCTGGAGTTGCACAGCATGCCCTGGATTCAAACTTGCAACTCCAGGTGTGGTATTCAGCGTCTTTACAAGCTGAGCTACCCAGGTCCCCCTCTTTTAACACACATTTAAAATCCTCTAATATCTCCAGTTTTTCCATGTATGTGGGAACCCTTTATGGTAAAACTTACTTAAAAAAGGTATATATCGACTCTTCATGTAGATTAATAATAACACATTTGAGTTAATTTTAAGAATATGGCAACATTTGTTGTGTCCACTTAAAGATAAACTGTACTTATATAATGTAAATCATAATATTTGATGTGATGTGAATGTAAAGCAGGTGTGTCACATGTGAGTCAGAAGCTCCAGCGTCTGGTGTCTGATGCAGGGGTGATGTCTTGACGGAGCTCTTCTCTCCCTCTGCATCTTCACTCAGAATGTCCTCTGCTTTATCCATGATGTCCTTCAGCTGCTCAATGAACATCTCTCTTTCCAGTAACAAAATAAACTCATTCTCGACCTTCAGGAAACAAAAACAGAATTGTGTTTCAGGAGCTTCACAATGACTTGGAGCATCTCCAAATTCAGCATACATTTACTTCAAGAAGGTATCAAAAATCATTTTGGAAACTGATGATTGTAGATGTGGGGAGGGAGAGAGAAACTAGAGGTGGATGTCTCACCATATATGTGGCGATCTCCTCTGGAGCATCTCCGTCAAGGTCAAATTTGAAGGTCACCATCTTGTGATTATGAGTCTCCAGCTGACACTCTACCATCTTATCTCCTGTGTCACACACCTGCACAAGAGTTTATCTATTAAAGGTGCTGTAAGCGAGTTTTTCATGGAAAGACAAGCAAAACATTTTCCTACTCCCTGGGAGATATTACTGAAATTAATGTACGCAGATATCTCACCTGTCTCTGTGACAGCTCTAGACTCTGTAAACAGCAAAGAAAAATGTGTCCGTGGACCACGGTCAATGACACGTTCTGCCTGTCAATAATTTTGCAGGATCTCATCATATTGCAGTTGCAGCTAATTATTGTGGCATAATGCCATTTTTATGCCATGCTGTTCATAACAGATGACAGTTGAGGGCGCCATTTTGCTGCTGTTTTTTTAACAACCGGTTCTGCACAATGTCAGTCTCAATAAACCTAATTTTGGTATCTGTGGAGTGTGTGGGTTTGCAAAGATGGGGCGTAACTAATACAATGGCGCATTCTTGTGAAAGTAGAACGGTTAAAATCACTTACAGCACCTTTAACTAGACAGGTAAAGATCATCAGGTCAAACTTTAGGTTGGCTTGAAAAAGCCTAGACTGAAAGTTTATTGATAGAATGCTTAGCTAGGCATTGCTAACATGTTTTAGCATGTTGCTAGCATGTTTTATCACTTAGCTAAACATTGCTAGCATGTTTTATCATGTTGCTTTGCTAGGCTAGGCTTTTGCATTTGGTTGCTATGCAGTTACCAGAGTTATACTAATAAGGCTCCTTGCTAGCATGAGTCAAATGACCCAACCCGGAATTCTCTACAATGTTCTGGTGCAGAGATATGTTTTGCTACACGGTTGCTAGAGTAACCCCATCTGGTTGCTAGGCACTTACCAGAGTGATACTCAAAAGGTTCCTTGCTATCCTGAGTCAAGTAAGCCATCCTGGAAGTCTCTATGATATTCTGGTGCTGAGATGTGTTTTGCTACTCAGTTGATAGGGTGACCCCATCTGGTTGCTAGGCAGTAGCTAGGGTGATACTAACAAGGCTCCTGGCTAGCCTGAGTCAAATGACCTAACCCAGAATCTCTACAATTCTCTGGTGCAGAGATATGTTTTGCTACTTGGTTGTTAGAGTGAGCTCATTTGGTTGCTAGGTAGTTACCAAGGTAATACTCAAAAGGCTACTTGCTACACTGAGTCAAATTAATGAAATCGGAAGTGCTAGGCAGTTACCAAGTTCATTCTCAAAAGGCTCCTTGTTTCTCTGAGTCAAATTAACGAAACCGGAATTTGCTACCCTGAG
This sequence comes from Moxostoma hubbsi, assembly GCA_032164185.1. Lineage (NCBI taxonomy): Eukaryota > Metazoa > Chordata > Actinopteri > Cypriniformes > Catostomidae > Moxostoma > Moxostoma hubbsi. The sequence goes on from JAVLUX010000018.1 coordinate 42,373,158, forward strand.
TCAAATGAAGGAAACCAGAGTTCTCTATGATGTTCTGGTCCAGAGATATGTGATTTGTTACTTGGTTTCACAGTTAACCCCATTTGGTTCATAGGCAGTTACCAAGGTGATACTCAAAAGGTTCCTTGCTACCCTGATTCAAAAAAATTAAACCAGAATTCTCTACGATGTTCTGGTCCAGAGATATGTGATTTGTTACTTGGTTTCAAAGGTAACCCCATTTGGTTCATAGGCAGTTACCAAGGTTATACTCAAAAGGCTCCTTGCTACCCTGAGTCAAATGAACGAAACAAAATTTCTCTATGATGTACCGGTGCAGAGATATGTGATTGCTTACTTGGTTGCTAGGGTAACCCTGTCTTGTTGTTAGGCAGTTACCAAGGTGATACTCAAAAGGCTCCTTGCTACAATAAGTCAAATGAATGAAACCAGAAGTCTCTATGATGTTCTGGTGCAGAAATATGTGATGTTACTTTCTTAGTAGGGTAACCCCATTTGGTTGCTAGGCAGTTACCAAGGTGATACATGAAAAGGCTCCTTGCTGCCCTGAGTCAAATGAACAAAACCAGATGTCTCTATGATATTCTGGTACATAGATATGGATTTTTTACTTGGTTGCTAGGGTAACCCCATCTGGTTGCTAGGCAGTTGCCAAAGTGATACACAAAAGGCCACTTGCTACCCTTAGACAAATGCACGAAACTGGAAGTCTAGGATAGGATGGGATGTAGATTAAATCCTCAAAAGGAGCTATATCAGGGAAACATTTTCACACCTTGAATGGGAGTCAATATAAAATCATATCTGTTTGTAAGTCTGATACTGGAATACCACGATTCCAATCAGTTAGAAAAGATAGAGCGTAATACTTCAGAACAGCCTGAACGTTTGTTGCGAATTTGGTGGCTGTAGCATAAAAACTGTAGGAGGAGTTACTCTTGATATCTTTGTCTAAAAAGAAAAATAATAATTAGAGAAGTAAAGTTCATCATGACAAACTTTAGGCTGGCTTGAAAGTCAAGTCTGAAAGTTTATTGATAGATAGAATGCTTAGCTAGGCATTGCTAACATGTTTCTGCATGTTGCGTTGCAAGGCTTTTGCAATTGGTTGCTAGGCAGTAACCAGGGTGATACTCAAAGGGCTCCTTGCAAGCCTGTGTCAAATGACCTAACCCGGAAGTCTCTACAATGTTCTGGTGTAGAGATATGTGATTTGTTACTTGGTTATTAGGGAAACCCCATCTAGTTGCTAAGCAGTTACCAAGGTGATACTCAAAAGGCTCCTTGCTACTCTGAGTCAAATTAATGAAAGCAAATGTCTCTATGATGTTCTGGTGCAGATATATGTGATTTGTTACTTGGTTGCTAGGGTAAACCCATCTTGTTGCTAGGCAGTTACCAAGGTGATACTCAAAAGGCTCCTCTCTACCCCAAGTCAAATTAATGAAATTGGAAGGCTCTACAATGTTCTGGTGCAGAGATATGTGATTTGTTACTTGGTTGCTAGGGTAACCCCATCTGGTTGCTAGGCAGTTGCCAAGGTGATACGAAAAAGGCTGTTTGCTGGTCTGAGGTGGTTGTATCTTAAAAACTGTGGGAGGAGTTACTCTTGATAATTTTTTCTTAGAAGAATAACAAAAATAATACTCTTTCAAGCCAACCTGATTATATATTATATTATATTTGAGAAATGGCCTGAACATGAAATCAATATAATACTATTCACCCTTTTTGTTAATAAATGACCATGCTTTTTTGTATGATTCAGACAATTTTCTTTCGAAGAAAGAAATAATATTCACCAATAACATCATAACATCAGTCCTGATAGATACAAATTCTGTTCTACATTATTTCCCGCTGAATACTTTAACTGTGAACTAGTGAAGTCTTCCCTTGCAGAAAAAACTCCATTTACTTTTGAACTAATTAACATGAAAAACCTTCAGAATGTAAAAGAAAAAATCCTATAACTCATCTTTAAAAACCAGCGATTCAGGCTCTGTGTCCTTGTTTACAGGCAGAAAGATTATTTTTTTCCTCCAACACCTTCCATCACAATTTACAGTTTTGAAATGCAGGTGGCGCTCTGACGCAGCTGAACACTCGCCATGTGCTCATCCATAGACATTCAGTCTATTCTGAGATCCCACACACCTTCTCCACCTTTTTGTTGAAAATCTCGGTTTCTGAGTGGACTACAAGTTCAGATCAAGAGATTCTCAGTTTTGCGATAATGTATAAAACTTCACATCATTGATAGTAGGCAACATATTTTGCTGATGATGTGTTTATCATGCTTTTTCTGCTAAACTGCATATTTTGTTATTGACATCTGAGACATAACATTGGATTATTTACACAAGGAAGCTCACAGACAAGTAGAAAATGTCTGCTCTCTCTCTTCTCATGTGTGAAGTTTGTGTGTCAGGTCTAGACTTACTTTGATCATGGTGAGTTTGGGTCTGTTGATCTTGTCTTGTCGTGAGCGTGAGGATTTGCGATGAGGTTTCCGGACTCTGGATTCACTGCGAGCTCTGTTTGAGCCCTCATTCCCATCACTCATCTCTTTACCAGACGTGGCATCTGAGTTTACACTGAGAAAAAGCACAAATTTGAGTTCCTGTATCAACAAGGTTTTTAACTCCACAGACATGCTAGATGAAAAAGAATATGATGTAAAAAGAGAGAATATTACCTGTCATTAGTGGACACTGCTGGTACTGTCTGTTTATCCTGAACAAATTCCTACAATGTGTCCCAGGCAATAAAAAGAACATTTAGTTAAGTGTCATATATAATGTACAAGAAGCTTCAATAGAAACTACAATTTCAAAAGTTTAATAGAAAAAACAGAACAATTACGCAATGAATTCATTGGTAAGGGCAAAACATTTTCGAGCTTGACTCGATTAACATTTATTCCCCACATTTTGTGTCAGTAAAATAACTTTAACTTTGTTGTCAGCAATTGTGTATCTTATTTATGTTGCTGCACACGAGAATTATCAACTTTCAAGTTTGTGATACATTTTTAGTGGATCGATCCTGAATCGTTTGACAAATTGTATACATCAGTGAATCAGTGACTCAGCAACTCACCACAAATCCTCTAATACGCATAAAAACACAACACACACAGATACATTTGAAACAGTGTTCACACTGAGAGCGTGCCTTTGAGCTTTAAAATGTTAACTATTATGGGAGCTCACTAGGTTTTTGAACAGAGCCTGTATTCTCATTATATATCGTCACTGTACTTCAGATACTGATATGCAGTCTATGTTCAGTGACTGGATGAGAATTCACCTCAGCAGACACTTCAGTGTTGGCAGGTCCCCCTCCACTTGCACTAGTGCTGTGCTGCTGCAGTGTTTGAGTCAGATCGCTGCTGCCCTCTTGGTATTGCTGACTCAGACCAGCACTGGCTACAGAACGTGGGGCGGTGGGTAAAGAAGCTGGCGCTTGGCTCGTGAGCTGAGGAATCTGGTTTAGGTCCGGAGGCACTGCAGAGCTGAACGTGTCAAGGACGGGCCTGAAGGGTACTGTGGGCGGCTGAGGGATTGGCTGAGGTGCATTATTGTTGGTATTGGGCAACAGGATAGTAGCATTCTGGGTGGCAGTTTGAGTGAGGTGTGACATTATCTGAGAGGTATTGACATGATCTGAGCTATTGGGAGTGTTCTGGTCCATTTGAACAGTTTGGTGTTGGTTGGTCAAGGATGCCTGAAAAATAAATTCTCCATGATTTTACAAAAGACACAAATCGATACATTAGGTTCATTGGTGAAATATATGTACTGACTTGAGTGAAATTCAAATATAGTCCCCCAAAACTGGAACTTGACCATGGCTAAATATTCACATTTTTTGCTCTGAAAAATGTTTGATTCTGAAATTTGGTCACAAATAAAAAAAAAATGTTACAATTCAAATGATTATTTTAATCAATATATGCTGAAGTCACAGGTAGATCTAGGTTTCGTGCTCTGAAATCACATTTGTGTTTGGGTTCAGATTTAAAAAATCATATTTTCATGTAAAGTTTGGGATATTGCATATAAAATGCTGAATGGAAACACCAAGATGCTAAATGCGCATTAAAACAGATGTTCTCGCTTGTCGTGGACAAGCGTAGCTTCTTTTCCACCATCTTGCCAAACATTTCTCATCACAAAACTGCATCATTCCATGCCGATCCGGGCCAGTTGGCGTGGTTACAGGTTATTTTTCCACCGTGGTGTGGTGAAATCAGGAGAATGTCTGTCTTGGGTGACGGCATGAAAGGTAAACTTTGGGGCAAGTGCGCTATGGATTGATGATCGCATGTTCCCATTTATAGGACTGCTTTGTTCCGCTGGTGTTATTCTGCTAATACACAGAAAAGACAGCCCATGTCGCAAAAAGGAAAGCAAAGAGAAAAAGGTGAGAGGTTTATCATCATGAGGGCTCATGTATGCCACCGGACATGAACAAACAGAAAGGTAGAAGTTCCCAAACTAGCTAAAAAGAATATTTCTTGAAAAAATATTATCTAAGTATTATTTGAAAATAGTATAAGTTCATATACTGCATATTTACATATTTGGAGTTTAATGAGCTTGCAATCTGCTTCCCTATCTAAAAAGGCATGTAAAAAAATAAATGTATGCTACAATACTATTTAAACATAAAATCATGAAGATACACTAAACATACACAATTTTTTAGTAACTTCAGCCAAATATAAGCAAACTTGGCAAGCTAGAAAGAACTAAAAGCACTATAAGTTAACTTGGACTCACCACGTATTAAAGCAATTCAACCAGCACAGTTGAGTACGGTTAGCTAACTGTACTGAGAATTATGTGGCGAGAACAGTTTGCCGAACCGTACTCATGTGCAAATGCTCCTGTAACTGCTCTGTATCGTGCTCAGAACCATTCAGCCCGATGGTGGAAAAGTGGCAAATGTCATCACACAGGATCTAAAATTTTGCTCTGGTCATGCTGAAATGCCAGAGCCAAAGCCATTAAAAATGATTGGCTACTATTACCTTCCAGAACTGCCTCACATGCTATTGTTCCCACATATAAAACATCTGCTGCCGATGGCAAGCTAACATGAGACAAAGGAAATATCACTTTTGTTCTCTTGAACACATGGGATGAATACACTGCTTTTTTATGATATTTAGAGTTTTTGCATAAATTAAATTTGTAACTTGGACGGAAACATGAATATTCAAGTTTATTCCATTTTGTGGTGTTTCTGCACAACCACTGTGTTGCACAGCAATCTATTATTATACAGAATGATATTCCTTCTCTTTCCCGCTAAAAAGACCAGCATTGCTGGTCACTACCTTATGTTGTGTTCCCCGTCTGTCACTTACTTCGACGTTGTGTCAAAGAAGCGACACTAGGGGTCTCTTGAGTGTCGAATATGCATCTGATCTATGAAAAAAGGCCAACGAGAAGTTGGCAGACAGTATTTGCATACCCCGCCCCCGGACATACGGGTATAAATGCGAGGAAATACGTTGAATTAATTCAGAAATTTTCTTGGGAGCCGATGGTTGTGTCTGCAGTGAGCCGCAAGTCACACACCCGTTCCTGTTCCTCTGATGCTCTCTGCTGTTGGCGCACTACAGCAGCTTTCTCCTTCCCTGCAGAGCAGTGCAGTTTGCCCCTGGGCACTTTGACAGTGCAAAGAGCTTAAAAGAGCTGTAAAAGAGTGATATTTCTTATAAAAGAGAATTTTCCTCTATTAGAGCAATACACAGCAGCGTTGAACATCCTTTTCATGACATGTCTTTTTAAAGATGCCTTTCCACCCCTGTGTAGTTCCTGGATGCGGTAGAGTGCTCTCCGCTTCAGACGGCCACAGGCGTTGTCTCGTGTGTCTGGGCAGCGATCACACCGAGGCAGCGTTTGTGGATGGTTCATGCTCTCACTGCGAGAGCATGACAATGGCAACGTTGCAGTCGCGGCTCATTTTCAATAGAAAGCATGCCACTCCAGCCGCCCCCCGCATTGCTCCTTCTTCCCACGGGATTGAGGACGATGCGGCTGGCGATGGAAGCGATCTGCGGATGGCAGTGGGTGCAGCTCCGCCGGGTACGCCCCCTCGGACCACCCGGCCCCAGCACGCTCGTTGACTCCCGTCTGTGCTCGACGCAACTCGGATAACTCCCCTAGGCTGCCACCTTCGGGCCAGCACACCCAGGCTGAGGCTGATGCACAGATGACCGACATGCTTTCCCGGGCCGACTCCAGCGTGGGGTTGGATTGGAACCCTCCATCCTCACGGTTGGATGACTGGTTCCTGGGGTCTGGACGCCGCTCACAGCCTCGCCCCAGGTTGACAGGGCTGTTGCGCTTCCCCAGGTTGACAGGGCTGTTGCGCTTCCCCAGGTTGACAGGGCTGTTGCGCTCCACCTGTGCCCCAGAAACACTACCACCTGGCGGGGTCACCCTGTGCTCCCATCCAAGGCCTGTAAGACGATGTCTTCATTGATCACCAAAGCCTACAGCGCCACCGGACATACCGCTTCCGCCCTGCACGCCATGGCACTCCTGCAAGTCCACCAGGCCAAGGCACTTAAAGATCTGCACGGGGGTAGCCCTGATCCCAATGTGTTGCAGGAATTGCGCTACGACCTCGCCCTCAGAGCCACGAAGGTCACAGCGCAGTCACTTGGGAAGGCGATGGCCACGCTCGTGGTCTATGAATGTCATCTGTGGCTGAACTTGGTCGAGATGCATGAGACGCACCCTCGCCTCCCGACGCCATACTACCTGCTCCGCCCCGCTGCAAAGCTCTGTGGATACGTCAAAAATACTCGTCCCCTTTGGTGCCCCTAGCGCGTAGCTTGGATGCGTGGCTTTCACTTCCCAACCAGTCACGCTGGCTGGCCCAAACCATCTGACTTGGTTACGCAATTCAGTTAGCCAGGCCCCGCCCCCCTTCGCGGGCATCCGCTTTACCGCAATACACGGCAAGCATGCCAAATCCCTGTGTGCGGAAATCGCTACTCAAATACATGATAGAACCTGTGCCTCCAACCGAAATGAAGAAGGGTTTCTACAGCCCTTACTTCATTGTACCCAAGAACTCCCGTTCAAAATGCTCATGCAAAAACACATCTTAACTTGCGTCCGGCATCTAGATTGGTTCACAGCGGTAGACCTGAAGGACGCGTACTTTCACGTCTCAATTCTGCCTCGACACCGACCCTTTCTACGGTTCGCGTTTGACGGCCCGGCGTATCAGTATAAAGTCCTCCCCTTCGGCATGTCTCTGTCCCCTCACGTCTTCACGAAAGTCGCAGAGGCAGCCCTTGCCCCACTCCGAGAAGCTGGCATTCGCATACTCAATTACCTCGACGACTGGCTCATTCTGGCCCAATCCCGAGAGTTACTATGCGCTCACAGAAACCAGGTGCTCAGGCACCTCAGCCGTCTGGGGCTTCAGGTCAACTGGGAAAAGAGCAAGCTCGCCCCGGTTCAGAGCATCTGTTTTCATGACTGTTTTCTTTGCCCTGCGAAAGTTTCTCCAATTAGTTCGAGACAAACATGTCCTAGTCAGGTCAGACAGCACCCCTGCGGTAGCGTACATAAATCGCCATGGCGGCTACTCGCCTGTTGTCTCCTCCTTTGGAGCCAAGAGCGACTCAATTATGCATTTCCCCCAGTGAGCTGTGCTGTGCAAGGTCAGGGAGGACGAGGAACAAGTCACCATAGAGGCTCCCTATTGGCCAACCCGGGTCTGGTTCTCGGACCTCGTATTCCTCGCGACAGTCCCTCCCTGGTGAATTCCCCTGAGGAAAGACCTTCTTTCTCAGGGACGGGGCAAGCTCTGGCATCCTCTCCCAGACCTTTGGAACCTCCACGTCTGGCCCCTGGACGGGACATGGAAGATCTAGCTGGTCTACCACCTGCCGTCAGAGACACAATCAACCAAGCCAGAGCCCCCTCTTCCAGGAAACTTTACACCCTGTAGTGGTGCTTGTTCGCAAATTGGTGTTGTTCCCAGGCTGAAGACCCACAGAGGTGCCAGTTAGGTCAGTGCTCTTATTTCTGCAGGAGAGGCTGGAGGGGAGGTTGTCCCCTTCCACCCTAAAGGTATATGTCGCTGCTATTGCGGCCCACCATGGCGCAGTAGACAGCAAGTCTTTGGGTAAGCACGAATTAATCATCAGGTTCCTAAGAGGCACCCGGAGGTTCAATCCCTCCCAGCCAAGCCTGTTCCCCTCCTGGGATCTCTCAGTGGTCCTCGCGGGCCTCCAGAGACCTCCCTTAGAGCCGCTAGAATCAGTTGGACTCAGGGCCCTCTCCCTTAAGACTGCCCTGCTGATCGCGCTCGCCTCCATCAAGAGGGTCGGGGACCTGCAAGCGTTCTCTTTTAGTGACACTTGCCTGGAGTTTGGTCCAACAGACACATATGCGATCCTAAGACCGCGACCGGGCTACGTGCCCAAGGTTCTTACCTTTAGAGATCAGGTAGTGAAACTGCAAGTGCTGCCCCGGGAGGAGGCAGACCCAGCCCCTTCGTTGCTGTGTCCGGTACATGCTTTGCGTACCTACTTGGATTGCACACAGAGCTTTAGATGTTCTGAGCAGCTCTTTGTCTGCTTTGGCGGACAGCGGAAAGGGAACGCTGTCTCCAAACAGAGGATTTCCCACTGGGTCATGGCCTATTCAATGGCCTATCACACCCAGGCAAGGAGTGTTGCGTCCTCGTGGGCAATGGCCAGGCAGGCCATTATGTAGAGCAGCGGGTTGGGCAACACCTAATACCTATGCAAGATTCTACAATCTCCGGGTTGAGTCAGTATCGTCCCGTGTTTTCTCAGGTCCGAGCCGGTAGAACTCATTAACACGCTAACAGACTGACCGGGTGGATCGCTTGCACCTGGCGCCCTTTCGAGGCGCCGAGGTAAAATTGTGTACTTTCTCTCCCAGGAGATCCAACTCATTCGGATCCCTGGATGATTACTCCCTAGCCCTTTGGGTCCACAGCTCATTGGAGGAACTCGCCGACCCAATCCACTGCGGGTACTTAATCTACCCTGTACTGGAATAGGTACTCCACAGGTCAGGACTCCTACGTGGACTCCCCCTGTGTGTATTGTCCATGGTACGGTCCCCTTACGAGTAGACCCGCGTCTCCCTTAGGCAGTCCCAGCTGCCCTCTGGTCGCCATGTTGTAGCAACTCCCCCCTCCTAGCGAGGCTGGATCTACCACTGCGCCACTTTCCACATGCCACCTAAAAACACGTGATGTATTCGCCACTCTTACCTCCCCTTCCGGGCAGGTGTGGTCTCCGCAGGGTTTTTTCCCCCTCAAAGAATAGGAAACTGGGTAAGACCCCCTTCCCTCGATGTGTGTAAGGGCCCCGGCCGTTTCTTGCTCTATGCGGAGAAACATAAAGAGAAAAGAGGCCCAGCCAGGCTCGGCCCATTCCCAGGTTGGCAAGCATCACCTTGTTCCCCTGTCTAGGGTAACCAGAAGGATTCCGACGACTTTTTTGGGGCATTGGGGAAGGGTACGTGCAGTCTGACACAGCTAGTCACCTTTGCACGTAAAATACCTGCCCGCTCCTGTGTCAGCAGAACACGTACACGGTTCAGCGCATAGCGTGATTTAAATTGGACCCCTAGTGTCGCTTCTTCGGCACAAAGGCAAAGTGAGCGACAGACGGGGAATGACTAGGTTACATATGTAACCTCCATTCCCTGATGTAGGGAACGAGACGTTGAGTCCTCCCGGCCACGTCGCTGAGCCAAGCCACTGTTGTGGCCAGACCATTTCCGGCTCCTCAGAAAAATCCTGAATGAATTCGACATATTTCCTCGCCTTTATACCCATATGTCTGGGGGCGGGGTATGCAAATACTGTCTGCCAACTTCTCATTAGCCTTTTTTCATAGATCAGAGCCATATTCTGCGCTCAAGAGAGACCCCTAGTGTCGCTTCTTTGACACAACGTCTCGTTTCCTCCATCAGGGAACGGAGGTTACATACGTAACCTAGACGTTTTGGTTGATGTTCCCCCATCATGGGATGCTGGTGTGCTGAGGTCTCCATCAGGCTTTTCAACTAGAGCTTAACTAGCTTCATCAGAAAGACAATGCTGGTCAAACAGCTAGGCCAGCATCAAACCTGCAGTAACCAGCATAGACAAGAATGGGAATTGCATGCTGGTTAAGCTGGTCTTTTTAGCAGGTTTGGCATGATGTTAGTGACATGGAACTAATTCAAACAAAAATCACAATTTGTGGGGATCTGTCCAATCACAACACAACTGTGCAGATTTGATTCAACCATATACTGTAATACATTACTTTTTTGTCTGTAGTTAATTATAAGATGCTAGTTTTGACAGGAGCTTTGAATGAACATTTGAACAAACGTACCTGTTGGACAGGTGGTGCATGGCTTGTCTGATTTAGATGCCCAGGAGCAGTTTGTTGCATATTTGAAAAATCTGATAGTTGCCCATCTGTTGTCACATTCACAGGTTGTTGCTGCAAATATTGCAATGCAGGTGTTTGTTGAGGCTGCCCTGGTGCTGATGCAGATGAGACACACTGCACGGTGGATGCTCTGCTCTGTAAACTCTGCTCCGTAGGCAGTAATATTTCTGTTTTAGATGGGAAACTATGTGCACATAACGCTGCAGTTTGCTGCACAGGTGGAAATGTTTGAGGATTGGGTATCTCTGTTGCAGCATGATGGTAACTCTGAGGAGCAATGTTCTGTGGTGAAGACACAGGCTGATAGGACACTGCAGGCTTCTTGGCCTGCATGATTGGATCTGCAGCCTGACAAAGTGATGTGCGGTTCTGGGGATTTATCATGTGTGGTGCAGTCGCTAGATGATGCAGAGGTACATTCTGTTGGGTGGTGGACGTTGTCTGGCCGCAGGGTGCACAGAATGGCTGCACAGCAAGAGTCTCTGAAGGTGCAGAAGGGTAACTCTGAGATGTCTGCACATGCTGAGCTATGGAAGGTGCTGTCTGGCTTTGGAGCCTCAAAACACCAGACTGCAGAACAGGAAACAATATAATGAAAACCTGTATACAAATCCAACCGATTGGATTATTTTTGTTTTACTCTTGCTCAAATGTTGTCTAACACAGAATAACAATTAAATATCAAGACATGCAGACAAAGAGCAACTGATCAAAATGAGTAATGTGCAAGCATGCAGATCACACAGAACCATGTTAAGTCACAATGTCTTCATGACAAAATGCAATACCTACCCTGCTGAACAATAGCTAACCATTTTAGGCTGATTTACAGTTGCCAACTTTTCACAACAAAAATACTAAATGTTTTGGCATTTTGAGCACTTTAATGTGGCGAGGAGGTTCCAATCAAGTGTGGCGCTGTCCGACCTGGGTTAGGGGCTGTTTCCCCTCGAGCATTTTACTGCTTTAATACTGAAGCTCCTCTAGCATCTTGCCGCTAAAATATGGAATAATAGGCATTCCATACAGGATGTCTTCATTTAGGCCAATATATGGGATGTCTCGGCTAATAAGCACACTTAGCAACCCTTGGCTGGTTTGAGCTTATTTTTTTAGCAGGGCAAACAAAGGTCTGCTGTACAACCTAGAATTATATTGTAAGCGTGGTTAGTGGGTAGTAGGTTTTAAGAGGAAAACAGACTTTTGTTTTATCAGAAACCAGTAGCACTAGCAGGACAGGATGAGTATGGTTACAGATGCAGAAAGGGAGTGGAGAGGGAAAATAAGCATTTATACTTGGTCTTATTAGACCAAAGTAGTATAAGTCCTACTACTGGAAGTGATTGCAGAACTGCAGCAAAGGACCAAGAGAAAGAGAGAGCATTTCCTCTACAAGCAGCAGGGTGATATCAATTCCTCAGCAATGGATATTGCAGGGGCAAGTTCTTTCATAGCAAGACCTACCACAGGACTCTGAGAACGATCACAAGCACAATCACTCCCTCTGCGATGTGACGTAAATTCTTTACATGATGTTTCCATCATGTCCTGCTCATCATTAAGGCTGCTGGCAGCCCGGTTCTGCCTTCTTTCTGCCTTGGCTAGTGGAACCTTTAGAAAGGCAGTAGTAGGGGGATGTTTGTGACCAATAATACTTTGGAGAGATTTGTTGAGCAGGGATAAGTCAGAGGTCTCGCTGAGGGAGCCTCTACGCCGACCTGGTCCCAATGAAGACCCAACAGGAAGTATTCTCTTAACACTGCAAGCACACAAGCGAGGATCTGAAGAATAAAGCATGTGTCTTGTCTCTAAACATGTCCCCAGTTGGATTAGCAATAGGCAGGCCTGACATGTGAAATGGGGACAGTGAGGGTTGGGGTTTAAAGAAAGCCGGCGCCCCTGCCTCACTTTGGCGACAGTCTCCTCCCCCTCTGTCTCACAGGTTGGTGCCACTGATGTGTCGCTATAGCGACGAGTTGTAACAGGAAAAGGAGAAAGCAACAAATTCTGATCGGGAGAACTTTCAAATCCATCTTCTGTCAGCTCTAATTGGTCTTGTGGTTTTGGAGTAAAGGAAGAACTAGTGGGTCGTAGGAGGAACTGAAGATGTTTGTGTCTTCTGATTAAGTCATTCACAGAGGAGCTTTCATGATGTGCACCCTGAAAGACACTTCTCTCAAATATTATCATGAAATAACAAACATGAACCCATAGCAGAGTTTTAATTTCAAACAACACATAAAGAACTTTCTGAACAAAATGTGACTGGTACTTGCCCGTACAAAAGTTGCTGCCACAATTTTTTTTTGCATATTGTTAGGTGGTTGCAAGGGCATAGTTAGATGGTTACAAGGTTGTTATGGGTAGTTTTTAAGCATTACTGGGTAGTTGCTAGGTTGTTCTCAATGTTTTTTTTTTGTGTATTGCAGGTGGTTGCTATGAGTATTTAGAGTGGCTTCTAGGAGGTGTTAGATGGTTCTGGGTGGTAGTTAGGGTGTTCTGAGTGTCTGAAAGGGCATTCCTAGGTTGTGCTTGGGTGTTTTGGTTGGTTTCTAGAGCATTGCTAAGTGGTTGGTATGGTGTACTGGGTGGTTGCTAGGGTACTTTGAATTGTTCTTAGTACTAGGTGGTTACTAAGATATTCTGGGGGGGTTTCTAGGACCTTGCAATAATTTTGTATGTATTTTTAGAGCTAGGTGTACTGGGTGGTTGCCAGGGTGGTCTTTATTTTTTTTGCTCATATGTACATTATGTGATTGCTATGGTGTTCTGGATGGCTGCTAGAGCATTGCTATGTGGTTGCTAGGGTGTTCTGGGTGGTTTCCAGGATGTTGCAGGGGTGTTTTGAGTATTTTTATAGCATTGATAGGTAGATGCTATGGTGCACATGGTGTTTGGTAGGGTGTTCTAAATGTTGTTTTTTTTTCTTTGTTTTTTTTTTGCACTTAGCTAGGTGATTGCTAAGGTTTTATGAGTGACTGCTGGAGCATTGGGATGTAGTTTGCGTTGGTGTTTTGGGTGGTTGCTAGGGCATTGCTATAGTGTTTTTTGAGTGCTTTTAGAGCATTGCCGTGTGGATGTTGTGGTGTTCTGGGTGGTTGCTTGTGTGTTTTGAATGTTTTTATTATATTAATATGCAGTTCCCTGGATGTTCTGGGTGGTTGCTAGGTCATTTCAAGCTGCATGATTTAAGGTATTATTCAAGTCTGTTGCATAAAAAGCGCAGTGCAATGTTTAATACACAAATCACACATGCACAACTTTTAACCATGCATTCTATTAAAAATAAATAAAGCTGCCCACAGTGTCCAAACTTGATCACCAGATAATTTTGAATTATCAATTTCTCATGGGCTACAGCATCATGCAAGGGAAGCACACTATAATACATATCACATGTTGGTACGGACCTTCTGGGTTGCTGTGGAAACTGATTCCTGTAAAGATTGGTATACAACACTGTGCAGTCCACTGCTATGGGAATCAGAGTACACAGATGTACCAATGCCACTGTCAGCTAGAGGGAGACAGAGCAAGAATAATTTTGAAATATACTCATGCTAGAGCTTAAAGGAGCACTTAAGGCTAACTGCCACTTAAGCATCTAAGACATGCTGTAGATTACCACAGAAAATATTTTCAAAACATCCCTCAGTTTATAAAAACAAACAAAAATGTTGTTTGCATGTATATGCACTTACAATGGAAGATTATGGGGCAAGTTTACGGCACAAACACACACTCTTACATGTGGTGGAGGTGGTCTTGGCACTGAGTTGGCACACTTTGGCATGCTGGTCTACTTCTGGCTCCTCTGGCTCCACTAGACAAGGAGGTTCGCAGAGGATGGGTACCATTCCACCTGGCATCAACTGGGAAGTGCCACCCTGTGGACCCCTGGGCACTGTTCTCTCCCTACGCCACTTGATCAGGGCCACCCTGTCCCGAATAGACTTGCCCACAATCTTTGCATCACTCTCGTGGAAGAAACCAGACTCAACCTGACAGAAGGTAGAGAGGAGGGGAGTATTTTTAGAGTAGAGAGATTGAAATGAGGGATCTATTTTAAGAAAAGAGGAATGCAGCATGTGAAATTAAAGGAAAAATAAAAAGCAAGCCAAATTCTGTGCACTCAGCGAAGACAGCTTATCAGGATAGACTGCAAATGATATGAAATATAAAGATAAAACAGCAACTAGCGAGACCAGGAATAATTGATAGAGAAATAGGTAGTTCTATAATGAAGGATACAAGATATCTTTAACATACAACCTATGTTATGTCATAAAGACAGATCAAATATCATCCTAATATCAAAAGAAAGTAATAAGATAATATATTTAGAAAATGCATAAAGAAATTTTTTTAGGATTTGCTTGTATTTTTACATTTATTTTCATGACAATTAAACACATTTTGTCCCCAAATCCTCATTACTGTAGTGGATGCTTAACTTTAAAGATTTTTGTCATTTTCATTATTAGAGACCAAGCACCGAAGGTGCATAGCCTGTATTGTGTCCGTATTAGGGGTCAAGCCCCAAAGCGGCGAAAAACCTGTATTGTTTTTGGTAGTTTTTGTATTATTATTCTTTTTCCACTCTTGAGTCTATGGCAGCCCAAAGAACTAATTGTGTGAAAGTTATGTAATTTGGCACATAGATAGAGGACAGTCAGATCTTTTATCACAGCAAATTTGGATCTCTACCTCAAACCCTGAAATGCCACCAACTGCCAAATTTGCGCTCACGTTTATGCTAATAACTTTTGAACCATGAAACAAAATTCTTGAGATTCTACAATGAATTCTTGAGATTCCTTGGCTCAGGACGATTTTAATGCACACTATGACGTCATTTTCAGTCAGTAAAATTTTACGGCATTTTGAATTTTTGGAAAAACCTACTTTTTCAAACTCATTCTATGCCGTTTGTCAGATTTTTCAAAAATTGGCCTGCATCATCTAGAGGCACTCATGACAAATTTTTATTCACAGAATTTCAGAACTTCAACAAATTTCACAAAGAATGCGCAAAGTTGAACTTGAGGCTGTATCTCCGCAACACTTTGAGGGATTTGGACGAAACTTGGTATGTGTCATCACCATTAGGACCTGAGGTTACCTGCAGCGTTTTGGTGCACTGCCCCCAACTGGTCAGGAGATAGAAAATTGCTAATTTGGCTTTTAACTCTTGAATGCTTTCCTGCATGATAACCATCATGCCAAGATACTACCTGAGCAGTTTTAGAACCGTGCCACATACTGGACAAAAATTATAAGAATTAGCTATTTTTAGTTTTTTTGAAAATAAAAGTTTTGTTTTAAAGGTTACTTTTATAAATTCTCATACACTGTTCATTGGACTCTAACATAAAACATGTCACAAAGCTTCTTTTTCTGCTCATGGTGCCAATAATTGGCTTGGCCCCGGTCTTGCTGCTTGCAGCTATATTTATTATTATTATTATTATTCTGCTGCTTCTTCCTCCCAATAGGAGACAATGGCAGCCCATAAGAATGTTTGTAGAAAAATTATGAAATTTGGCATACTGATAGGGGTGATCATGATTATTCCCCATAGCAAATTTGGGATCTCTAGGACAATCTCCATAGTGCTACCATCAGTCCAAAAATAAAAAATAAAAATTTCCAAGAAACAC
Organism: Moxostoma hubbsi; assembly: GCA_032164185.1. Classification (NCBI taxonomy): domain Eukaryota; kingdom Metazoa; phylum Chordata; class Actinopteri; order Cypriniformes; family Catostomidae; genus Moxostoma; species Moxostoma hubbsi. Next base: position 42,389,280 of record JAVLUX010000018.1, read on the forward strand.
AATCCTTTTTTTGCTTGATTACTCTCCTCTCAATGATTCACATGAAACCCCATACATTATAACTCTGCCCATTACAATAGCTGCCTTCTTCGATGATGTTTACAGTTTAAAATTTTCACATCCTTCAAACTTTGACCGATTTGTCCAAACAATGGCAAAATGTAAGGGCAGCACAGAGTTAACAAGGTTGATGTAAAAATGGATTTGCAGCTGTATCTCAGCAACAATTTGTCAATCAAACAAAACTTCATGTATGCTTCATCATGACCATGATCTAAGGGTACAATCAAAGTTTGGAGACAGCGCCACCTATGGGTCAAAATATGTAAACAATTGCTATTAATGCCTGTAAATTTTGAACCGTATGTTCGAAAATCATGGGGTTGGTGTCTGTGGATACTTTAGGTCATGCAGATTTCAACTATACAATTTTTTTCTCATGTCAGCCAAACTATCCCTCTGCCACATTGAATTTTATTAAAAATGAGCATTGCCAGATTTAAAAGAATGAGAATACTTGAGCAGTTTTGTGAAAGCACCACCTATAGTTCAAAAGATAACCTAATGTTATGTGCTGCCTCTAACCTTGCAATGTCCCTTTGCCTTCAGTCTGACATGCCAGCTGAGTGACTCAGTGTGTTAAAGCACTGTGTTATAGTTTCATGGCTCCTAGGGTCAAATCCCCACAATGACAAACCATGTAGTAACATTTGGGTTGCTGCAGAGATCTTTGCATTGTGCTTACTAAATGTTCATTGGGCTTTTCTCAAAGCAAATTTAGATTTGTATTTTGTTGTACAGTTACATGAATACAAAGTTGATAATGGTGACCACGATGATTGGCTTTTATTGCTCTATGCTTGGTATGTCCCTTTGGTGACTGTCAATGTTGTGGCTCTGTGATGCAGTGGAGTGTGCAGTGACCTGTTGAACGAAAAGTCATTGGTTAAAATCCATCCTGAGCCGATATGTAATGTTGTGTGTGTTTGCACTTTATTCCATATGTGATCTTTGTGTTGTGGTTAATGCTGTGCAATGCTTGCCATTTTGGTGCTTGGCCCCATAATGGCTGCCTGCATCTCTATTTAGGGCCAAAGCACTGAAAGTGCAGAAACTGTGGTGTGTTTCATTAGGGATTGTGTAGTGTTGGGGGGCCTCCAGGAACAGGGTTGGGAACAAGGGTTGGGGGCCTCCATTTCCAAGAAAAATTCCACTTATCATGTACAAAAAAAACACAAAGTACAAGACTGTAACTGCATCCAAATTTGTGTACTATCAGAGTCAGCAATTGATAAAGAATGTTGGTGGCGTAGTGGCTAGAGCAAAGGGCTGCTAATCAGAAGATCGCTGGTTCGAACCCCACGGCCACCACCATTGTGCCCTTGAGCAAGGCACTTAACTCCAGGTTGTTCTGGGGGGGATTGTCCCTGTAATAAGTGCACTGTAAGTCGCTTTGGATAAAAGTGTCCATGCATAAATGTAAATATAGTTCTCATAAAGCTGGACAAATTTATCATTACGATCATTAGCGCCACCCAATAAGAAGTCGGCCATTTCCGATTTTTTGAAAATTACAGGCTTTGAACTTCGAATTACTCCTCCTAGGGGATTCATTTGAATGCAAAAATCATAATGGTCTTAAAAAAGTCTTTAATTACAAAATTCCAAAATATGACTTCTAATTTTTTTATCTTTTTGATTTAAGTGTGAAATATGACCCAGATATGTTTGTGTGAGATTCACTCAGGTATGCCTGAATACATAAAATCTTTCAAGTAGGATAACTATCTGTCTATTAAATAAACGGTTGAGAGGGTGAAACAGGAAATGTTTGGACGGCTGGTTCAGTCAATAAGGTCAAATATCAGCTGCTGACTCATTTTCCTTTTACCAAACATTCACACATATTACAGTGCTCACATTACATAATTTGTGATTAAAGAAAGAGGATTTACCAATGTTAACTTGCCTCAGGAAAATATCTGTATGTGCATACTTGATTATATACAGTTTGCTCTCATGCCCATTTTACTCCTTAACATTAGCATGTCTTGAGTTTTACTTCACACAACAAACCAAACCAACAGTTCCAAATAATACTCCGAATTCACGTACTATAAGAGTATGTTCAGCATTTGATAAAGAATGTACTTTCAGCCATTAAAACAGTATGTTCTTTCAGTATACAGGTGAGTAGTATGAATACATTCCTGAGCATACTTAATCCAGGAATGTGGGCATTGTCCCATAACCCAAATAAATTACTGCAAAAATCATTTAATCTGGTTTTGTACAATTTAACCACATCTTCTCATCTCCCGTGGTTTTATGGATAGTTAAGTGTCCACTGGATGCACACTTCAGAATCTCACCAGATTTAGCAAGTTATCCAGGATCTTTGGCCTACTGTTTTATAAATACTGAGGATTCGTAAACACTACTAATTTGACATACTGCTTTTGGTACACTATGTAAAATAGAAATATGGATATTCAGACGTGGGATGTGTCATGAGGCAATCATCCTATGAAGCATTGTGAATTATACGATTTAATAAAAAAAAAAACTGTATAATATAACTATTGACTTAATATTCATGGATTACATGGAAAAATGGTAAATGGTCTGCACTTATATAGCACCTTTTTAACCTTAGCGTATTCAAAGTGCTTTACACTGCGTCTCATTCACCCATTCACACACCAAACTGGCACATATTACACACAAAATGTATTTTTTGCCATCGCCTGCTGGCTTACATTGATTATTGTTACACTGGCACCTGTCAAGTGGTGGGATATATTAGGCAGCAAGTGAACAGTCAGTTCTTGAATTTAATGTGTTGTAAGCAGCAAAAATGGGCAAGTGTAAGGATCTGAGTGACTTTGACAAGGGCTATATTGTGATGGCTAGATGACTGGTTCAGAGCATCTCCAAAACAGCAGGTCTTGTGGGGTGTTCCCAGTATGCAGTGGTTAGTACCTACCAAAAGTGATCCAAGGAAGGACAACCAGTGAACCGGCGACAGTGTAATGGGCTCCCAAGTCTAGTTGTTGCACATGGGGATTGAAGGCTAGCCCGTGTGGTCTGATCCCACAGAAGAGCTACTGTAGCACAAATTGCAGAAAAACGTAATGCTGGCCATGATAGAAAGGTGTCAGAACACACAGTGCATTACAGCTTGCTGCATTTAGGGCTGCGTAGCTGTAGACCGGTCAGAGTGCCCATGATGACACATGTCCACCGCCGAAAGTGCCTACAATGGGCACATGAGCATCAGAACTGGACCATGGAGCAATGGAAGAAGGTGACCTGGTCTGATGAATCATATTTCTTTTACATCATGTGCACGGCCGAGTGAGGAACATGATAAAGAGTTCAAGGTGTTGACTTATTCTCCAAATTCCCCAGATCTTAATCTGATTGAGCATCTGTGGGATGTGTTGGACCAACAAGTCCGATCCATGGAGGCCCCACCTCGCAACTTCTGCTACTAACCAGTGCCAGATACCACAGGACACATTCAGAGGTCTCGTGAAGTCCATGCCTTGACAGGTCAGAGCTTTTTTTGTGGTTTTAATGTTGTAGCTGATCGGTGTATATATATATATATATTGTTATTATTTGTATTTATTTATTTTTTCACAGAAAGTCAAAATATTTTACAGCAGTATAGAATGGTACAAACATTCCTTATTATGGAATTTACATACGAGATGGGGGTATGATTAATTTAATTAATCTTTTTAACACAATTGAACGCACTAAATTGACACGTTCAATTGATAGCCCTAATAGAGTGCACAGAGACTGATGCTTAATGGGAGTGGTAACAACAACATGATTGGTGAACTCTCTTAAGGATTATGGGTAGTGTAGTACTTGACCAGGAATTTGTCTATTAAAAATATATATATATTTTTTAAACGAAACTATGAATTACTGATTTGTGGCTTCTACAGAAGCATCCATCATCACTTAGGAAAATTAATAGTATTTTTTACTTATGGAACCCTACTTTTTTTCCTTTTTTATATTTTTTTCTGTTGCATTGATGTCCGTTTCATAATAGAAAAGGTAAACCTCAAGATTCTCCTCTCTATTTTTAGACATAACATAAACATGAAAAGATCAGTGTTTTATTGTGCCTCAATAAACCTCAATAATTACATAAAAAAAGCATATACATATACATACACATATACATTTCACATATATATCCGCCAAGCTCAATTTGTTTTCATGGCTTTCACATACCACAATTATGTAAAATGTTGTTTAAAATGTTGTTTATAGTTTGTTTAGTAGTGAATGAACATTACAAATAATTTATAATATACATAAAATACATCTAGCTAAAGTAATTGTCTATTATGGTTATAAGATTATTTAGTAGTCAACTAATAGTTTTTTATGGCCAGTGATATGATACCTAGAAAACGGGGTAGCAAATGGCTAATATAATACATGATTATTATGTACAATATAATTTATTGTCAGCTAATAAAATGAGCACAAAATTGCTGGGACACTTTTTTGACACAATATTTAATAAAAAGGTACTAACTGGCCAATCAGGCATAGTTAGCAGCCATTGCCACTGAACTGAAAATGGCTGTGACACACGGACTTTCACGGTTTGATGCTTTATTATAAGTGTTGCATTGGTACTTTATAGGCACTTTTGATTGGTGTTTGGACTGAGAGAACAAACAACAGTATTGACATTATTATCACGCACCATCTCCTGTGCCACAGCCTCAGGAACCTCTTTCTCCAGCTCAAAGGTGAACTCTATAGCGCCTCCGTCCCTGTACTTGCCCTTCAGTCTGCGTGGGTCCTCCACCCACAGCTTCAGAGCGATGGAAGTCTGTCTCCTATCGTCTTCCTCGGCTAACTCCACCCTCACACCCGTGTCCTCAGCAAAGAATGCATGGTTCAACAGGTCCTTGATGGAGTAACTGGGGACATAAGAGTGTTTTATTCCCTCATGAATACGACTTCATTACATTACTTCATCACAGATCAAATCTACAGAGTTTAAATGCTCTCAGTCATATTTCAGCATGTACCCAAAAAAACAGAGTCCTTATCTAGAACATCCAAATCTTTCACTCCCAAAGCAAAGGGAAATGCAACAAGCTCAGTTAAAACTTAAGATTGCAGATGAATATAATTATCATTGACCACAACAGATATTGATAAAATATTGAGTAAATATTGATTAAAAAAGTTTTTATATTTTACTCAATATTTGCACTATATTTGACCTCTGGACAAACCTCTGTTGGGGGAGAGTGTCCCTTTCTGCTGTCCGCCACAGCAAACAAAGAGCTGCTTGGAATCATCTAGAGCTCCGTGTGCGGTCCAAAACCATGTAGCTTGCAGAGGGCGCTTGCAGCTCGACTGAGTCTAGCAGCTCAAAGGGGTTCTCCTGAGGGCCCACAGGTAGTGCAAAGAGAACCCGTGAGTGGAACAGGCATGGCCTGGGAGGATTCAGCCTCCAGGAACCTCTTAAGGGACCTGATGACCAGGTCATGCTCCCCCAAGTGCTTAGCGTCCACTGCATCGCGGTGGGCCGGTTTAGTGGCTACAACACCTTCAAGGTGGAGGGGGACAGCCACCCCACCAACCACGTGTGCAGAAATGAAAGCACTGACCTGACTGCACATTTCTACGGGACTTCTGATCGGGAAGAGCACCAGTTGCGAACAGATGCCACTTTAGGGCGTGGAGCTGCCTGGTTGAGAGAGCTCTGGCTTGGTTGATCGTGTCTACGATAGCAGGTGGTAGAACACTTTTAGATCTTCCATGACCCATCCAGACGGGGAGATGTCTGGGCGCAAATGCCAGAGGGTGCCCCGTCCCTGAGAAAGGAGGTCCTTCCTCAGAGGAATGAGCCAGGGAGCTGCTGTCACAAGGAGTGTAAGGTCCGAGAACCAAGTCCGAGTAGGCCAGTAGGGGGCCACTATGAGGACCTGTTCTTTGTCCTCCCTGACCTTGCAAAGCACCTGTGTATGTAGGCTCACTGGGGAAATGCGTATTTGTGCAGCATCCAGGGCCAGCTGTGTGCAAACGCGTCTGTCCAGAGGGCAGCCTCCGACAAGGAGTACCAGAGCGGGCAGTGTGAGTTTTACAGGTCTACCTGTTCTTTGTCGAATTGGTCCGAAATCATCTGGACCACCTGGGGGTGGAGCCACCACTCTCCGCTGAGCGTGGCCTGTCGTGACAGCGCGTCCGCTGTCGTGTTAAGGCTGCCCAGGATATGAGTGGTGTGCAGTGACTGTCTGTGGTCTACCACCTGCTATAGGGGGACTCCTGTCCACAGAAAACAGAGCTCTGTCCAAGGGCTGAATAATTGATTGCAAAGAGGGGTGAAAAATCACACGGTATGTACCGTGGAACCATGCCCATCTCGGGACTCAAGTTTGAAGCCAGTGCTGAAGCGATCTCATATGCATCTACCTGAACAATGCGGCCGCCGCAGAGTTTGCCATATGCCCCAGGAGCCTCTGGACCACCCGCACTGAAACTGCTGTGCCTTGTCTGAAATAATTTTGGCAGTTTATCACCGGCTACGTGCGCTCTCTTGTGAGGTGCGCTGTCATTGAGATTGAGTAAGACTCCATTCCGAGAAAAGAGATGCTCTGAGCTGGGAAGAGCTACCTCTTTTCCTAGTTGACCTGAAGCCCTAGGCGGCTGAGGTGCTTGAGCCCCTGGTCCCTGTGGGCGCACAGTGACTCTCGAGAGTGAGCTAGAATCAGCCAGTTGTCGAGGTAATTGAGTAAGCAGATGCCCACATCCCTTAGCAGGGCAAGGGCTGCCTCTGCGACCTTCTTGAAGGCACGAAGGGACAGGGACGAGCCGAAGGGGAGAACCTGGTACTAATACGTCAGACAGTCGGATGCGAGCCGTAGGACGGGTCTGTGTCGAGGCAAGTTTGAGGCGTGAAAGTACATGTCCTTCAGGTCTACCGTAGCATCTTGATACTAGATGCATATTAGAATAAGTTTCTGCATGAACAGAACGCAGAACAGGAGTCTGTATAAGGCCCGGTTCAGAACTCACAGGTCCAAGTTTGGCCGCAACCCACCGCGTTTCTTGGGTGCGATGAAGTGAGGGCCATAGAAACCCTTCTTCATCTCGGCTGGAGGGACAGGCTCTATCGAGTCCTTGTGTCAAAGTGTTGTGATTTCGCTTGCAGTGTGTTGGCGTTCCCACAGTGCACCGAAGATGAAGCATTTACCACTGAAATGGGGCGAGCGCCTGACGAACTGAATCATGTAGCCGAGTTGGATGGTCCCGGCCAGCCAGCTCGACAGGTTGGAAAGCGTAAGAGATGTGTCCAAGCTCCGAGTGGGGGGCACTAAGGGGACAATCCCATTTGATGTACCTGGTAGGGCTTTGCAGCAGGGGAGGGAGCAGGTAATATTATGTCAGGGAGCAAAGTTGCTTTTGCTTTTGGATACCACAGCCTGGTCGGGGTATTCCAAAAGGTTTCCCTTCCAATGTCAGTTGCTGAGTGCAGTTCCTGCAGCACATCGGGATCAGGACTACCCAAGTGCAGTTCTTTAAGTGCCCTGGCCTGGTGCGTTTGCAGGAGGGCCAAGGCATGCGGAGCGAAGGCAGCCCGTCCGGCGGCTCTGTAGGCTTTGGATGCCAGGGACGACATCGTCCTACAGGCCTTGGAGGGGAGTACTCAGTCGAGTCCTCAGCATCAATGCTGCAATGCTCTCCGATGCAGTGGCAGTATTCTCATCCAGACTGGCCATGGGGCGAGCCGGTCTCGCATCGGACCCGGACGGGGGCAAACGAGCGTGCTAGGGGGCGGGTGACTTGTGGGGATTTACCCGGCGAAACCGCACCCGCTGTATTCCCCAGAACGCGTTCATCGCCAGCCGTGACGGCCTCAATCCCGTAGGAGGAAGGCACGGCGCGGGGCGGCTGAAGTGGCTTTCCCTCAGATGAAGGAAAGTTGCGATCGCAACATTGCCATGGTCATGTTCTCGCAATGAGAACATGAACCATTCATAAACACTGCCTCAATGTGATCGCAGCCCAGACACTCTTCTCAAAGCTCAGAGGCAACTTAGGCTCTCAAGAGAGACCCCTAGTGTCACTTCACCGACACAACGTTCACAATTCCTGACATTTAATCGTAGAAAACAATCCCTGTCTTAGGTCAGTTAGGAACACTACTTTATTTTAAGAATGTAAAATGTCAGAATAATAGTAGAGAGAATGATTGATTTCAGCTTTTATTTCTTTCATCACATTTCCAGTGGGTCAAAAGTTTTCATATACTTTGTTAGTATTTGGTAGCATTGCCTTTATATTGTTTAACTTGGGTCAAAATTTTTGTGTAGCTTTTAACAAGCTTCTCACAATAATTTGCTGGAATTTTGTCCCATTCCTCCAGACAGAACTGGCGTAACAGTGTCAGGTTTGTAGGCCTCCTTGCTCGCACACGCTTTTTCAGTTCTGCCCACCACTTTTCTATTGGATTGAGGTCAGGGCTTTGTGATGTCCACTCCAATACCTTGAATTTGTTGTCCTTAAGCCATTTTTCCACAACTTTGGAGGTATGCTTTGGGTCATTGTCCATTTGGAAAACCAATTTGCAACCAAGCTTTAACTTCCAGGCTGATGTTGCTTCAATATATCCACACAATTTTCCTTCCTCATGATGCCATCTATTTTGTGAAGTGCACCACTACCTCCTGCAGCAAAGCACTCCCACAACATGATGCTGCCACCCCGTGCTTCGCGGTTGGGATGGTGTTCTTCGGCTTGCAAGCCTCACCCTTTTTCCTCCAAACATAACGAAGGTCATTATAGCCAAACAGTTCAATTTTTGTTTCATTAGGCCAGAGGACATTTCTCCAAAAAGTAAAACCTTTCAGGTTATGTCGATATAGGACTCGTTTTACTGTGGATATAGATACTTGTCTAACTGTTTCCTCCAGCATCTTCACAAGGTCGTTTGCTGTTGTTCTAGAATTGATTTGCAATTTTTGCACCAAAATACATTCATCTCTAGGACACAGATTATGCCTCCTTTCTGAGCAGTATGATGGCTGCATGGTCCCATGGTGTTTGTACTTGCATACTATTATTTGTACAGATGAAAGTGGTACCTTCAGGCATTTGAAAATTGCTCCCAAGTATGAACCAAACTTGAGGAGGTCCACAATTATTTTTCGGAGGACTTGGCTGATTTCTTTAGATTTTCCCATGATGTCAAGCAAAGAGGGACTGAGTTTGAAGGTAGGCCTTAAAATACATCCACAGGTACACCTCCAATTCATTACACCTCCTATCAGAAGCTAATTGTCTAATTGCCTAAAGGATTGATTTCACTTTCTGGAATTTTCTAAGCTGTTTAAAGGCACAGTTAATGTAGTATATGTAAACTTATGACTCACTGAAATTGTGATATAGTCAATTAAAAGTGAAACAATCTCTCTGTAAACAATTGTTGGAAAAATGACTTGTGTCATGCACAAAGTAGATGTCCTAAATGACTTGCCAAAACTATAGTTTGCTAATATGAAATCTTATGATATGAAAAATATGAATCGCTTGTTTTAACGACTTCAACCTAAGTGTATGTAAACTTCTGAATTCAACTGTAGGATGTATGCAGTATTATTTTTTTCTTGTCAGATTTTCATCAAGAGTATGTGTTAATTAAAACATTGTTTTAATTATAACAAATTCATTATCATCATGATGTGTCTATTTCATCTCATTATCACTGACAAAATCAAAAAACCTTTGTCAACAAACATTTTTTTTAAATTCTGTTGACAAGATTAACACTATTTAAAAACTCATATGCAGCAACTCTCAGCAGCATACATTTCAGCACGTAAACACCTCCTTTCTATGTAAATTAGGCATATTATAGATTGCACTTAATTTACAAAACTAAGCGCTATTTGCCTGACACCATCGTGATACAACCAACAGAGGGAAGCAGGCAGTTTTGGAACATAGTTTGTCTCTTTCACTCTGTACTGGACTGGCTGCTCTTCTGGGCTCATCACACAAATGTGTGTGGCAGAAGAGATGTGCCAGTCTGAGTCAGTGTTTTGTGGTAGTGGACAGTGCCAGAAGCTATTAGTACTCACCGCTCCTCCTTATTCTGACAAATACACTCGCCGATGATCTCTTTCACCTCTGGATCCATCACCTTGTTATAACTGGCAGGCTTCACCCCCTAAAAGAGACAAAGACAGAGACTCTGTTAAAACCTGCAATTAAGATATGTCTCGCTGCACCATTTCTCACAGATTTACCAAAATGTTAATCAAAGCACAAACTTTGGATGAATTTCATAATGTGACATTTCATAGTAAAACAGGACATAAACAATTGGGACGGTAGTTGATTTTGTTTATGAGGAATTGTGGATAATGGTTTGGTGATAAATGTCTTTATAAGATTGTTGAAGGGGAGGTGATGAAAAATAAGAAGGACTGGAGACATCAGCACAGAGGGAAAGACTTTTCAGAGGTAGAACAAGCAATTACATTATGATGAAAGATAACGATTACAAATAAGAAAAATTTAGCTGTAAGCTGCAATTAACAGGTTCAAGCGTTTAAGGTCCTTTAAGTATATACGTAACAGATATTAAGTATTAATTACACAGTCTGTTAGCAACTAAAACAATGATAAAGTGCCTTAAATTTCAGAAACATCAAGTTAAGTAGCATTGAGAATTTATATTTTTAAAATTTCTGACTGTTAGCACCATCAAGAGGGATAGATGCACATTTTTTTCATATCTCCTCAGACTGACCTCCTACAGTACATAAGTGTTCAAATTTGGTTATAATATCTCATTCCGTTCAAGAGTTATAATTATTGAAGTTAAAGGGACCACGGTCACTTAACATGTTTCAGCGTAACATTCTGAATATTAAATTTTTTTGATCATTATTGATACTGGGACTCCAGAGAATCTCTCTGCACTTGTTTGGCTCCAGTTGGGTGAACGGCATAGGACTAGTTCGTTTTGATTTTTTTTTTTTTTTTTTTTTCAAAAAACAAAACACGACACAAGGAATCACAGGGAAAAAAATATTTTGTTATGGTAGCTTTTAAGAGTTAGGTCCCAAAAAGTTAATTTTCTTTGTTTTCTTGATTATAGCAGCCGATCAGGCTGATTTCAAGCGTATGACTATCCAACCAGAGCACTACCATCCCCCAAAGTTTCAAGTCTCTTGGCCTTACGGACTGCATGATCAGTTGTAGGGCAGAATAATACTAAATACAGCTGCAAGCAGCAATTAACGGGGTTCAAGCGGCACCTTTGAGAGCATTTGTTAAAATGTATTAAGCATTTTGCAGAGAGCTGTAAGCACCTAAATTAGAGATAAAGCAATACAATTTTCAGCAACATTAGGCAAATTACCATAGAGAAATTCTGCTTTTTAAATTTTTGTCTGGTATAGCGACACCTATTGTCTGATCACCACCAAACTTATTAAACAAACTACCTCCGGCACTATGCCTGCTTCCTTGTGCCTGTGGCCAAATCACAGCAGTGCTGATGTAGGGACATATCGCACTCTTGCTCATGTGATTTTACTTAAATATAGTCTTTATATTACATTCCCTTTTATCACATTTTTATGGCCATAACTATGTTTAACTTAATGTGACCTTGTAAAATACATTGTCACTGTCCACAAACCGTTTTCAAGTTGATGTCACATGAACAGAGTCTTTTGGCTTTGTGTTATGCAAGGTCATTTTTGTCTTTCTTCTTTCCTTCTGTGTACAGTGTGTACTGTATGTTCAAATCGATGTATCCGTTCTTACAAGGTAATGACCAATTTACCATATTTTTCGGAACTTACTGAATTAATAGATTTATTGTTTTATATGTAGCTTTGTTTATTAAGGGTTTAAAGTAGCTTTACAGGGATTTCAATTTTATAGACAGGTTGATTGAATTTCATAATATTTCATAGAAAGTATTCCACATTTTTATTTGAAATTAAGTAAGAAGTTGAAGTAAAATTTTGCCTTCTGATATCTGGCCTATACACATGTTGCATAAGTCCACACATGGCTTACATGAGACTAATGGGCCTAAGGTGCCTGCTATAATTATTTTATACTTCATTTGGGTTATTGCTTGGACTCTATATCGCTGTCTGCAGCTATATTTATAATTGTTCCTCTTGTGACTGGGAGTCTATGGCAGCCCCTATATTGTAAAAAGTTATGGAACCTTCAGAATTTTTATCAGTGCTAAAGACCGGAAGAAAATTACACCACAAAAATATTTCAATAAACTTTGAAAGCCATGGACCAACATATTTTACCAACAATTTAGAAAGAAAAACACTTGCACATGTTACACTGTGTGCATTATTTCACATACCAGCATGTACGATACAAAGCCAGCAGGAAGAGACATTTGCCCTATCTAAAAGTAAATGCAGTCTGTACATGCTCTACTTGTAATGCACAGTACTCCTTCATAATGCAGAAAAAGCCCAATCCACTTTCCTGTAGCATCACAATGACTGTCAGGCGTGATGGATCAATCAGTCATCTTAAATCAGAGATATGGTTTAGGCCAGCAAGCAACATAAGAAGAGGAAAGATAGCTAGATGTGTTTCTCATGGTGTTAGCCAGATATATGATAAAAGATTAAGCACAACACCTGTTCAAGAATTAATCTCGGGAAATGTCACACATAGCTTGAATAAAAACATACTCAAGGTAATTGCTTCTGAAGTAAGAAAAAGCATGCAGATACATGAAAATGTACTTATGGAAATGCATTTTACTCAGCGTATCCTTAAACAGTGTTACAGCAACTTTTATAGCATACCAGGGTACATACAACATTTGCAGGTGAACCCCTTTGGAGCACACCTGTACACAGAAGTAGGCATTAGCATCTTGGTGCTTCACCTAAGAAGAAAATCACCTGTGTCATTATATCTAGATGCAACCGGAGGTGTTGTCTCAAAGATACCAGACCAAAACCAAAGTGTTTTATTATGCACTTACCTTGCCTGGACGAGGTAGAGCTGCTCCACCTCTTCCTGTTTGTGAAATGCTGAGTAATGAGCACAGTATTCCCACACTTTCTTTTTGGCTGATGCAGTTTCAGCTGAAACTCTTTAAGTACACCAGTCACAAAATTCATAAAGCTGAAACTGACTTCAGCTGGGCCTTGATGTAAGCTGTGCTTCTGGCCTTCAATCGTGAAAATGTTAATGCCTACCTCAAGAGGACCTATGCTATCTGCAAGAGGAGCAAGACATGGGCAGAGATAAAGCCATACACAGTTTTGCATCTATGCTCTGCCCATATTATCAAGGCTGTCAGTGTCAGTATAGGGAAGAAGAGGGATGACAAGGGACTTAAAGAGTTCTCAACCTTTGTGTTTGCCAGACTGCAAAACACAACAAATGTAGAGTCAGCCAGAGAAATATTCAGATACTTTTGTGTAGTTTTGCTGGCCAAACTGCTTAAGAACAGCCTTAGTATTCTTGAAGACCTCATCAGCACAGCGCGAAAGAAAGCCAGGGAAGATGATAGAGATCCAGACCACTCTGATGCGTGGGAACAAGAAGAGGAAAGGAGGTCAGCAAAGACAATTGTGGGAAGATCTCCATTTTCCAGGGTCTTTAAGAAAGTCTTTGAAGATGTAAAAATGCACAGCTGGTACAGAGGAAGATGAAGAGATTCAGAATAATCTGTACTGCTGTCCTAAAATCCCTGTCATCCTAATGGATAATTACATGGGAATCTACCCACTATGGAGCTACTTGACGCAGGGGGACTTAAGAAAATATGCATCAGGCAAAGGAAGCACCAGCCATAAGTTGGAATCAGAGAAAACTAGAGACACCAACTGCCATGCAGAAAAATGGTTCGGCAATGTAAAGTCGTCCATTCTTTCTAAAAAAAAACACATCTAAAACCGGCAGAATTCCTCCCATAAAGGAAGGTATAGGGAACACATTATTCAGCAAAAAATTCCAGAGAGCCTCCTGATAAGGCCAATGAGACCAAGGAATAATGTGATATTTGCAGAGGAGAGCTGGGAAAAAAGGGAAGAACCAGCACCTAAAAAGGCAGATACATCAACGTATTATTCTGATCCAAAAAAAGATCCAAAACCCAAAATAAGGATGAAAAACCAGTCTGGAACCTGCCAAAAGCAAGAAAACTATGTGATATGAGTCCTTCTGAAAAAGTAATTTATGTAATAATTAAATTACCATTATTTTTCTTTACTTAATTTGCAGGTCAGGTTTCTGTGGACATGTCCAGAGACAGAACTGGTTGTGTCAGTATTAAAATCTAATGACAACTGAACATCCAACACATTGAGACATGTAGACTTTGTATCACTATGGCCCCATGAACTTTTAAATGGCGAGGTAAGTCTGACAATGTACAAAAAATTTTATAATCCTGTAACTCAAACAGTTGAGCAAGGCACTAGAAATGCTGGAATCATGGGTTTGATTCCCAGGGAATGCATGAGCTTGATCAAATGTATACCTTGAATGCAATGTAAGTCGTTTTGGGTAAAGGCATCTGCCAAATCCATAAATGTAAATGTTTATACTGTGGGGGTCATTTAGAGCTACAATGAAAACATCATCTTGCATTAGAATATATCATCCACATTGCAACGCTTAAGGCCATAGAATGGCTGGGCATCTTCTCATATTGAATCACTATGTCACTGGTGTAATTCTGCATGGAACACAACAGCAGATGGCTCGTCAGGGTTTGTCAAATGTCTGTCCAAGTGCTACACTAAACTACAGTAACTGTGAAGAACTTCAACAGCTTTAGGAATACCCTTCAATGTGCTTGATTACAATTAATATGTTTCCACAGGTGAATTTTGATTCTTATGATGGGGCAATATCCTTTGTCAATATCAGCAACAGTCACTGGAAATTTGTAGTGGGTACTGCAAACTATGTGTTAGATTTGAATATTGACAATATGAATATACACATTTTAAATACATATATACATATATAATAATACATACATGTACATATCTAAATATACATGTATAAAATACACACATACACACACACATACACACACACACACATACATATATATATGTACATGTCTTGGTGACAGAAGCTTCCAGTGCACAACAATACAAACACAGCAGCAAGACATTGATAAGAATAAAAAATTATAAATACTTATACACATACGTACATACAAAAACACAAAGACACACACATACATACATACACACATACAGTATATAGTGCAATTCAGTGCTGTTTAGAATGGTGAGAGGGGGCGGGGGGTCAATGTTGGGGTGTTCCTCCTAAAGTTCACTCCACCGTTTTGAGCGCGATCAGTGGCACGTTGTTTTGACTGCACCAGTGAGCCAGTCGTTCAACCTCCTTTCTGTTTGCAGTCTCATCATCTTGGATGAGGCCAGTGACTGTAGTGTCGTCTGCAAATTTCAGGAGCTTGACAGAGGCGTCCTTGGCGGTGCAGTCGTTTGTATACAGGGAGGAGAGTAGTGGGGAGAGCACACATCCCTGGGGGGCACCAGTGCTGATTGTGGAAGTGAAAGTGAAAGTGAAATTCCCTTGTCTTAATAGCTGCTGCCTGTCTGTTAGAAAGCTAGTAATCCACTGACAGATAGACGTGGGAACAAAGAGTTGGTGTAATTTGTTCTGGAGTATAGCTGGGATGATGGTGTTGAAACCCGAACTGAACTCCACTAAAAGGATCCTTGCATATGTCCCAGGTAAAATTGAATGGGATCTAGAAAGGGTCCAGTGATTTCCTTCAGGAGGGCCAGCAACAGACTCTCAAATGATTTCACGACCACAGACGTCAGGACGATGGGTCTGTAGTCATTAATCCTGTGATTTTTGGTTTCTTTGGGTAATGATTGAGCATTTGAAGCAGCATGGGATTTCACACTGCTCCAGTGATCTATTGAAGATCTGTGTGAAGATGGGGGGCCAGTTGTTAGCACAGGATCGAAGACAAACTGGTGAAACACCATCTGGGCATGAAGCTTTCTTAGTCTTTTGTTTCTGAAAGACCCGGCTCACATCATCTTCACAGATCTTAAGAGCAGGTTGAGTAGCAGGAAGGGGGAGAAGTGGGTTGCAGGAGGTGTTGATGTTTGTGTGAAGTGAAGGTCAGAGTGGGTGTGGGTTGTGAGATTGGGCCTTTCAAATCTACAGTAGAACACATTCAGGTCGTTAGCCAGTTGTTGGTCCACCACAGGGTTGGGGGTAGGAGTCCTGTAATTTGTGATGCTACTCCACACTGACGCAAAGTCGTTAGCTGAAAACTTGTTTTTCAGCTTCCCAAAGTATCTACTTTTAGCCGCTCTGATTTCTTTATTCGGTGTGTTCCTGGCCTGATTGTACAAGACTATATCCCCACATCTATAAGCATCTTCTGTGGCCTGACAAAGCTGCCTGAGTTTTGCTGTAAACCACGGTTTGTTGTTGTTGAACTTTATATAAGTCCTAGTAGGAATGCGCATATCCTCACAGAAACTGTTATATGATGTCACATTATCTGTGAGCTCATCCAGATTGTTGTCAGCAGCCTCAAAAACACTCCAATCAGTGCAGTCAAAACAGGCTTGTAGTTCCCGCTCTGCTTCATTCGTAAATTTCTTTACAGTCCTTACTACTGGCTTGGTTGATTTTAATTTACGTCTGTAGGTTGGAAGAAGATTAACCAGACAGTGATCAGAGAGTTCCAAATCTGCTCTAGGGACAGAGCGATATGCATCCTGTATTGATGTGTAGCAATGATCCAATATATTTCTGTCTCTGGTGGGGCATGTAATGTGCTGTTTGTATTTGGCCAGTTCATGTGTGAGATTTGCTTTGTTAAAATCCCCAAGAATATTAATGACTGAGTCCAGGTATTGTTGTTCTTTGTCTGTAATTTGATCAGACAGCTGTTGCAGCACTGTGTTTTTCTGAGGCCTTTTGCATCAATACCTCAAAAAAATTCAATTTCAAATCTCCGGACAGAAATGGGTCAGAGTTTGCTCTCTACCTCAGGTAATGTGATAAAAAAGAATTTACACAACAGCAATGAAATATGCCCCCAAATAGTACATTTTTTGTTAGATTACTAAGGAATACTGTGCTGTTTGTGGACTAAAAGAACTTCCAAGAAGCAGGGGGAGAGGAGCAGCAGTAATTGACTGGGTACATTTCAGGATGTTAATGTGACAGTGTTTAAAGCTCAGGACTATAACCATAAGGTTGCTGGTTCAAAGTCACATAATCAGTGAGCTATAAGCCATCACCATTCTGGTCTTGAGCTAGACAAATAACTTATAGTTGCTGCAATGGGACTGTTCCTCCACCAGTAAATGTACAATAACTGGTGTTAGATAAAAGCATCTACTTTTGATTTGGGGGTATGTTATGTGGGAGTGTTCTAATCTGTGTGTCATTGCAGTTTCCCTGGTAGATCACCTGCAATCAACCGGTTAATTGGTGTCACCTGGCGGGAGCCACTTTAAATCTAGGACGCATGCTCTTGCTCTCTCTCTCTCTCTCGTCTTGCAGCCGGCACTGCAGTAGCTGTGTTTTTACTTTTACAGTCCCCTTTTTCTTTTATATTAAATAAACTTTATTTTGATTGGCAGATTTCTGTCTTTGTGTCCTTTATATTGCATCCCTAGAGCCAGGGTTGTAACAGGATACTTCATGTAAATGTTAATGAGCTCTTGGCATCAATGTTGTTTAAGAGAAGAAAAAAAATTTGGGATACTGTTCTGATCATTCTTTAAAGTAAAATTGTATATATTTATGTAATTCTATATTCTCTGTTTGCATATATTAACTACTGTCCCTTGTTTTTCTTGTTTTGATTGTTTCAGATTCCGTGTGATAGCTGTGAACACTTGTTCATGACTGTTGCCTGAAATCATATAGTGTCCCAGAAAAACTATCTACATGGTATTGTGGCCTGTGTGTGCTACAATAGTAAATAAACATAGAACAGGACAAGAGGGAAAAAAAAAGAAAAAAAAAAGTGCTAATTACTTTAATAAAAATAATTGTTAAAGGACATTTTTTTTGTCCTAAAGTAGATTTATTGGAGATTTGGTTTATTATTGTTTTTTTTTTCTATGTAACAAAATATTTATTCATTTTGTTTAAAAAAAAAAAAAACATATACTGTATGTGGCAGGGTGGAGGGCAGGGCCGGGTCATGATTATACACACCCTGTCCCCCGGACATCCGTCAACAATCTCTCTCTCTCTCTCTCTCTCTCTCTCTCTCTCTCTCTCTCTCGCACCACTGTCTGCCATCGGCCTGTATCCCTCTCGGAGGCTTAATTAGCCTGATAAGGGACTGGGTGTGTATAATCACAACCCGGCCCCGCCCTCCGCCCTGCCACACTGTACTCTCAGATGCTCTATCATTATTTTCCTTTTTATTTTGCACAACTACTGAAATAAAGTCATTTTGGATTTGAACAATAACTGTGATGTCTCTTTATTTGCCAGCCCTATTCACCATCTTCAACCTTCTTGTAATAATAATGTTTTGCAGTTGGTTTCATGTCTCTAGGTCAAACAGTCATTGAGTTAAATGAATTAGAATATTACAAACATTAACATTACTATATTTATTTGAAAACATATAGAATGTAAATTCCACAAACAGAGCCTTGTGTCATGAAAAGGATATTTTTATAAAAATGGCCACAAAACCCTGACAAATACAAAAGAGTTTCAGCCCTTCAGGCTTGAACTCATAACTAGAAAGAGTGTAGGTCTGACTTACACTGGTGACTTTGCGGTAGATCTGAGCTGCATTCTGGCACTCTGAGTATGGATATTCAGACGTGGCCATCTCCAACATGCACATGCCAAAGGCGTAGACGTCAACAGACTCATCATAATGCTCTTCATACATCTCTGGAGCCATGAACTCTGGGGTACCTGCAGTTATGAGCACATAGACACATGACAGGAATTTCACATATAAGTCTATCAAGAAAAACGGTTTTCTATATTACTTTAACTTTGGTTCCTGACTTGAACCTGAAATCACTCACTCTCTTTAGAATTTTTTCTCCAAGCAAATACATTTCTTGTAATATTCAGTATTATATTTAAGCATTATAGGCAACATTCATAACAGTAAACATACGCAGTTTTAATAAGGCATGTGACATTCACATGAAGTCCTCTTTGCAACCTGAACAGAATGTTGAATCTTTTGGCACCTGCGATTAAAAAAAAGCTATACGCAGCTAAACAAATCAAACACAACGCTGGTGTCTCCAGATATGTTTTTAAAAGTTATTTTTATCTTGACACGGTGTCGAAAATAATTTGGCAAACCTGATAAAACAATGAGTCACGCCCCAATGGTCAGTGACATTTTGTCATTTAGCAGACGCTTTTATCCAAAGCGAATTACATAAGGAGGAACATAAGCAATTCATCATACAAAAGCCAACAATATCCGCAGTATCGCACTACTAAGTTCTATTCGTAGCTGGAGTAGTCCAGAATAGAGCAGTAGAAAGACAATATACATTGAAATAAAGAAAAAGATTGTTGTCTTTTTTATTGTTTTATAATTATATGCAAAACAAAAGACATCCGTTTACATAGAAAAATAATTGAAAAACAGATGTGCGCAGTAACGCGTTCGGTGTGAACAGACCCTAATGCCTTCTACACACTACACCACTTTCAAAGATATCAGATTGTGGTACTGTTCATATTACACAATAGGAAGTTGTAGCGTTTTCAAATTATACAAGGAATCGACAACAGTGGTGAACACATTACAAAACATTTCACTATTGACAAATCCTTGACGACTCTGCCTGGACCAGTTTCTTTCTTTGGTCCAATGAGACTTTCTTGATACCGCATGCTAATTGATGTTCTGTTGCAGGTACATCAGGACTCCTCCCACTGAAACTTCCCATGCCCTGTTTCTTGCTCTCTCATTGGCTGTTGGTCAACGCTGCTGTTGTATTCAGTCAAAACAAATTTCACATTGTACGATTTGGAGTCGCCGACTGGTCCAGATATTTAACATTCTAGATATCTCGCTGACATCTGCGACTCTTCAGCGATTCTCTCAAATCACGTCTTTGATATTTCATACATTGCGATCGGCGCTCATGGGAGAGAGCTCTGATTTGCCCACGATTTCAAGCTTTTGTCGGAGCGAAAAACAGGATTAAAATCGCGTAGTGTAAACTCGGCGTAACTGGTCTGTTCATGTGTATCTGTGAGTGAGAGTGTTTGCACGAAACAAGTTACGGTAAAATTTGTATGTAATATTTTATATTAAGTAAATGTAGCGTATATTACACATGAAATATATACAGGTACTGTATATGCTAAATTCTAATGGATTTAAACATGGTAAAAATGTGCTAAACAGAGCGTACACACTTAATGAAAAATAGCCTGTATATTTATTCATCAGATACGTCAGGTGAGGGGGATGTGTCGAATTTTGTGAATGATGGACGTTACAATTCCACACACATATGCGGAACTTCCTGCGAAGAACTGCGGGCAGAGATTCATGACTAAAATCTGACTTAGTATCTCACCAATGACGCTCTTGGCAAAGGACGCTCTTTTGAGCGTAGCCAGACCCAGATCTCCGATCTTGACGCTGCCGGTGGGGCCCGTGATGAAGATGTTATCACACTTCAGGTCGCGGTGGATGATGGGAGGTGCGCGTGTGTGCAGGAAGTGCAGGCCTTTAAGAATCTGACGACACCAGCTCCGCAAAACCTTGGGTTTCATCACCTTAAAGCGCTTCAGATAACTAAAGCGAAAAAAACAATGATTGTTAATGTTGAAACAGACATACATTAATAGCAGTTATTCAAGTACATTTACTCTCAAAGCAATGCAAGATCATGCTTGATGCAATTTCAAATGATATTTCCAGTCATTTAAGGATTTGTAAAAATCGTTTTGATTCAGAAACATTGGCATGATTTTCTTTGAAGCTTTATTCTTTTCATGAAGAACACTAACAATCACTATTAAGCTATACTTTTATGATCTGTGAACCAGTTTGATCAATTCAGTGGGAATAAAAACTCAAAAGAACAATTTGCCCACAAACCAGACATCAGGCTTGTTGTGAGATAGCTGACTCTACCAGGAAAACACCATTTTATAATCGCCAGGTTTTCCATGACTGTGGGAATTCTGACCTAAATCTAGATGGTTTGTAGTAATGATCTCACGTTTTCAGCGTGCCTGATGTCATGAGCTCCGTCACCAGTACGATGCATTTCTTCCCTTTTAGCGGCAACTCCCAGAAGTCATAGAAGCGCACAATGTTTGGGTGCTGAAGCCCCTTTAACATCTCGGCCTCCTCTTTAAACCGCTGCCGCTCCACCTTAGACAGTTTACGGTCCTGAAAGACAGAGAGAGAAATATACAATATTGAAATCACTTCAATCTACTCTTCTGTGTGTCTTTCTACTGATGAAATGATAAATAGTATATGTAGGCAGTTGTGTCACAGAAAAATGGTTGCCTGTCAACAAGTCTGGGAATTATGCATTTTGGTAGCCAAATATAAAAAAAATTAAATAAAAAATACAAAACAAATTTGTGTTGTAACATGATGGACTTTTTGTATTAAATAACAATGTTCAGTCATTTCCCAAATGTACCACAATTTAAAACCAAATGCTGTCCATTATTTTGACAGGTATGGCTGTGAGAAAAAGGTTTTGAAGCAAAACTAACATGATATTTTCCACACAAAGTAATGATGTATCTATTAATTTAGTCATCAATAACACAATAATGTTATATTACTTTTAAAGTAACACTAACCTACTCTGAATTCAAAGGAATCATTCTTGTTAGTTGTCCTTGATTTTTGTTTTTAAAAACTCTTTGTTAATGCTTAAGCGTACTTTCTGGCATCCTCAAACAGAATTGCAAAAAAACATTATTTTCAAACTGCTTTCCCAAATACTACCTTTGTCTGCCATTGGTTGAACAAACAGATAGTCCCGCCCCAAACTCTCACCATTGGTTGAGCCACTGCTGCTGTGTCAGGCTGGTGGGGATCCTCAAACAAACAGAGCAATGTTTTGAATGCGCCACAGAGTTTCACTTTTCAGGGAAATCAACTTACAAATGCCTTTCTAATAGTTGACTGTGCTTAAGTTGGAAAAGTATTTGAACTTTCTTTTTAGTGATTACATTTTTTTTATTGATTCAAACTCCAAACAAAAAAACCAAAAACATATATAAAGAATTAATATTTAACCTCCACTACCACCCCTCCCAATAACATGTGTTACAATAATAACACTCCCTCCTCCAATACCAAATTGAATTAGCAGGGCGTAATACACTGATGCCTCATGACCTTTGTATTTGAACTTTCTTAAAATAAATGTCATACATCGGCTTTAACAAGTAGTCCATGTTTTGCCAAGTCTAAGTTGTTGTAGTCCTAAACATGGACTAGGACCACAAGTATACTAAAAAAGAACATACCTATTAGCAGGGTTATTTCTTAAAATGTAAGCTGCTCACAGGTGGACATAATTAGTCATTTTTAATAACTAAATATTTTCATATAAGCTATATCAAGACAATATTAAATGTACATGAACAGATCGAATGGCATATGTATACGTATCATTCTTACAATTAGGTGACTTTTTGGCTTTGAAACTTTTATAGATATCTTTATGTTTCATCATTAATGGGATTTTATAAATCATACAGGTCAAGTTAAATTACTTAAATTCAGATGTTCATTGGGTTAGGTGGGCATGATCATTCAGTGGGTAAATTAGACACTACATGGTATGCAAAAGATATTCAGCATATTTGTAAACTTATAATGATGATTTTATTTATTTTAACATTTACATTTATGCATTTGTCAGACGCTTTTATCCAAAGTGACTTACAGTGCACTTATTACAGGGACAATCCCCCGGAGCAACCTGGAGTGTCTTGCTCAAGGACACAATGGTGGTGGCTGTGGGGATCGAACCAGTGACCTTCTGATTAACAGTTATGTGCTTTAGCCCACTACGCCACCACCACAAAATTATATTGAAATTTTAAAATGACATTAACATCCTTTTAACTATATTTTTCCATAACACGGTCGACATGCTATGCTTGACCACATATGACTAGCATCAAAATAAAGGAAAACACAAATAAAAAAAATAGTTACATACTTCAAATAACTCTAAATAATTTTTCTGAATGGCTGATACGACATGGATGTTGTATTTTCACTTTGCTTTACGTAATGCATAATTTAAATGAATAAAAACTGACTGAATACTCTTCACAAGACTCTAGACTGTCATTTAAGGGTTAAAGTTCTGCCGCACAAAGTCACGTGACACAACAGCACGCCGTCGACTCCTACAGAAGCAGCGTCAACAAAAGTGCATCTGTGAAGACAGTGTTTTCATTGAAACATGTTTGGTTGTAAAGAGGAGAAACTCTAGTTAGGTTGGCTTGGGAAAGCTTCTGATATACTATTTAAACGTATTATTATGTTGGCTTGACAAAGCCAACATACTGATCTACTATTTAAGCTTCTTCTTCTTCTGAGCCAAAATTCTAACAGTATCTCCTCCTAAAGCTTTAAAGCTACAACCACCAAACTTGGGTCAGACCTTCAGGCTTTTCTGACTCTATCTTTTCTAACTGATCGGACCTTCGGTATTCCTGTATCGGACTTCCGAACAGGACTGATTTTATATTGACTCCCATTCAAGATGTGAAATCTTTTCCGGTAATAACTCCTTTAGAGGACTTAATCTACTTCCTATCACTCCACCATTTAGTGCACCCTAGCAACCAAAACTCATTAACTACCATTCAAAATGGCTTAGATGGATTTCTCCTGATCAGAATGTCATAGAGTCTTCAGGTTTCACTCATTACACTCAGTCGAGCAAGCAGCATTTTTAGGATCACCCAGACAACTTCCTAGCAACCAGATTGACTTACCCTAGCAACTGTTTAGCAAAACACATATCTCTGCACTACAACATCGTAGAGACTTCAACTTTGGCTTATTTGACTCAAACCAGCAAGGAGCCTTTAAATATCATGCTGAACAATACTTAGCCATACCCTAGCAACCTCGCAACCAAGTAACAAATCACATATCTCTGCATCAGAACATCGTAGAGATTTCTGGTTTTGTTCATTTGACACAGGCTAGCAAGGAGCATTGTTATTATCACCTTAGTAACTGCCTAGCAACCAAGTAACAAATCACATACCTCTGAATCAGAACATTGTAGAGACTTTCATTTCTTTCATTTGAATGAGCCTTTTGAGTATCACCTTGGTAACTGCCTAGCATCCAGATGGGGTTACCCTAGCAACCAAGTAATGATCTATATATCTATCTATCTGATAGACTGAATGGTCTTGTAATTTTTCAACTTTGAACTTTTAAAACTACTACTTAACTTGTAACTACTTCAAACTTAAAACCTTCAAACTTTAAGCTTTTACAACTACTTCAAACTTTCAGGCTAGACTTTCTCAAGTCAAAATAAAAGTTTGTCTTGTATTCCTAGTTAAAGGAATAGTTCTCCAAAAATGAAAATTCTCTCATTATTCACTTACCCTGATTCCATCCCAGATGTGTATGGCTGTCTTTCTTCAGCAGAACACAAATGAAGATTTTTAGAAGAAGATAGAGCTCTGTCGGGTCCTTATAATGGATGTACGTGGGTGCCAGCATTTTGATGGTCCAAAAGTCACATTTGGCCAGGATAAAAGAAATCCAGTTGATTAATGAATGTCTTCTAAAGCAAATCGATATGTTTGTGTAAAAAATTAATTGATAATTAAAACTATATTACCTATTTAAAAGTGCTCCCTGCCAGCAGCTGATACGAAGCGTGACGTAAGCATGTCAGTGAGTTAACACGAGAATTCAGAAGCAATGCTTATTTACAACAGAAGAATGAATGTCACACAAGAGTTCGGCCATTTCAAACTGCATCAGGGACCTGGATGGAAGTGCCGATTTAAAGTTAAATACATTTTAATTATTGACTTATTTCTAACATAAAAATATCTATTCCCTACAGAAGACATTCATTGATCGACTGGAGTCACATGACTTTTGGACCATCAAACTGCTGGCACCTCAGGACCTGACAGAGCTCTATCTGCTTCTAAAAATGTCATTTGTGTTCTGCTGAAGTAAGATATTTACATCTGGGATGGCATCAAGGTGAGTGAATAATGAGATTTGTAATAGATTTGCACTACATGTGTGTATGTAGGTATGTATGAAGGTGAGTGTATGTACTTATATGTATAATTATTTATTTTTATTATTCTTTTTTTGTTTTTTTGTTTTTAATTACCTATGTCTTGCTGCTGTTTTTTTGGTATTGTTTGTATTGTTGTACACTGGAAGCTCCTGTCACCAAGACAAATTCCTTGTATGTGTAAGCATACTTGGCAATAAAGCTGATTCTGATTTTTGCATGTACTGCTGTTTTTTTTTTTTTTTTTGCGGTGTTCAGTTGCAAAAGTAACAAAAGGGTCTGGAGAAATTTATCGGAGTACAAGTATAAATTTTCTCTTCAAAATGTAGTAAAGTGAAAGTAAAATTCCAAAGAAATATTTATACTCAGTAAATTACAAATATGAAAAAACTGTACTTAAGCACAGTAACGAAGTATTTGTACTTTGTTACTATACAGCTCTAAAATGAATTATGCTAATTTCTGATGTTATGTCTGTAACGTCTCAAAAACATGAATAATCAACAATCTGGAAACATCATAACAATTCGATGGGAAAAAAAATCAAACTTGTTATGATTTAAAGTTTCACATCGTAGTCTCCCTGTCTACATATGTAGATCTACATTTTTTTGAAAACTATTTGCTCTAAAATTGTTGTTCCCAGTCTATCACTCACTTCGACGTTGTGTCGAAGAAGCGACACTAGAGGTCTCTCTTGAGAGCCTCGTGCATCTCTAAACTTGAGAAAAGGCCAATGAGAAATTGGCAAACAGAATTTGCATGTTTCTCCCCCGCACATAAGGGTATAAAGGGAGGAAATCATGCGTCTGTCCATTCAGATTTTTTCTTCAGAGCACAGCGGTTGTGTGATCAGCGAGCTAAATTCACATACTGTTCCACTCATCTCTACAAAGCATATGATGTTCGATCTATGGTGCATATCATATCAACGGCTTTCTCCTTCTCTGCATGGTAGTGAAGCTTTACCCCTGGGCGCTGCGACAGCGCTTCTAAAAGACAAATATTTTCTAAAAGAGTTTAATTTCTCTAAAAGAGCAATACACAGTGGCGTTGAAAGTCCTTTTCAGGAGGCGTCTTTATAAAGATGCCCTTCCGCCCATGTGTAGTTCCTGTATGCAGTCGATTTCTCTCCACTCCTCACAGTCACATACACTGCCTCGTGTGTCTGGGCAGCGATCACACCGAGGCAGCATTTGTGGATGGTTCGTGTTCTCACTGCGAGAAACACACCATGGCAACATTGCGGTCACGACTTTCCTTGGTAAAGAGGAATGGCACTCCAGCCGCCCCCCACGTCGCTCCTTCTTCCCATGGGTTTGAGGACGACCCGGCTGGCGATGGAGGCGATTTGCATGATGTGCTGACGAGGTCATGGAGGGCAACTTTCACTGCCCGCAACCAACCTCCTCGCTCATCCGCTCTCACTACCCTCGACGGCGACCTGCACCCTGCATGCCATGGCCCTCCTGCAAGTTCACCAGGTGAAGGCACTCAAAGATCTGCACTTGGGTAGTCCTGACCCCGACGTGTTGCAGGAACTGCGCTCAGCGACCGACCTCACCCTCAGAGCCATGAAGGTCACAGCGCGGACACTCGATGGCCACCCTCGTGGTCCAGGAACATCATCATTGGCTAAACCTGGTCGAGATGCGGGACGTAGAGGAAGCACGCTTCCTCGACGCCCCAGTTTCCCAGTTCGGTCTATTCGGCGACACCGTGGAGGACTTCACCCAGCAGTTCTCAGCGGTGAAGAAACAGATGGAGGCCATTTCCCACATCATGCCTCGCCGCTCGCCGAGGGCGTCCTCCTGCGGCTTCCAGACTACAAGCAGCTCCGCCCCAACCTGGGCCCAGCTCTCAGCCCCAGCATCAAGCGCCACGCAGGTAAAAAAACACCCCCCGTCTCCCGAACGTCCTCGAGGACGCGGAAGGCTCCCAAGAAAACGTTTGCTCCAGAGCTGGTAGACAGACCACACCGTCCCCCGGTGGAGGGCCAGGAGGAGAATCTTCAGTTCAAGGTATTTTCTTTACCACACACCCTTTGGGCTGCGGTGCCCACATTTTCAATAATAGAGCAATTTCGTCTTTCCCTGGGTCACCTGGCACGCAAATGCCATTCTCACAGCAACCCGGTGCCACAATTCAGCAGTCATGGCACCCCGGATGCAGACTCCTTGCCTCCGGACCCACAACTGCTGCCGGCCGGTTCTGACGAGTTCAGAGGACGCCTACACGGGATCTCCTCCTCAGTCACTAACCTGCCCCCTGCTGGGTGTGCGGACGGAGGTAAGTGCTTTGAGTCTTCTCTCAGCACCAGAGCCTCGGGATGCGCTTTTGCCTCCCTATGCCACACTACATGCCCAGCCACGCTGCGAGGCCTCGCCAGGTACATCGAAAACGATCGTCCCCTTAGTGCCCCCTCGCACGGAGCTTGGACATGTGGCTCTCACTTCCCAACCCGTCGTGCTGGTTGGCCAGGTCCATCCGACTCGGCTACGCATTTCAGTTCACCAGGCCCTTGCCTCCTTTCGCCGGCGTCCGCTTTACCTCGGTGCATGGCGAAGAAGCCAACATCGTACGTGCGGAGATCATGACCCTTTTGCTCAAAGATGCGATAGAGCCTGTCCCTCCATGAAGAAGGGTTTCTACAGCCCTTACTTAATCGTAACCAAGACAGGCGGCGGCTTGCGACAGATCTTGGACTTGCATGTTTTCAACCGGGCCTTGCACAAACTCCCGTTAAAAATGCTCACGCAAATGCTCACACATTCTAACTTGCGTCCGGCATAAAGATTGGTTTGCAGCAGTAGACCTGAAGGACACGTACTTCCACATCTCTATCTTGTCACAACGCCGACTCTTCCGACGTTTCACGTTCGACGGCCAGGCGTATCAGTACAAAGTCCTCCCCCTCGGCATGTCCCTGTCCCCTCACGTCTTCACGATGGTTGCAGAGGCAGTCCTTGCCCCGCTAAGGGAAGTGGGTATCCGCATATTCAATTACCTCTACGACTAGCTCATCCTAGCCCACACTCTGTTACTGTGTGCCCACAGGGACCAGGTGCTCAGGCACCTCAGCCGTCTAGGGTTTCATGTCAGCTGGGAAAAGACCAAGCTCACCCCGGTTCAGAGCATCTCTTTTCTGATGAAATGAAGTAGACTTTTAAATATTCATCTTCACCATGCAGCTGAACAGCTCTGATAATAATAGCGGTTTTGCTTCTTTTCATATCAAACACCATTATCATGTCAACTTAAGGTTTATGTTTTGAAACATTACCTAACTAATTTAAATATATACTTATATTTTGGATACTGAGAATCTCGTGATTTCCAGACATGTGTATAAGTGGGGTAAAACAAAGTTTATTTACGTCTCATTCGGTGTTTCATCTCTAAAGGTGAATTAATGAGAGAAAATGTGTTTGGTTTTTTACAGTGGGAATAAAACTAGCGCTCTGTTCCTTTTCGAGAGCACATGCATGTTAAACAGACTGCGCTGCAAGGAGAGAGATGATGATTATGTAACATATGCACGGAGAAACATGGATTTTCAGTCTTATAGAAAGAAACTGTTGATTTATTGTGTTCCAATGTGTGGATTACTAATTTTCACCAACATGAAAAAAATTTAAATGTGGGGATTTCACGCACTGTGAACACGGAATGTGCGGGGATACTTAATATGCTGCACAATATGGTAAATACCATTAAGAAATTCATTGAGTGGGTTTTTTTTCCTGCTATTTTCTATACATTGGTAATAGCTGCTGCTAAGACGCTTGGAAAAGAGCAAGGACAGTGCAAGGAGAGTGTGCTCAGTGTCTGCACGATCTTGTGCATGCACGCGACTGTGCCATGGCACGTCCAGTATATTATGGATTTGTAAGACTGGCACCAAATTGTCTGCATCACCTCCAGGACAGGCAAAGAACTCTGCGAGAACCAACGTCATAAAACTCTCACACAGATGAACATCTCCACCCAAGATAACACTCCCTACTTGCTAAGGACCATAAAAAGCAAATCCCACATTTGACCTCTATCTCACCTAAGGGCTATTTAGAATAACTCATCCTTTTCTGTAATATAAGAGATTTTCTGTTCATACATGTTTGATATCATTCAAGAGGTCTCAATGCAATTGGTAAAGTGGTCTCATTCCCTTTCAGAAAAAACAAATCTCCATTAAGATTTTAGAACTTAGAAAAATCCAGAGACATGTCACTCCCAAATCTCCCACAGGGGCCACATACTGTATGCAGATTAGATAGATTCTTTATTAACATCAAAGGACCTAATCATCACAAGTTTCAAAGGTCTACTGGATAACATGTAACGCGCTCATCTGAAATAACAATAGAATTGTTTGGTACTTAAGGAGGGTTGACAAGTAGCTCAGGGAATCTGCATTCAGATCTCCCACAACATTGTTGTGTAGTCTCTCTACCAGGTATGCAAACCTTATTCCTTATGTTTTGATAAATTGTTTAAATTTGTTTTATTACTGTCTTATTACTGTCTAATTGGATTGATAAATTTGTTATGTCACCTGGTAAATAAATTGTTACATTTGAATCTATTATGATTGATTCTTAAACTATTGTCTTTAGTAGATTACGTTAAGGCCATGCTTCCGCAAATCTTTGACCAGGTTAGCAGCGGACTAAAGGCTCGAAAGGGAATTTCCGTTTAGTGTCGACCAAGCCTAAATAGGGTGAAGCCTAAACCTCTGGTTATTGTAATATTTTCTAGCTAAATGTACATAGGAAACTATGGCATGATCATATAAAACTATTTTAACTTGGGTATGTTGGTCTATCTTTGTAAATTTAGTGGTCATGACCTCTGGGTAGAAATGTTACAGTAATTAAGTGTTTACTATCTAAGGGGACTAAACAAAATACTTGTAGATAAAAATGTGAGTAGGAGCAGCCATCTAATTAGTATTTAGTCAATTACTGTTTTAATGACCAATAATGGCATATTTGTGACCGCGAGATCCGCGTTCACGGCCGGCGCGAGACTCTCTAAGAGACAGGAATCCGAATGAACGAGAGTTAAATATGATGATTCAATGTTAAATCAAATTTAATAATAATAATTAAGATTAGAACATTAATATATCCTTAGAAACTTTTATAATTGGAGTCAGATAAAATAAACGAGGATCTTAAAATGAAAAATATAGTGATTTAATTGGAATGAAATAACTTAAATTGAACGTGCACGATAAGACAGAACACGCAGGAGACCTTCATCCACGCTGTTGGAAACCGCCATTGGACCAATAGGTGGACCCCCCTTACAGATTTGCACATCTTTGCGAGATAAATCTTTTCGCGTTCGCGCCTTGGTTAGAAGACTTTGTTCGTTCCTTGTAATTTTTGTGCTCTCTCACTTGTTGTTTGCTTACACTAGTGTTATAAATGCAGCACTGGCCCGACTGGGCAAGTGACAGCTCCAGCAACTGGCCCGATTCGCTCTCACACTGCCCCCGGGCCATCGGGCAGTCCTTATTTTCGAGCCTTGCAATTGAAATAGTCTTGTTAAAAAGAATCAGTAGAAATTAAACATTATAAATAACAACTTGTACTGCGGAATTAAAAGTCACAAATTGTTTTAACGCTGGGTTCTTCGAGTGGAAGTGAGGAGACGCAGGAGTGAGTGAATATTTTCAATATTTTAATAATTTATGCTGGAGTGGAATAAAAAAAAAAAGCTCAACAAACTTAACACAACGTAACACTACAAGGACTGGCTAAGGAATGAACAAATCAGGAGGGTAAATATACAAACAATTACTGATGATGGAATGGAGGACAGCTGAGGAGGATTGGAAAAAGATGGAAGTGATGAAGACAGTGGATTCTGGGAGATGTAGTCTGGAGGAAAACTTCAAAATAAGAGTCCTTGAAGAACACGAGGGGGACAGACTGTGACAATTGTATGAATGTACAAATATGACGGTTAAAAATAAACCAGGATGGAATTTGTAGCTCAGTCTATTAGAATAACGGGTAATGATTAGCACAACCTCCAACCTCATAATTGGCTTTGTGTAAATATTTCAACTGAACACTGTGTTCGAGTATTCAATTTGTTTTTAACAAAACAGTCTAAAACCCTGCCTCACATATATGTATGTGTGTGTTTGTGAGAGGCTTTTACAGCAGCCTCATCTATTATTCAGAGGTTGAGTGAGTGTATTCTGAACTGTCCCCACATGTACCAAACACCCGCACAATCCTGTCTCTCTACACCACTTTATACTTACAATGGAAATACACTTATGCATTTACAGTGGATCTCCAGCAGACAAGTATGCAGCACAGCAAATAAAGGTTTAAAATATTAGTGTTACATAAAACACAACTCTTAAACATTACCAACCTTGTGACATCATGTCCAACCTTAAAACTTAGGCCAAGAACATCTAAAAAACACTCAAACACACAAGCAGTACTTGAAATTTCAAAATAAAGCAATATATCATAAAAGCGCTTATGTATTTGTGAAAAGAAGCACATGTTCACATGACAGGTTATTCTAACAACTGTGTTTACTTTTGATGACTACACAATGACAATTAAATGTGCAGGTCTAATCAGTAGAGATGCACCAATGTCTCAGTAAACATCGGTACTAGCCGATAAACGCAATTATCTGTACTATCAGAAATTAGCCGATTGCTTAAAAAATGTCAGATGAAGGGAGCGGAAAAGCATACCAGAATATTAGTCTACAACTAGTGCTATGTATGAGAAAAAAAAATTGGACATCGGTATACACATTTCTTTCAAAGTTGTGTAATCAATTATCAATAATTCTGAAACTATTGGTATCGGCAGATATTGTTCTAAATAATCGGATATCAGTATAGGCACACAAATTTCTTTCAAAGTAATTTAATCAATTATCAATGACTTGAAACAAGGTAGCATAAAAAAGTAAAACCACCAAACTATCGGTATTGGCAGACGTTGTTCTAAATAATCAGGCTGTGTAATCAACTACAGTTGAAGATAGAAGTTTACATACACTTAGGTTGAAGTCATTAAAACAATTTTTTTAACCACTCCACTGATTAATATTAGCAAACTATATGGCAAGTCATTTAGGACATCTACTTTGTGATTGACACAAGTAATTTTCCAACAATTGTTTACAGAGAGATTGTTTCACTTTTAATTGACTATATCACAATTCCAGTGGGTCAGAAGTTAACTGTGCCTACAAGCAGCTTGGATTTTTCATTCCAGAAAATTAAGTCAAGCCTTTAGGCAATTAGCCAATTAGCTTCTGATAGGAGGTGTACCTGTGGGTGTATTTTCAGGCCTACCTTCAAACTCAGTGACTCTTTGCTTGATATCATGGGAAAATCAAAAGAAATCAGTCAAAACCTCAGAAAAAAAAATTGTGGACAAGTCTGGTTCATTCTTGGGAGCAAATTCCAAATGCCTGAAGGTACCACATTCATCTGTACAAACAAAAGTACACAAGAATAAACACCATGGGACCACGCAGTCATCATACCTCTCAGGAAGGAGACGCATTCTGTCTCCTAGAGATGAACGTAGTTTGGTGTGAAAAGTGCAAATAAATCCCAGAACAACAGCAACGGACCAGGTAGACAATATCATTTTTTGGAGAAATGTCCTCTGGTCTAATGAAACAAAAATCTAACTGTTTGGCCACAGTGACCATCATTATGTTTGGAGGAAAAAGGGTGAGGATTGCAAGCTGAAGAAAACCATCCCAACCGAGAAGCATGTGGGTGGCAGCATCATGTTGTGTGGGTGCTTTGCTGCAGGAGGGACTGGTGCACTTCACAAAATAGATGGCATCATGAGGAAGGGAAATTATGTGGATATATTGAAGCAACATCTCAAGACATCAGCAATGAAGTTAAAGCTCGGTCGCAAATTGGTCTTCCAAATGGACAATGACCCCAAGCATACCTCCAAAGTTGTGGCAAAATGGCTTAAGGACAACAAAGTCATGGTATTGGAGTGGCCATCACAAAGCCCTGACCTAAATCCGATAGAACCACATTTGTGGTCAGAACTGAAAAAGTGTGTGCGTGCAAGGAGTCCTACAAACCTGTCTCAGTAATTCCAGTTCTGTCTGGAGGAATGGGACAAAATTCCAGCAACAATTCCAGAAGCTTGTGGAAGGATCCCCAAAACATTTGACCAAAGTTAAACAATTTAAAGGCAATGCTACCAAATACTAATATACACATTAGTGTATGTAAACTTTTGACCCACAGGGAATGTGATGAAAGAAATAAAAGCTGAAATAAATCATTCTCTCTACTATTATTCTGACATTTCACATTCTTAAAATAAAGTTGTGATCCTAACTGACCTAAGACAGGGAATTTTTTTCTACCATTAAAGGTCAGGAATTGTGAAAAACTGAGTTTAAATGTATTTGACTAAGGTGTATGTACTGTAAACTTCTGACTTCAACTGTATCTGTGATTTGAAACAAGGTAGTATAAAAAAGTGGAACCGGAAAACACCTTGGGTACTGACGTAACCTCCATTCCCTGATGGAGGGAACGAGACATTGTGTCGATGAGTTGACATTGGGGGTCACCCTTGGGTGCCCAGACATCTCTGATCTTTGAGAAAAGGCAAATGGGAATTGGCATGTGGGATTTTCATGCCACTCCCCCGGACATACGGGTATAAAAGGAGTGTCGCTTGCAAACACACACTCAGTGTGTGGAGGCGCAAACTCAACGAATGCAGACTGAGACAAACTATTGATAGAGGGACCAAATAAACCAATCCTTACTGAATAAACTCAGATTTCGCACTGAGGAGCCGAGCCAAAGACCCGGCCATTTCTGTGGTTGGTTCAGTGTTGTGGCAAGAGGGACACAATGTCTCATTCCTTCCATCAGGGAACAGAGGTTATCTGTCACTCACTCGCCATTGTTTTGATGAGTTGACACTAGGGGTACCAATGGAAAACGCCACAAGAGCTGAACTGGGTTACGCAGACTGGTGGTGCTAGAAGGGCAGAACTTGTGTGCCTTGTAGCCAGTGCATAAAGCCACCGCGTAACTACCACAAACACACTGGCAGGCATGAAGCGGTCCCCTACACCTCTGGGTGTGATCCAAGTAGATGCGAAGAGCACACACCAGACACAGCAATGCCAAGGCTGGGTCTGCCTCCTCTAGGGTCAGCGCTTGAGGTTCACCACCTGATCCCTGAAAGGGGTCGTGGGAACCTTGGGCACATAGCCCGGTCGAGGTCTCAGGATAACGTGAGGAGTCCGGACCGAACTTTAGGCACAGTTCGCTGACAGAGAACACCTGCAGGTTCCCTACTCTCTTGATGGAGCTGAGCGCCGTCAGGAGGGCGGTCTTCAAAGAGAGCACCTTTAGCTCAGCTGACTCAAGGGGCTCGAAGGGAGCTCCCCAAAGGCCCTGAAGGACCAAGGAGAGGTCCACTGAGGGATCAAGGTGCAGCCTGGGGGGATTTAACCTCCTCATGCCTCTCAGGAAACTGATGTTCAAATCATGCTTCCCCAAATACTTACCGTCCAGTGCGTCATGATGTGCCAAAATAGCAGCCACATACACCTTCAAGGTGGAGGGGGACAGCCATCCCCTGTCTTTCAGGAAGGAGAGCACTGATCCTACTGCACAACTCTGGGGGTCTTCGCCTCGGGAAGAGCACCACTTAGCGAACAGATGCCACTTCAAGTAATAGAGATACCTCGTTGAGGGGGCCCTGGCCTGAGTGATCGTGTCTACCACTGCAGGTCTTCCACATCCCATCCAGGGGCCAGACATAGAGATTCCTGAGATCTAGTCATGGGTGCCAGGTGGTGCCCCGCCCATGAGAAAGAAGGTCCTTACTCAGGGGATTTGCCGGGGGGGGGGGGGCTGTCACGAGGAGTATGAGGTCCGAGAACCAAGTCTGGGATGGCCAGTAAGGGGCCACTAAGAGGAGCTGTTCCTTGTCCTCCTTGACCTTGTACAACGTCCGTTCAAGTAGGCTCACTGGGGGAACACATATTTGCGTAGCCCTAGGGGCCAGCTGTGTGCCAGGGCATCTGTGCCGAGGGGAGCCTCGGTCAGAGAGTACCAAAGTGGGTAGTGGGAGGACTCTGGGGAAGCAAACAGGTCTAACTGTGCTTGGCCGAATCGACTCCAGATCAGCTGGACCGCCTGAGGGTGGAGTCTCCACTCTCCCCTAAGCATAATCTGTCATGACAGCATGTCCGCTGTGTTGTCAAGGTGGCCCGGGATGTGAGTGGCCAACAGCGACTTGAGCCGCTGCTGACTCCAAAGGAGAAGACGACGGGCGAGTTATGACATTTGACGAGAGTGTAAACTGCCTTGGTGGTTGATGTACGCAATCATTGCTGTGTTGTCCGTCCGAACCAACACATGTTTGCCCCGGATCAATGGCAATGGCCTCCTCAGGGGCTGAATAGATGGCAACAAGCCTGCCTGACGAGCACGTGGTATGTGTATTGGTACCATGCTTGTCTCTCAACTCGGGTCTGTGGCCAGTGCTGAAGTGGTCTCATATGCATCAACCCAAGTAGCGTGACCGTCGAAGAGGATGCCATATGCCCCAGGAGCCAGTGGGACCAGCATATTCTGTCTGAACGCATGCAGATAGTACAGCACCGACTGCGTGTGCTCGTTGGTGAGGCACATGGGGACATCAATAGGACCCCATGTCATCGAGACAGTCTAACTCCATACTGAGAAAACTGATGCTCTGAACTGGGGTGAGCTTGCTCTTTTCCCAGTTGACCCGAAGCCCCAAATAGCGGAGGTGCCTGAGCAACAGGTCCCTGTCTGCACACAACATGAATTAGGATTAGCCAGTCGTCGAGATAGTTGAGGATACGTATGCCCACTTCCCTTAGCCGGACAAAGGCTGCCTCTGTGACTTTCGTGAATGCGCGAGGAGACAAGGACAGGCCGAAGGTACTGATATGCCTGACCCTCGTAGGCAAACCGGAGAAAGGGTCTGTGTCGAGAAAGAATCGAGACATGAAAGTACGCGTCCTTCAGGTCTACTGCTGCAAACCAATCCTGATGCCGGACGCTCGCTAAAATGTGTCTCTGCTGTAGCATCTTGAACGGGAGTCTGTGCAAGGCCTGGTTCAGAACTCACAGGTCCAAGATTGGCCGTTAACCGCCAACTTTTTTTGGGCACGATGAAGTAGGGGCTGTAAAAACCCTTCCTCATCTCGGCTGGAGGGACAGACTCTATGGCATCCTTCTGTAGAAGGGTGGTGATCTGAGCGCGCAAGGTAGCGGCATTCTCGCCTCTCACCACAGTGTAGCAGACGCCGTTGAAACTGGGCGGGCGCCTGGCGAACTGAATCGCACAGCCAAGTGGAACGGTCCTGATCAACCAGCGTGATGGGTTGGGGAGCGCGATCCATGGCCTCAAGCTCTGTGCGAGAGGAACCAAAGGGACTAACGTGTCGGATGTACCAGCGGACGGGGCCTCACGATGGGGCGGAGACATCAAACCACTTACCTGGCTCCTTGTGACCGCTCCCGGAACAGCCTGGGATGGGGGAAGAAGATCTTCGTCCTCGAAACCCATGGAGACCATCACATTGAGGGTGTAATTTTGACACGACTGGGCGTGCGGAAGCGGGGGTCCGGTTCCGGGGCGCCGTACCTGCCAAAGAGAGCTGGTGGTCAGCGGTCGTGATAACGATGGCTGGGGAGACCAGAAATAGAGCCCAGGGAATGAGGAAACTGGCATTTTATGGAAAATGTGGGTACCGCAGCCCATCGGGCATGCGACAAAACAAAAGTCAAATGAAACCAAGGATTCTCCACCCGGCCCTCCGGCGGGGGAGGGAGTGGTCTGCTCACCAGCTCCCGTTGTGCAGTTTCCTGAGTCCCATGGCTGCTTCGAAGCCTTCTTGGGGTTCTTGGCGGCTGGCTGTGAGGCGGGTGGCATCGGGGGCCTGCGGGGCCGGCCCTGCACCCAGGGCGATGAGTAGACGGAGTGCGTGGTCTGTGACTCTGCTGAGGCAGGATATGATGTATGGCCTCTGTCTGCTTTCTTTACATTGAGAACTGCTGGGCAAAGTCTCCAAGATGCCAAACAGCCCAACCTGGGAGATGGGGGCGTCAAGAAAAGGAACCTTGTCGGCTTCTCGTGACTTGACCAGGTTGAGCCAAAGGTGCCATTCCTGGACCACCAGGATGGACAGTGCCTGCCCGAGAGCATGCACCATGATCGTCGCTTGGAGGGTGAAGTCAGTCACCAAGCACAGCTCCTGCATTAGTCACGGGTCAGGACTAACCTCATGTAGTTCTCTTAGTGCCTTGGCTTGGTGCACCTGCAGGAGCACCATGGCATGCAAGGCAGAAGCGCCGTGCCCAGCAGCGCTGTAGGCTTTAGCCATCAGTGACGGCGTCAGCCTACAGGTTCTGGACTGGAGCCTCAGGGGACTCCACCAAGTGGCGGCGCTTTGCAGACATAAGTGCACCGCAACTGCTTGGTCCACTTGGGGAATCGCCGTGTAGCCCCTTGCCACCCTGCCATCGAGGGTAGTGAGAGCGGAGGAGCTCATGGACCGTGTGCGGGCAGAGAAAGGTGCCTGCCATGAACGCGTGAGCTCTTCATGCACCTCCAGGAAGAAAGTAATGGCCGTGAGCTGTGCCAATCATCGAGCCGTGAGGGTTTGGGGGGGCAGGGGGTTCCACTCCAGCCCGACACGCGCAGCTGCCCGGACAAGCATGGCTGCCAGCTACGCGTCACTGCCTTAGCGCCAAGGGTTGTTGAACCTGGGCGGGCGCCTGGCGAACTGAATTGCACAGCCGAGTGGGACGGTCCTGATCAACCAGCGCGATGGGTTGGGAAGTGCGAGCCACACCCTCAAGCTCCGTGCGAAAGGGACCAAAGGGACTACTGTGTCGGATATACCAGCGGACAGGGCCTCGCGATGGGGCGGAGACATCAAAGCACTTACCTGACTCCTTGTGACCGCTGTTTGCAAGCGACACTCCTTTTATACCTGTTTGTCCGGGGTAGTGGCATGCAAATCCCACACGCCAATTCACATTGGCCTTTTCTCAAGATCAGAGTTGTCTGGGCTCCCAAGGTTGACCCCTAGTGTCAACTTATCGACACAACGTTGAGTGAGTAACAGATAGGGAACTATAGATATCAGCAGATGTTGTTCTAACTAATCGTACAGTATATCGTATACAACTTTATTTCAATGTTGTGTAAACAATTATCAATGATTTGAAACAAGGTAGCATAAAAAAGCGGAACCGCAAAACTATTGATATCGGCAGATGTTGTTCTTAATAATTTGCACATAAACTTTGTATTGGTGCTAATAGGAACTAATCAGCATTATCTCATTGGCCGCCCTGCTCTCTAGATTGACTGAAACACCCAGTTAACCACTATTCTCAGCAAAAGACAACATTATGAACATGTATTTTGCTCTCAACTTAAACACTGTTCTTAATGTGAACAAAATAACAGACCATCATTATCTAATGTGTGACCAGAATTTGCCACACACATTTCTTTAATCATTCTTTATAACTGGGTGCATTGTTAAAAATTAAGACAATATTCTTTGATATAAGCAGCTTTACCTATACAGCACTTAAGCTTTTATTTTTAAAATCAGCTGTTGTACAGGACTGTTTATTCTAAAACACACAAATCAAACAATGCAGTGGTTCATTTCAGCATTCTTCCCTTGAGTAAATCATTGCAGGAGAGAGACAGAGAGAGATAGATAGATCTAAAAACGGGATGTGACACTCACAGGATATAATCTATACTGTTCTGTTCCAACACTGCATAACTCATTAGCACAACTGCACACACCCACAACATTTATTTATGGAGAGATGTAATATGAGCAGCCATACTTACAGTTGACCACATACTGTACACACACGCGCACACACACAACATAATTCATTTACAAGTGTGTACTGTACAGTATGTCCACTTTTGTATTCCAACAGGTAAATAGTTAGTAAGTTAAATTTAGAAAACAGTTCTTGTGTCAAAAGTTGCATAGTTTGTACCAAAGTAATTAAAAATAAAAATTATTAACTCAAAAACTATTGAACAACTAAACTAAAATACCTGTTCATGGCTAAAATTAAATACAATTAAATTAAAATAATTTTGAATAATATTTAGCTTTCGATTTTGTGCAAAACTACCAATTTTCATAATCGACTAGTCGTTGGGTTGTCTGAACGACTAGTCGACAAGTCAGAACTAGAGGTGGACTGATATATCGGTTTTACAGATTAATAGGTGCCAAAAGTTGCTTTTTGGAACTATCAGGTATCGGCAAACATCTATGCCGATAGTTGCCAATCGTTTTTTTTATTTTCTCCATGTATCTTTTAAAATTACGTTTTTTAAATTGAAGCAAGGGAATGTAAAGAAAAATACGACAATATACAAATGTCCCTTGTCAGCATATATATTGTGTCTCCATTCATATTGTAAATAATAATATATAGGCTATAAAAAGCTTATTTTGTGCATCAGACTCAGCCTGGGCGTCAGCTCGTTATATTTTTCGTTATATTATATATATTTTTTAATATTAAATACAGAGCATTGTAACAGAGCCAAGTCTATGTCATATCAAAATAAGAGTAATTTTTGGACTCTGACCTCAATGTCTGTGCTGACTAAGAAAATGTTGTAACATTCTATGAATAAATATGAACAAATTTTGGCCGATTAATCGTAATCTACCTTTTCCACCACCTAAATTACCGGTATCGGCAAAATCCACTACCGGTTGACCTCTAGTCCAAACCTATAAAATTATCATTTGGCTCTGTTCACATGACCCCGTTCAGACGTCTTTCAGACAGATATACAGACACTAAGTACAGCACTTCAACAAAGTACTGTAACTAAAGGATATTCAACTAATAAAAAAGCTAAATAACTATAAAATCCTATTGCACAAAACAATCATACCATTTTGAACACAGAATGACATGCTTCAATGTAACTGAAGTGCTTCAGGTAGATGAAGCTGCACATTCAACAGCACATAACTGTAAGATTGCCAGTACACTAATTCACAACATCACAACAAACTTTTTTATTGCAACTCAGAATCAGCAAATGACTTTATATTAAATATGGTAACATTACTCACAGCAGAGGATTTAACGACCGACTGCAATCGTCTTGAATTTATTGATGGTTGTAACGGCTGCAGTGCATTAAAGGACTAACCCTAAAGCATTTTAGTGTGTTTTTACAATGCTCACTGTTATTCAAGTTTAAGCAAAGCAAACTATTATCAAGCAAAAACACTCTCCGAGAAGAAGTGGCATCTCTTCATTAATTTGAGAAATGTGTCTCCCATTAAATACACCACCACTAAAAATATTACTGTTAGTAGTTAACCCCACTTATGGACTTTAACCTTTATTGGCATGATTGTTCATTGTGTTGCCAAAGCATGAGGTTAAAACAAAGAGAACAGTAAGCAGCAATTATCAGGGCCAAGCACAGGAGTGGCAAAAATGAGTGAAAATAGCATTTTTGTGAAGATTTTAGGCAGTGAATAGAATCACTTGTAATTTAATGTAATATACATTATTCTTGGCATAAGCCAATGAGTCTATCAATAACAATCGACTAAAAATATCAAAAGATATTAGCATTTTTAGAAACATAATTATGATTTGATTACAAAATAAGTCTTGATGCCGCATGATACATCATAACATATTTCAATTATTTAATCCAAATACACACTCAGACAGATGTGAATAATTTTTCTTTTTCCATTTCATAATAAAATTAATAAAACATTTAAATACAATAAATCAAAATTGAAATAAATTCCTTACAAAATGTTGCAATTGTTTTCTTCTTTAGTTGTCATATGAACAATCAGACAGAATGTATACTGAAGAGGTAGTTTAGCCCATTAACTGGCACTGTTGGGATAGTTAGTGCTTTTTTGAGTTTTTTTCATGTTTATTGGACTATATTACTACCTTCATATGCAACTTTAATCTTGATATCAGGGGAACACATGTGAAATTAATAGAATCCAATAAACATGAACTAAACTACATAAAATATAACACAGAACACCCCAAAGTACAGAACTGATATTAAAAATAAGAAGAAACAGAACTATTCCCATAAAATATAATGAAATGGGTCACGCAGGGAATTTAGAGAAAGCCCAATAATTAGTTTACCATCATTTTAGCAATAATTTACCATAAATAGTACTCTCTTGTTAAACAAAATACAGTTTTACCGTAAATTTTCCTATAAAATGATACTTTGCTTCTAAAAAAAAAAAAAAAAAAACATTTTTTCAACATTTTACTTTAAAATGACATGTACTGTCTTGAAAATGTTCTCTTTATTTTAAGGTAACAACCCGTTGAAGCATGTTAAAATTATTGACATTTTTTAAGTACATAGCAGTTAAAAACACCTAATATAAAGTGGAATCATCTAATTGTATTATTGTTATTTTACTACATCTCACTCAACTTAGCTATATAAATGTAAGCCTTTTCAAAAAGCTTGTTCTGATATGATTTCTGTGTCATGAACTCATTGACTTTCAGAGTCACACTTTCACACAGGAGACTACTGACATCAGCACTTTACTATAGCACTGAATGCACACATGTACACTGACCTAGTGACCTGATTTCAACAATCACCAACAGAACTAAAATGCTCAGGTCAGAGGTCACATGTGCAAACCTGCACTCCAAAAGACACTCAATAACACATACGCTGACAGTGGAGTTTATGGCCACACTGGAGGACACTTCCAGAGACAAGATGTGTGTGTGTCTGTAAGAGAATACAATTAACGCTTTTTTTTTCTTCTTACATCCGATATTGATTATTCATTATCATGTGTCCGAAAACAATATGCAGAACACTTTTTTATTAATATGTAACACTTTACAATTTGGTTAAT
The DNA here is from genome assembly GCA_032164185.1 of Moxostoma hubbsi. Lineage (NCBI taxonomy): Eukaryota > Metazoa > Chordata > Actinopteri > Cypriniformes > Catostomidae > Moxostoma > Moxostoma hubbsi. The sequence goes on from JAVLUX010000018.1 coordinate 42,431,579, forward strand.
AATTTAAATGAGTAAATGCATTAGGTATTATGAACTAACAATAGCAATATTTCATACAGAGTTTATAAATCTTGGTTAATAAACAAAACAATTGTTTATTGTTAGTTCATGTTAATTCATACTGCATTAACTTATAATGTTAATTCATAATACAGTGTTTCATTTTACAGATATATATATATATATATATATATATATATATATATATATATATATATTGAAATATAGAATTCTTATATTGACAATAATGTAAAAATGACCAGTTCCCCATCTGTTGCTCACTTCGACGTCGTGTCGAAAAAAGCGACACTAGGGGTCTCTTGAGCGCCGAATATGCCTCTGATCTATGAAAAAAGGCCAATGAGAGTTGGCGAACAGTATTTGCATACCCCGCCCCCGGATACGGATATAAAGGTGAGGGAAATACGCTCGTTCATTCAGTAATTTTCTTCAGAGCCGATGGTCATGTATGCAGCCAGCTGCGAGTGACACAACTGTTTCCTGCTTCTATCCTCTGACGCTCTGCTTTGCTGTTGGATCTACAGCGCACTTCAGCGGCTATTCTCTTCTCTGCATGGCGTGCAGTTTGCCCCTGGGCGCTTCGACAGTGCAGAGTTAAAAGAGTTTTCTTATGAAGAGTTTAATTCTCTGAAAGAGCAATACACAGCGGCGTTGAAAGTCCTTTTCAGGACGCGTCTTTTTAAAGATGCCATTCAACCCCTGTGTAGTTCCTGGATGCGGTAAAGTGCTCTCCGCTTCAGACCATCCGCCCCCCGACACACTCATTGACCCCCATCTGTGCTCGAGGCAATGGAGACTCGCCTCTGGGCCGATCTGCCTATCCTCTGGAGCTCGAGGTGGATCAGCTTGCCGCTCCATGCCGCCTTCGGGCCAGCACGCCCAGGCTGAGGCAGATGCACAGATGTCCGACATGCTTGCCCGGGCCGCCGTCAGTGTGGGGTTGGATTGGAACCCTCCATCCTCCCCATACCCGGCTGGATGACTGGTTCCTGGCGTCTGGGTGTCGCTCACAGCCACGCCCCCCCCCCCCCCCCCCCCTCAGTCCCGTTTTTCCCGGAAGTGCATGACGAGCTGACGTCTTCATGGAGAGCCCCGCTTTCCCTTTGTCAAAAGCCCTGCTCGTCCGCTCTCGCTACCCTCGACGGCGGAACGGACCACGGGTATACGGCAATTTCGCAGGTGGATGGGTCCGTTGCGCTCCATCTATGTCCCGGTAACCCTACCACCTGGTGCGGGCGCCCTATACTCCCTTCCTGTAGGATGACATCCTCGTTGAACACCAAAGCCTACAGCACCGCGGGACAGGCTGCTTCCGCCTTGCACGTCATGGCCATCCTGCAAGTCCACCAGGCCAAGGCGCTCAGGGATCTGCACGAGGGTAGCCCTGACCCTGATGTGCTGCAGGAACTGCGCTCAGCGACCGACCTCGCCCTCAGAGCCATGAAGGTCACCGCGCAGGCACTCGGGCAGGCGATGGCCACCCTTGTGGTCCAGGAACGTCATCTATGGCTCAACCTGGTCGAGATGCGTGAGGCCAACAAAGCTTGCTTCCTCGATGCCCCTGCCTTTGCCGATACTGCCGAGGACTTCACCCAGCAGTTCTCTGCGGTGAAAAAGTAGACAGAGGCCATCTCACATATCCTTCCACGCCGCAAACCTGCCGCCACAGCGTCTGCTCGCCGAGGGTGTCCCCCTGTGGCCAAGAAATCTGCTCCGCCTCAACCCGAGCCCAGCTCTCAGCCCCAGCGTCGAGTACACCGCAGGAAGCAGATGCCCCCGTCTCTCGGACCCCCTCAAGGACCCGTAAGGCTCCCAGGCGCTCCTGAGATGGACGACACAGCGACAGAGATGTTTGCTCCGGAGGTGAGACCGCTCCGTCCCCCGGTGGAGGGCTGGGAGGAGAATCTTTTGTTTTTAAACAATTTTCATTTGCCGCCCCCTTAGATGGGGTTGCGGTACCCACATTCTCAATAAAAGAGCTATTTCCTATGTCTCTGGGTCACCAGGCCCGCAAATGCCATTCTCACGGCACTTTGCCACCAGATCTCAACAGTCCCGGCTTCCTGGACACGGACCACCCGTCTCCAGCCACACGACTGTTCCCCGGCCGGCCGGTTCCGATGAGTCTAGAGGACACCTACCCTGGACCTCCTCCTCAGTCGCCAACCTGCCCCCTGCCAGGTGTGCGGAGCAAGGTAAGTGCTTTGAGTCTTTTCTCAGCACCCCAGCCTCGGGTCGCCCTGTCGCCACCCGATGCTGCCCTACCTGCTCCACCCTGCTGTGAGGCTCCGCCGGGTACATCAAAATTAATTGTCCCTAAAGATGGCCCTGCTGATCGCGCTCGCCTCCATCAAGATGGTCAGGGACCTGCAAGTGTTCTCTACTAATGACACTTGCCTGGAGTTCGGTCCGGCAGACACATATGTGATCCTAAGCCCTCGACCGGGCTATGTACCCAAGGTTCCTACCACGCCCTTCAGAGATCAGGTAGCGAACCTGCAAGCGCTGCCCCAGGATGAGGCAGACCCAGCCCCCTCACTGCTGTGTCCGGTATGTGCTTTGCGTGCCTACCTGGAATGCACCCAGAGCTTCAGATGCTCTGAGCAGCTCTTTGTCTGCTTTGGGGGACAGCAGAAAGGGAACGCTGTCTCCAAACAGAGGCTGTTCCACTGGGTGGTGGATGCTATTCTGTTGGCTTACCACACCCAGGCCGTGCCACCCCCCCCTACGGGTTCGAGCCCACTCTACCAGGAGTGTGGCATCCTCATGGGCACTGGCTAGGGGCACCTCCCTAGCAGACATTTGCAGAGCTGCGGGCTGGGCAACACCTAACACCTTTGCGAGATTTAACAATCTCAGGGTAGAGTCAGTCTCGTCCTGTGTTTTCTCAGGTCCGAGCCCGTAGAACTCGGTACGCGTCGACGGTCTGACCGGGTGAATCGCTTGCGTCCAGTGCCCTTTCCCTCTGCCGAGGTAAAACAGTGCGCCTTCTTCCCAGGAGACCCCTTTAGGTTCCTGGTCGATTCCTCCGTAGCCCTCTTGGGTCCGCAGTTCAGCGGAGGAACTCGCCGACCCAGTCCACTACGGGTACCCCAGGCTACCCCTACTGGAATAGGTGCTCCATAGATCAGGCCTCCTACACGGACTCCTCTTGTGTGTACTTCTGCGGTACGGTCACCTTACGAGCAGTCCATCGCTGCCCTCCGGTCATCATGTTGTAGCAACTCCCCCCTCCTCGAGGCTGGATCCACCACCACGCCAGTCTTCCCACATGTGACCGAAGAGGCCATGTGATGTATTTTGCCACCTTTACCTCCCCTTTCAGGTGGGTGTGGCCTCCATAGGGTCTTTTCCCCCTGAAAACATAGGAATTCGGGTAAGACCCCCTTCCCACGATGCGGTAAGGGCCCCAGCTGCTCTTGCTCTATGCCGAGAAAACATAGAGAGAAAAGAGGCCCAGCCAGGCTTGGCCCGTTCCCTAGTTGGAAGCGTCGCCTTGTTCCCCTCTAGGGTAACCAAAAGGATTCCGACGACTTTTTTGGGGCATTGGGGGAGAGTAAGTGAAGTCTGAACACAGTTGGTCGCTTGTGCACATGGAATACCTGACCACTTCTGTGTCAGCAGCACACGTACACGGCCCAGCGCATGGCGTGATTTGAAGTGGACCCCTAGTGTCGCTTCTTCGACACGACGTCGAAGTGAGCGACAGACAGGGAACGTCTCGGTTAAGTATGTAACCTCCGTTCCCTGATGGAGGGAACGAGACATCATGTCTTCCCGGCCACGTTGCTGAGCTGAGCCGCTGAGGTGGCCGGAACACTCCCGGTTCCTCAGAAAAATCCTGAATGAACGAGCGTATTTCCCTCGCCTTTATATCCGTATCCGGAGGCGGGGTATGCAAATACTATTCGCCAAATCTCATTGGCCTTTTTTCATAGATCAGAGGCATATTCGGCACTCAAGAGAGACCCCTAGTGTCGCTTCATCGACACGACGTCTCGTTCCCTCCATCAGGGAACGGAGGTTGCATACGTAACCAAGATGTTATTTGTGACAGCCTAGGCCTGTGAGACTTATTAAAAAGTATTTAAAAAGCATCAAATTCCTATTCTGCAGTTGAAAATAATATACAGGGCCTGAAATTCAGTGCAGGTTTTCTAGTATTAAGAGCCAGCTGGTATACATATCTACAGTAAACCAATCCATACAGATGAACAAATCAAATCAATATTACTGTCTTTATATCAAACTGTAATTCCAGTATCCACTCTTCCACATCTCTCGCTCTCTTTCTCTTTCTCTCTCTTGCAGCAGTTCATTGAATGCTTGTTCAGTGTGAGCACGTGCAGTGAGCAAACACATATTTGCTGAATTTAAGATGTTACAGATTTAATAACCTGTTCATTTGACATGAGAATACTGTTGTACCATATCTCTGTAAGGGAGCGATACGATAAAACGATCGCTCTTGTTTATAATCAACAAAGCTTTCAACGTGGCAAGCATGAGACATTTGAGCAAACTAGTTTTGCTGCCTTTCAAATTGTGACGATCTCTCACGCTGTAAGTCACAAAACAGCACATTTGACAAGAAGGGTAGAAATAGCAAAAATGCTTTGAGTGTATGGAGAGATCTGGGTATCTCAGCGAGTATTGACGATGACTATCACCCCTGGAGTCGTGAGTTTGAATACAGGGTGTGCTGAGTGACTCCAGCAAGGTCTCCTAAGCAACCAAATTGGCCCGGTTGTAGGGAGTGTAGAGTCACATGGGGTAAACTCCTCGTGGTGTTGATTAGTGGTTCTCGCTCTCAATGGAGCGTGTGGTGAGTTGTGTGTGGATCGTGGAGAGTAGCATAAGTCTCCACATGCTGTGAGTCTCCGCGGTGTCATGCACAACGAGTCACGTGATAAGATGCGCGAATTGACAATCTCAGAAGTGGAGGCAACTGAGACTCATCCTCCACCACTCGGATTGAGGCGAGTAACCACACCACCACTAGGACCAACTTAATAGTGGGAATTGGGCATTCCAAATTGGGAGAAAAGGGGATAAAAAACAAAAAACCTGTTACATCTCTCATCTCTCTGGAGGTTTCTCTGCCATGTGAATTGAGCAATGTTAATATGTAATAATATACATTAATAATAATAACAATAATATAGTGATAAAAATACTATAATATTAATAATATACATAATATGAAAACATGTTATTACCTGTCTTTAAAATACATAATATATAAGCAAATTTCTCTCTCAGGAGTCATCTGTTAATATTTGAATCTATTTTTTCAACATTACATGGCCATTTTTAATATTACTGAGAGTACATCCTGATTATTGTGTGAAAGTTCCCTCAAAAATAAAAATTCTCTCATCACTCACTCACCTTCGTGTTGTTGCAAACCTGTAGGCGTGTGACTTTCTTTGATGGAACAAAAAAAGAGATGTTAGACAGACTGTTAGTTTCAGTCGTATTGTATGGAAAAGATGCAGTGACAGTGAATGGTGACTGAGACTAACATTCTACCTAACATCTTTTGTGTTCCACGGAAGAGAGAAAAAACAAAGAATTTAGGGTGACTAATGACGACAGAAATGCCATTATATAGAAATAAATCTATATAATTTTATATTCTATAAAATCTATATATCTATATCTAAAATGTATCTGTAACATAAATATAAGTCAGCACACGATTGTATCATGTCTTGCTGGGGCACAATTGACTGTAGGCTATAAACTTTCAAATTCATTCTATCTGAATAAAAGGAAGTAAGAATTGAGAAAAGTAGTCCCCCGTAAGATTTAGGTGAGTTTGATGTAATTGTTTTAGTAAAATGATACTCATGGGTTATAATCGGGTTGATTGCATAGATATCCTATTAGGTTGTGTCTGTTGTAATTTTAGAGAGCACTCTGTAAAATAAATACTGTTAAATTACAGTTAATTATCGCCAGCATTACACTGTAAAAATACGGTGCATTGCTGTTGTTGAAATGGACAGCTATACTGTTTTTGTCAGCTACTGTATCCAGCATGCTTTGCTTGTTTACCAGATTTGTTACTATTTATTTTACTACTACATGCACACATTTATTTTGCTGTTGTTTTTGTTGCTGTCTTAGATTTGACTTTATATCTAAAAGTATGTTTGTTGATTGGCAATGAATGTTGATGTCTGTGTGTGTCGATTGACAACACATAAGTTCAACAGAAACACTCAGTTAACTAAAATCATATTGCATAACTCTCTTTAAATGATAACAATTACAGTAATCATATTTTTATACTGCATAATGACACACTATTGCAACATTTAGTGGCCTTTGCAGGTTATGATGAGACTAACAGTCTGATCTAAAGTTTTGCTTATTGTCTTTCAACAATGGTTTTATGTGTCAACAGCATGAACACTAACAATATGCCACAGCTCTATTGCACGTTTGATTAAAATATATGGTTCACAACGTCACTAAAGCTTTCACCAAGATTAAACTAGGATTTTTAATGTTCATTTTCCCAAAATGCTTTGCAAATAACAGCTATTTATCACAAACCTAGTCACGCCACAATGAGCCAGCTTTCCATCTCCCAGAATGCAAAAAAAATTACAAAATGTTTTACAGCAAACGGTTGTATTTAGAATTTAGCCGTACATTTACAGACATTTTTTAGAGTGAGATAAATTAACTTTTTTACTCAGACAGGTGAAGCACATGACAATGCTTAATGTCAAACCCTGCAACGAATACTGCACATGCGTGCTATCATTTGCCAGTGATGAAGGTCATTATTAATTTCAACACGTGTAATTCAGCAAGTAAAGACACTTTCCAACCAGAACAATATTGAAACACTTATTAGCTAACACGAAAAGACATAAAAAAGTACCATAGCTTTACCATCTTTTCTGGACAAGTACATTACCTGCGAGCACTGTGTGAATACAACGTTTTATGAATATGGTAATCATATATTGAAGTACCATGGTGTCCTTTGAAGTACTTTAAAGCAACATTTAAAGGGATAGTTCAACCAAAAATGAAAATTCTCTCACCATTTACTCACCCTCGTGTCACCCCAGATGTGTGACTTTCTTTCTTCTACAGAATACAAATGAAGATTTTTAGGAGTATATTTCAGCTCTGTAGGTCCATACAATGCAAGTGAATGTGTGCCAAAAATCCAATGGTTAAATTAATGTCTTCTGAAGTGATATGATATGTGTGGGTGAGAAACAAATGAATATTTAAGACCATTTTTTTTCTTTATATTCTCCTCCCTGCCCAGTATGCATGAAGAATGCGAACACAAGAAGAAACATTTTAAAGTTAAAGTGGAGACTGACTGAGCAGGAAGAAGAACTTATTGTAAAAATTGACTTAAATTTAAGAGAATTTATTGTAAAAATTGACAACCAACACATATCATATCGCTTCTGACAACATTGATTTATCCACTGGAGTCATATGGATTACTTTAATGATGGATATATGTGCTTTTTGGAGCTTCAAAGTTCTGGTCACATTCGCTTGCATTGTATGAACCTACAGAGCTGAAATGTTCTCCTAAAAATCTTCATTTGTGTTCTGCAGAAGAAAGAAAGTCACACACATCTGGGAAGGCATGAGGGTGAGTAAATGATGAGAGAATTTTCATTTTTTAGTTAACTACGCCTTTAAATATATAATGGTAAATAAATATGGTAATTATGCAGTATATCGAAGTACTATTGTATTACCATGTGATGCCATCAGATATCAGTCTTATTGTCAAGGTGTTTTTTCACACACTGAACAGAAGCTTTCAGTACATACAGAAATACAACAGCAAGACACAGAATTACAGGATAACATAAATGTCAATGTACGTAGAGTTATTAAATACAAGAATGTACAAAGAAAACTATGTACCGAGGTACAGTATGGGTTTGAAGATGTGGTAGCATAAATATGAAAAATATATATAAAGATAAAGATATTCAAATAGGGTTTGAATAGGTAGCATGTATTAATATGAATTTGCCTTTTTTTACTTGCACATACATGTTATATTACATAATACTGTACTTTATTGTTATGATAAACATCACATCAAGTCTTATACATGCTTTGTCAATGACTGTATTCTTTGTGCATCTGGTTGGAAAAAATGGCTTAAATGAAGCAAACTACTTTTGGAGAGCAGTTTTTAGTGTAACTTGCTACATTCTCTGAAGTGTAGTTTTTAGCTTAGCTTAACTCATTTTTCTGTAAGCTTAGCTTGCTTCGTTTTTTGAGTAGCTTGCCCATGTTTAACAGTTGTGTGTTAACCCTGAAAATTAACTATATTGTGGGGAGCAGCCAACAGTCAGCACAAGCAAAACCATCATGATCAGTAATTACTCTCAAGCATTATTCCCATCAGATATTTCTGCATGATTTCATATCTTGTTCACATAAACAATGGTGAGGATAAATCAGAGGTTGCATTTTTGCTCTAAAATGACATTTTTTACTCCACTGACAGTAACAGTAGGTTTAAGGTTGGGGTTTGGGTTAGGGTTAGAGGGTGGAGTTAATAAAATATGCCTTCTTGTTGACTGCAATACTGCATTATGCTTTTGGCACCATTCACATTTCACCCAGCACTGGTTAACAACACTTCCAGCTTCAGCCACTGGGGGCAGTGAATCAAATTTGTGAAAGCACTGACTGATTTCAGCAGTAAAATCAGAATTTAATTCCCGATTTTACTGATCCATCTGGGGGAAAAATACTTAATAATGTCTTATTGAAAATGTAAAAATGCAAAAAAGATTTGTATGAGGGTCAAGTTTAGAGGTAGGGGATTGAAAATATTAGCACAGTATTAAAACAATATAGGGCCCTATTTTAAAAGTGCTATGCTTTAAGCGCAGTGCTAAGCGTTATGTCAAAAGTGCAAAGTCAGAGGACATGGCCATTAAGTTTTGGTATTTTTGTGCCTAGGCAGAATTGGGTTGACGAAAGTGTGCGTGCAAAGAGCTAATGGGCTGGGTCATGTGCAATTTAGTATTGCTGCCTGCGATGAAAAATGAGAGATGCAATGTATATTTGTTAAATGCTTCTCTGTATAATGTTTTATGTTTAATTTCTTTACAGAATCCTTGAGCTTTGGAAAGGTGCTATATGAAATAAACATATTATTATTATTATTATTAACTACTGATATAACTACTGATTAGACGTACTTTTGAAACATCTTGGCGCAATAACCTATTTCTCAAGAAAATATCAAATTGCAATTTTCATCACTTCATTAACATACAATACACCCACATACAGCGCAAAACTACCACCTACTTGCGCTTTCCGATGGCATGAAAATTGCGATTATAATTAGCACTCTCATGAAAACTGGATAAAACTATCAACACATATTTTTTAATATACTATGGGGCTGTAAGGGTTGTAAATGCATATTGTGGAGACAGTTAAAGCATTTAGATGATACAAAAAGTTTCTTTAAAAGTCCAAATATTGTATGTTTTATTTCCATATCATTGAACAAAACCCTATTATTAGCATACTTTCATCTGCACGATTTTCAATTTTTGGTCTATGTACTCTATGTATATTTGTCTGTGTGTGTGTGTGTGTGTGTGTGTGTGTGTGTGTGTGTGTGTGCTGTTGTTGACAGTTAAAAGAACACACAGGCACATAACAAACACTTCCTTTGAAAGACATCAATTACAAATACAGCTACAACACTCACATAACAGCACTGAAGAATGGACATTTATATTTAGCCTGAACCTGCATAATTACCCAAACTGTTTTTTTTTTTTTACTCATCTTATTGTAACCTGAATTGTACAACATCAAGAGACTTTAGCAATCAGTAATTCTGAACAACATAACATCAAGATTGACAATATTTAATTTTGACTCATTAGTGCACATTATTCTGAATTAAAAAAAATAATTATGCATTATCTTTCATGAAAATGTAATAACTTGCTCTGTTGTCACCAAGGCCGTTTTAGCTACTGGATAATGTTAACCGTAGTCAAAAAGCTACTTTGGCATTATTTTTAGCAAACTCACATTCAGCTCTGGCTACATTATGATATGGAACGGCCACTTTTCACAGTCCAATTCATTCACAATTTTTAGTTGTACCTTCTGTTTTGGAAGTAAAATCATAAAAACACATCACATTATGGAAGTAAAATGGGTTGTGAATGCTGTTTCATGTTGACTTCGAATAAAAGATCTCTTTCACTCCATTACAGAAGAATCAGGTAGTTTGGACCCAAACAGGTATCTGTCCACAACAGCGCAATTGTTCTCCAGGCCTAACATTCAAGCCATGGCAAGGTTTTATTTTGTTTTATTTATTTTGTTTCCTCATTTCAAAAGCAGCAGCTCATTGTAATTCCTGCTAACCGACTTCATAGATAACAAGTCTAGGCATCTTGAAAGCTCTGCGTTCTGCATTCTGTTCCATTCCGTTGAGAGTCTAGCTATTTTTGGATGACGGAACATTCCCTTTCTCGTCTCCTGCATCAGTCAGAACTGCAGCATACTTTTTCTAGTTATTCCAGTAGCCAAATATTTCCAAAACAACACGGAGACTGGTCTTGCTTTAGGGTTGGTATAGTATAACTGTAAGAATTCTGGGATCTATAGCAATTCTTCATCAACATTACAGTACACAATGCGTACAAAAAAATACAGTCAACATTGTCACTTACAACATATTATGATCGATATGAATTTGCTTCCACAACGATTCTCAATATAATCACATGAGTAATCGAAATGCTGCTTCCGAAAGTTGTACCCTGAAATTACCCCCATTCAGCCAAATAACTGAGAAGCAACATCTCCGTCAGAAATGTTTGCATCAATTCAAGCGTGAACACATTTCCTTTAAGTGCTACTGATGGCAAATTTTGGTCTTGGTCCCGTGTCAATCAGATAGTAATCACGTTGAAATAAACAATGGTGAGCGCAATTCTGAGGTTGCTTTTCTGCTCTTAAATGACATGTTTTACTCCACTGACGGTTAGGTTTAGGGTTGGGGTTTGGGTTAGGGGGTAGAGTTAATAAATTATGCATTCCTGTTGACTGAATTACATCATTTACATCACTTCCAACCTACATAATTTTTCTGATTTCACTGCGATGTCAGTCTGATAGGGGTGGGTGATCTGACCAAAATCTTAAATCATGATATGAGTAATTTTAGATCATGATAATGATATTTAGATCATGATATAGTCAAAGTCTTCTGGAAAATCAATAAAAATGGGTTTATTTATTAAATAACCATCTTGTAATGCATATTTTTGGAACTCCAGTCAGTTAATTAAATACTTTATACATTAAAACTACTTCCTCTTTATTTGGAACAAGACAAACAACATCAAAATAAATAAATAAATAAAAATTAACTGCCAACTAAAACAAAATTAAAAGAAAATATAATATAAGTTTAAAAAAATAAACACTTTCAACATTTGAAAATAAATATCAACTAAATATCACTTCTTGCTAAATAAATAAATGACCGGATGAATGCGGAATTCAGCTTTTGACTTTCATAATATACTTTTGCGTGCTTCATTTTGAGGTGGTGAAACAGATCGCTTGTATTACGAGTGATTATCATCGAGTTAACCACAGATGTTTTAATAACAAGCTTCTCTTCATTTTCTTGACCTGTTTGGGAGTCGTCCCGTTCTGTGGAGATGTCTTTCTCCATTTGGGTTTTTTTGGGGTCAAAAATGATTAAGCAGCACGAGTGATCCTGCTCGGAGCTCTTCTGTCTCTGGAGCACAAATATCAGAAAGATTACTGGATTCTCGCGCACTTCAGAGCTCCAGAGACTGCATGAGCCACAGTCACCTGAAGCATTCGCGGGTCAGATGAGAAGAATATTTAGCACTTTTGAAGCACCAAACGCATGATTAAATTTGCTTGGGCGGCCGCAGAAAAATGTTCAGTGCCTGCAAAACCCTGTCCAATATAAAAAATTCTCTATCGATTGACATTTTATATCATTACCACAATTATATATCATCATATGGAGTGGTGGTGAAGTGGGCTAAAGCACAAAACTGGTAAGCAGAAGGTTGCTGGTTTGATCCCCACAGCCACCACCATTGTGTCCTTGAGCAAGACACTTAACTCCAGGTTGCTCCGGGGGATTGTCCCTGTAATAAATGCATTGTAAATCACTTTGCATAAAATGTCCAGCCCAAAGTCTGATTACCCTAATTAGTCAGCTCTTGACATTTTTCTGTAAAATATATCAGACACTTCATGAACAGTCCATGGGCATGACATCTGAGGCTGAGACTAGCTACACTTAACCCAGTAGTTGTATGTTGTCAGATTAGGACAAGCTTTAGTGTGCGAGTGCAGTGGTTCAGCATCTGGCCGAGTGACACAAAAATTGTAGGTTCATTCACTGGTAGGCGTTAACCAAGAGCTGGATGGTTACTATCATTACTTGAGTAAGACACTGATTAACCCTGCGATTAGCCAACTGTGTGTCACTTTGGGTGAAATGTCTGCTGAACATAAAAAAACAAGTAAAATTGAACAGGGAACTAAAGCAAGCTTAGTTGGCATCTTTCAACTGAGATCACAAAATTTAAAAAAGGGTTTTCAAGAAATACTTCCTCCAAAAATGAAAATTCTGTCTTTGTCATTCCATATCGTCTTCTCAGAACACAAAAGGAGAAATTATGAAGAATCTTCACAAATGAAAATAGCATATACACTAACCAGAGGCAGACAAGCTACAAAAAGTGCAAAAAACCCCCTATAATGTTTTATATTGACTATAATGACTTGTGTGCAATATCATAAGTCATATGACAACTATATTTGAGGAACACAAACAACTTTAAGTCACTATTCACCTAAAATCATTGCCTCGTTTCAAACTCGGTTTGACGTTACTGAAACGATGTATTCATACAGAATTCCCGATTTGATCTGATTCTGATTCACAAGCTCTTGATTCAATTTGCTCCTGATACAATTTGATTCAATTCTGATTTATTTGAGTATATTACAGTTATAATATTCATGTGGATTACATACAGTATATATATATAAGATATAGGCACAGATTAATAATCAAAATTTATATCAACCTTGATCTCTATATCAGACTGCCAAAAGGTTTGACATGTTTAAACAAAAGTGCATTCAGACTGAAAAATAACTATATTTTTGCAAGATGATCAACGAACACAACTCCCGTGCAGTGAGATGAGGTCATATGACCAATGTAGCATACCACTGTTGCATACATAAACATTTATGCAGACTGTTTCACTTACTATTCAAACTAAGCAAAAAAATAAATAGTCAGAATACAGTATATACCAGCCTAATATCAAATGTTAAAATGAGTCAAGGACTATATAAAAGTGTTTAAATGTCATAAGATAGCATTGTGTGAGGAACAGGGTGAAAAATAATTGTTTATGAACTGATAATCTGCTGTTTACAAGTGACTTGTGTGAAAGCGATTAAAAGTCATTTTTGTTGTAGCAACAGTTTACCAGGAAATGTCTAGGTTACTAGTGTAACCCCCATTCCCTGATGGAGGGACAAGACATTGTGTCGATTGTAGTGACACAAGGGGCTTCTTTCGGGAGCCTCGGATACCTCTGAATATGAAAAAGGCCAATGTCAAATTGGCGAACAGAATTTTCATGTCCCACCCCCGGACATACGGGTATAAAAAGTGGGATGTGCCTCTGTTCAGTCAGGTTCTGCACTGAGGAGCCAAGAACAAGGTTCTTGCGGCTTTACAGCTGCTTGGTACAGTGTTGTGGCAACAGAGACACAACATCCCGTTCCCTCCATCAGGGAACGATGGTTACACTAGTAACCTAGACATTCCCCTTCTGTCACTCACTCGACGTTGTGTCTATTGTAGTGACAGAACGGGTCACTATTCAATAGCACCACCTACACTGACCATGTTACGTGATCTGCTGATGTTGGTGCAGCAAGCTGTTGCGTGCCAAAGGAGCATGAGCATCAGACTGTACGTAACCCTCCCCAATGCCCCACTAAGATGTCAAATTGTTTTTAATAGGTTCCATGCATCCGAAAAAGGATCCTCACAGAGTGTTAGATGCGGCTGGGGCCATCTAGCTATAACACGCATCGGGGAAGGCGTTTTTTTCCAGTCCTATTCTTTAAGGGGGAAAAGACCCCGCGGAGACCACATCGTGCCCAGGCTGGGGGGGAGGTGAAAAATGTGGAAGAGGTGGTAGATCCTACCTAGCAAGGGAGGAGTTGCTACAAACATGGTGACCTTGGGGCAGAGGGAACTGCCCAAGGGAGACGCGGGTCTGCCGGCGGGGGAACTGTACTGTGGAAAATACACACAGGGGATTAATCCATGATGGCCAAACCCTGTGGAGCACCTGTTCCAGTACAGAGTAGTTAGTACCTGTAGTGGGTCTGGTCAGGAATTTCTCTACTGAATTCGTGGACCAGAGGGCTAGTGAGGAAAAACATCCAGGGAGCGCAACCTTTTGTGGACTCATCTGGGGGGGAAAAGCACACTTGTTAAAGGTGCTAGTGCAAGCAGTATGCCCGGTCAGTCATTCCTTGTTACCTAGTTCTACATGCTCGAATCTGACAAAACGAGACGAAACCGACTCAGCTTGAGATTGTAGAATCTCGCAAAGGTATTGGTTGTCGCCCAGCCCTCTACTATACAGATGTCTGCTAGAGAGATGCTGTTGTCCAGTACCCACTAGGATGCCACACTCCTTGTAGAGTGTGCTCGAACCCGCAAGTGGGCAGGCACGGCCTGGGTCTGATAGGCCAATGTGATGGCGTCGACTACCCAGTAGGCAAGCCTCTGTTTGGGAGAGGGCACATAGCTCAACTGATTCTAGAGGCTCAAAGGGGGTTCTCTGGAGGCCCAAAATGACTACAGAGAGATCCCATTAGGGGAACAGGTATGGCCTGGGAGGGTTCAGCCCTTTATAAACCTGATAATCAGGTTGTGCTTTCCTAGGGACTTACCGTCCACCGCATTGTGGTTGGCCGCTATAGCGGCAACATATACCTTTAAGGTGATTCCCTGTAGGAATGAGAGCAATGGCCCGACTGTGCACCTCTGCGGATCTTCAGATTGGGAAGAACACCAATTCGTGAACAGGCGCCACTTCAGGGCGTAAAGCTTCCTAGTGGAGGGAGCTCTGGCTTGGTTGATGGTGTCTACGAAAGCTGGTGGTAGACCACTCAGATCTTCCGCATCCCATCCAGGGGCCAGATGTGGAGGTTCCAGAGTTCTGGGTGTGGATACCAGAGGGGACCCCAACCCAGAGAAAGAAGGTCTTTCTTCAGGGGGATTTGCCAGGGTGGTGCTGTCGCGAGGAGCGTAAGATCCGAGAACCAAGTCCGGGTGGGCCAGAAATGGGGCCACTAGAGTGACTTGTTCCCCGTACTCTCTGACCTTGCACAGCACCTGTGAAAGTAAGCTCACTGGGGGAAATGCGTACCCCGGGGCCAGCTGTGTGCCAGCGCATCTGTCCTGAGGGGACTTGCCTCCAACCTGAGGGAGTACCAGAGCGGGCAATGGGAGTTCTCCAGGGAAGCAAACAGGTCTACCTGTGCTTTGCCATAATGGTCCCAGATCCCTGAACCACCTGGGGGTGGAGCCTCCACTCTCCATTGAGCGGAGCCTGTCGTGACATGAGGGGTGTGCAGCGACCCCAGTCAGTCCTGATTCCAAAGGAGGAGATGGCAGGCGAGTTGTGATATATGATGAGAGCGCACGCCGCCGTGACGATTTATGTACGCTACTGTCACATTGCTGTCTGAACGGATCAAGACGTGCTTGCCTCAGATCAGCAGGAGAAATTTCTGTAGGGCAAGAATTACAGCCAGCAACTCTAGGCAGTTGATGTGCCAACATAGCCGTGGGCCGACCAGGAACCGGCAGCTGCGTACCCATTGCACACGGTGCCCCAACCCTGTTTGGAGGCATCTGTGGTGACCACGATGCGCCTGGACACCTGCTGTAGGAGGACTCCTGTCCACAGGAAACAGAGGTCTGTCCAGGGGTTGAATAGCTGATGGCAGAGGGGGGTGAAGATCACACGATATATGTCACAGAACCATACCCATCTCGCAACCCGAGCCTGGAGCCAGTGCTGGAGCGGTCTCATATGCATCAATCCAAGCGGCGCGACTGCAGCTGAGGATGCCATATGCCCCAGTAACCACTGGAACTGCTTTAGAGGAATCGTGGTGCCTACTTTGAATGACGAAAGGTAATTTAGCACTGACTGTGCATGCTCGTTCTTGAGGCATGCTACCATTGAGACTGAGTCTAACTCCATGCCGAGAAATGAGATGCTCTGAGAGCTTGCTCTTTTCCCAGTTGACCTGAAGCCCTAGACAGCAGAGGTGCCTGAGCAACTGGTCCCTGTGGGTGCATAGTGCCTCTCGAGAGTGAGCTAAGATCCGCCAGTCATCGAGGTAGTTGAGTATGCGGATGCCCACTTCCCTTAGTGGGGAAAGGGCGGCCTCTGCAACCTTCGTGAAGACGTGATGGGACAGGGACAGGGCGAAGGGGAGGACCTTGTACTGGTATGCTTGGACTTTGATCGCGAACCGTAGAAAGGGTCGGTGCCATGGCAGAATCGAGACGTGGAAGTATGCGTACTTCAGGTCTACTGCTGCAAACCAATCTTGATGCCGGACGCACGTTCAAATGTGTTTTGCGTGAGCATCTTGAATGGGAGTTTGTGCAAAGCCCGGTTGAGAACTCGCAGGTCCAAGATTGGCCGCAACCCACCTCCTTTTTTGGGTACCACAAAGTAAGGGCTGTAGAAACCCTTCTCCATCTCGGCTGGAGGGACAGGCTCTATTGCATCCTTTTGCAAAACTTTTGTGATTTCCGCATGCAGGATGCTGGCCTTTTCATTGTGCACCGAGGTTGAGCGAATGCCGCTGAAATGGGGCGGATGCCTGGCTAACTGAATCGCATAGCCGAGTCGGATGGTTCTGGCCAGCCAGCGCGATGGGTTGGAAAGCGTAAGCCACGCGTCCAAGCTCTGCGCGAGGGGCACTAAGGGGACGAAATTTTTTTACATACCTGGTGGGGCTTCACAGCGGTGGGGAGCAGGTAGTGTTGCGTCGGGAGGCATGGTTGCATCCTGAGGCATGTGTGCTGAGAGAGAGCTCAAGGCACTTACCTTGCTCCGCGTACCCGGCGGGGGGGTTTAGCGACTGAGGAGGAGGTCCTAGAGAGGTGTACTCTGGACTCGTCAGAACCGGCCAACCGGGGTTGTGAACGTTATACAGACGTGGACGTGGAGGTGAAGTTTCTATATCCAGTGTGCCACTTCACCTGTAAGTTTCTGTTGTCGGGGCGCCGTAAGAGTAACCGGCTAGGTAACCCAGGGGATGAGCAATCCGGCAAGCATATCGGAAATCTGGGCATCAGTCTTAGACTGGGCGGACAAGCCCGAAGGTGGCAGCCCAGTATATACTGCATGGCAGAGTCTGTCACCACCACAGACACTGAAGATCAATGTGTTTAAGAATCAATGGCAGATTCTTAAGACTTTCAATCTTGACATCTGTTCTGCATAGTATGCTGGAATCAGTAAGTTAGTATTCCCCAGTATGCCTGTATCTCTACATCCTTCTTTTTTTCTATGATGGCAGCAGTAGTTTGAAGCTCATGTCTGTGTAAAGTGCATTCTCTCTGTGTGAGTGTTGATGCAGCACAAATTCACCTGATGTGGCTTCAGTCAGGCAAAATGCCAGATACACATTAACAGATTTGATCCTAGACTCCACAATCTACAGCACAAAATGCTTTTTTAGCATTCCACACGAGTATAAACCTCTCACACAATCGACACAAAGATCTATGGTGTCCATTTCTTTCTTACAAAAACATTAACACACACATCTTCTGCACAGATGGACAAGAGTTATAAGAGTTAGCTAGCAACCTGCCTAACTAAGAGTAGCCCACAAACCGCCACAATCCACTCTACAGTATATTGTATGGTAGGGCAGTGTTGAAACAATCAAATATCTTTATACATTGCGGTACTTTTTCTCACAATATTGCATAGACACTTTAGAACCATGTATCAATAATTATTTTCAACACTGTCAAAAATTAAAAGTTGAGTAAACTTAAAGAAGGCAATCAGCTGCAAAGCATTTCTGAGTTTACTCAACTTCAGGCAAATTCGTTTTACCAACTTAATTCAAGTTGGATCGTAAGTTCCATGAGCTTAATACAATAAATTCAGCAAACTCAAAAATCAATCAATAATTATTAAGCTGAATAAACTTGCATTTTTAAGAATAGCTGTCCATAATTATCAATATTCTTGAAAATAATATAATACAAAATATTTTCAAGCAGATCCATATTTTGACAAAAGATCATGTTTGAGCCCCACCAAGAGACAAAATATTCTTAAAAGATGGTGTAGGTTACAAATACTTTTTCAAATACACATTTTTAAGAATCAACTTTATAAATAAAGAAACTTCATCAAGCAAACACTAATCACCCTGACTTTTTACAGCAAAACCTAATTAAACACACAAAGAGCAAAAACATCTATTAATTCAAAATCTATTTTAAATTATTTACAAAAGATTTATATGTCCTCATAAGTCAGCACACTTTGACCAAACACATTTAAATAAATTCAAGCGCAGGAAATTGTGGGTAATGTCTTCAGCCACAATGTTTCTCCAGTGGGCATGCTCAGAAGCAGACGCAACAATGTGAAGTTCACAGAGCTCAGCTTTACAAGTCTCCCACAGATTTTGACCCATGAATTTTCAAGACCTTTCCATGACTTTAACAAATGGATAACATCATTAAAGATATGAGTCGAAATCAAAGATTTAAATTCCCACATATTTCCTGATTTTCCATGGTAGAGCATGGCTTTATAGACTTACAACTGTAACATTTAAACATCCATTTCACAAAGGTGCAGAAAGTTTCAAATAGGGGGGTGTTGGAGGGTCAGTGATCAATCTGAGCATACTCAAAAGTCTGTATGTTCTACTTTCACCACTAAACTTGACTTAAATGCTCTGACTTAAATTGCATAAAAGTTGACTTGATTGTTTTAAGTAAACTCACTTTTTTCAACATTAGATAGTTCAATCAACTTTTACAATTGAGATTATCTGACAAAACCGAAGATGGATTTTTTTTACAATTTACAAATACAGTATATACAAATACAATATATCATGTCCAGCATTTCAATAAACAAGGAGCAGGTCATCAAAATAAGTTCAAATTTTGAAAGCAGTGTTCCTCAGTGTAGTCAGAGAAGCTTCTATGAGGAGCAAAAGAGACGGACATGCTGGGACTCTCTCATGTGTTTGGCACTAGGGCTAGGCAAAAATATAGATTTTCCACTTTATTACGATCTATGAACTATCCCAATGTCCATTCTTAAAATCCTAAAATCACTCTTTTATTCTACAGTATATGTAACCCTCTACTCTGTGTTTTAATCACTCACATATGCATCAAAAATGTCTTTGATACTCCACTGGCTGGTAAATGTTCAGATTTCCCTCAGTATAGTTACAATCATCTATGTGATTATGTAATCAGCCAATCATGTGGCAGCATTGCATAAAATCACGCAGATACGGGTCAGGAGCTTCAGTTCATGTTCACATCAACCATCAGAATTGGGGGAAAATGTATCTCAGTGATTTGGAGCGTGGCATGATTGTTGGTGTCAGATGGGCTGGTTTGAGTATTTCTGGGATTTTCACACACAACAGTCTCTAGAATTTACTCTGAATGGTGCCAAAAACAAAAAACATCCAGTGACGGGCAGTTCTGTGTATGGAAACACTTGTTGATGAGAGAGGTCAACAGAGAATGACCAGACTGGTTTGAACTGACAAAGTCTACAGTAACTCAGATAACCGCTCTGTACAATTGTGATGAGAAGAATATCATCTCAGCATACTATTTCAAGATGCAGGTTGGTGCGTTTTGGCAGAACGAAGGGGACCTACACAATTTTAGGCAGGTGGTTTTAATGTTGCGACTGATTGGTGTAAATCCATGACATTTCATATTTTTTCATTTCATCATTATCTTTCTTTAAAAAAAAAGTTTTAACAAAATCACAAATTTCAGTAAGTTGTTTGTAAATTTGGTTGATTTGACATGGAATAAGCTGAAAGACACTGTGGTTGGTTGCTGTACATGTCAGTCATACAGATACTGTTTATACCTATGGTCAAAAGTCTGGCTGTGTGAGACTACAGTATGGAATGTTGTAGCATTAGAGAATGAAAGATACATGAAAAAGACGGATTGACCCAGACTGATTTAATTTATATCATTTGCAATGCATTTGGGATGAGCTGTTCATTATTTCCCATTAAGAAATATCTCAAGTAGTCAAGCCTTTTGTATTTTATAGCATTTTAATTGACTTTTCTAGCTTTTAATCCAATTTTGTAATATCGTGATTGATCTCAGAGCTGGTTGGTTCATGTCTTTAAACTCGTTCTTGAAGGATTTTTTTTAAATCACTAAGGAGGAAATCAATAGGAAAAATACTTACAGAATCAACAGTTAAATGATCTCATATGTTAACTTGACATCAGTTTATTTATGAAAGCTTAAAAATTTAGTTTCATGTGGTTAAGGGTCAACAGATTTGAAAAGAATTACTATTGAGGGTTTTACAAAATACTTGCGATCTGTATAAAACAATGGTCCATTCCCTGCATTGACCCACTTTGACAATGAAACACTTCCACACCATTTATTCTTGTTTACCTACAGTCAGCACAAACACATGAACAGGCAAACCTGGACACGACCTGAATCTGTGTGTTTTCATACATCTATTATCACCATCAGCAATGCCACATTCCAGCGTGCAGCTAAAGATGCTTATCACACAGCATTGAGAACAACACTGAAAGAAAACACAAATAGGTTTTTCCATGGTACATAAGAAAGCATCATTTTCTGTAAAGCTGCCTTGAAACATTGTGTATTGTAAACAATTGTATACAAGACAAGACTCGGCCAAGTGTTAATGCAATTACATCCATTTATGTGTTCAAGTGTAAAAAAAAACATAAGAGCTTACCCAATCTCATAGCAATCTGATCGATCAATACGCATGAAGTGACTAATTATGCCCTTTAAACATCTCCTTTAAATAGAGTTCCAGGTCATAATGCATTTGAATAAGAGTTGTTTCAGCGCATCATTACAATGAATATTTCTTACAACAAAACCAATGCAATTGCGTCTGATTATTTATTTGAGGTCATATAGAATCCAGATATTTTGCAGTTACAAAAGAAAACTCTGGAATTCAGGACAGATTGCTCATACTTGGGATCAGTGATTTAAACAATGCACTAATTGTGCTACAGATATGAATGATACAGTATCTAAATTCATGTGGCTTGTTAAGGAGAATATTACTTTATTAAGTGATCAGACGAAACAGGAGAAAAATTCCATAGACTGAATATCAATATCATAATTTAACGATTCTTGTTCAGATTCTGATTCCTTTTAATGCATTTAAGGAAGAACAAATGCAATTAATATTGCATTTATTGCCCTCAGCAGTCTGTTACCAAATGATGAGATCGTTTCATATTTTTACAGAACAGATTCTTGCAAAAGTTGTTTAAACAGGCTAATTATGGTATTTGATTCATTTTAAATGCCAG
This sequence comes from Moxostoma hubbsi, assembly GCA_032164185.1. Taxonomy (NCBI): domain Eukaryota; kingdom Metazoa; phylum Chordata; class Actinopteri; order Cypriniformes; family Catostomidae; genus Moxostoma; species Moxostoma hubbsi. The sequence continues at coordinate 42,453,344 of JAVLUX010000018.1, forward strand.
TAATTACAACAAAACTCACAATGTGTATCTTTAACTACACATTGTCACTTAAACAACCATCCAGTTGTTTCTCTGATTTAAGTCTCACAAGCCTTAAAGTTCACATAGCACAGTAAAAGTTATTGGTTCATTTTGAGTCGGATATGACAGAATGAATGAAAGTTATTCACTAAAAAGATGCGGCTGGAAGGAGTTATTCATTCTGTAGATTTTATACTTTACGATAAGAGTCATTCAGTAACTTGTGAATCAGACTTGCGCTGCTGATTTAGCAGCAGTGTTGCAGGAGGGCTCCGGTGGTAAAGCGGGTCGCCACTAATAGCAGGGTTCGCGGTTCGATTCCCGGCAAGACACTGAACCCCAAGTTGCTCCCAATGGCAGGCTCCTTGCATGGCAGCTCTGCCATCAGGTGTGTGAATGTGTGTGTGAATAGGTGAATGAGACGCAGTGTAAAGCGCTTTGAAAACCGCTAAGGTTAAAAAAGTGCTATATAAGTGCAGTGCTGCTGAATGATAGTGTAGGAAACTCTGTTACAGTATTTTAGTATGATGTTGCATCTGTAAAAGAATGCATGTTTCAGAACCATTAATGGAACCAAAGGTCATAAAGATCATATGGTTCTGGTAATATTATTATTTAAAAGAACTGGTTCTGAATAATGGGTTGCCACCCTAGACTTGAGTATAAGCTCTTTTGACTTGGACAACTCAGAAAAAACTAAGAATGCCCTAGCAACCACTCAGAACTCCCTAGCAACCACTCAGAACACATTATGTGAAAACACATTCAGCTTTGTTAAGAAAGTTTCTTCAGGATGAGCCAATGTAAATAATAAAGTGGAAATGTAAAATAGCATTGGCATGCCTTCTGGTGACTTTGAAGAGAAGAAGAGTTCACCCAAAAGGAAACTTCTGCAATTATTTAGTCAAATATTTCTTATTACAGTACATGATGTGTCACAAGACAATGAGGACCAATGAGGTTTGATGTTATCAATGTAGCCGTTATAATTTATTTTATCATTTTATTAATGATTTGATTTGTAAGAGAATAACAACTTCAGAGCTGGATTAATCATACAGGCGATTGGGCGCACGTCCAGGGGCACCACGTGACATTGTTTTTAAATTGTCTTAGCTCCATAGTATCATTAATTAATCAGGTGTAAATTATTGTCCTGAGGTCCAGACCGCTACCAAAGCAGTGCAGTGACAACAGTGTCACGTGAATCCTGTTACTTCTCTAAGCGCTGGCCAGGATGGGCCAATCACATTCATTTATAATTACTAGATGAGGATTTAAAAAATGCTTTTATAGATACTTCTGCCGCAAATTTCTATTCACAAGTATGACTCCTTGCTATTGTAAGTTTTTATTAAAATAATTTTGGTGACCAATCCCTGTTAAAATTGTATTGTATACTTATTTATATCTCACCATGAAAAAGATGGGGGTACTTAGAAACTTAAAAGAACTATTAGTACTTACACCATGGGTTTCTTGAAGGCTTGATTCTGATTGGTTGACCAAATTATTTCAGTTATTTCAAAGAGCCGTACAGGCCAACACAGCAAAATAACCAATTTAAACAAAGACATTGGTTAGATAAAAGCTCTATTCAAGAATGACGATGCTGCTGAGAAGTGTAGTTAATCTAACAGTTTCACCATTTGAAGCGCTGTCATAGCTGACAAGAGCTGCGACAGACACAGGTAAACAACACACGCCAGAGCACTATTTCTCTCGCTATCATCTCTCTCTCTCTCTCTCTCTCTCTCTCTCTCTCTCTCTCTCTCTCTCTCTCACACCATTTCTTCACACTTAAATGTCATCACTCCAAGTGTTCTTATGCTTCAGAAGACTTGGAATATAATGCATGAGTCGCATCAATTACTTTTACTGTGGTTTTATGGTGTTTTTGGCCTTTTTTGATCTTGACAGCACAGAGACACAGTTCACATTATTTGACAAATGAACCATGTGAAGACTTTTACCTTTTGTGTTCCTTTTAGGAGAGAAAATCATAAGGGTTTGGAGCGACAATAGGGAGAGTACATTTTAATTTACGGGTGAACTATTGCTTTAATTGTGTACCGTTTGGGTGACAGAGAGATTAGTACCAGTGGGAGTGATTTCTGTGGGAATCAGGAAGTAATCATGTTCACATTATCACTTGTGTGATTCAGAGGTTGCATAGTCACTCTAATACTACTCTAATATGGATGGATACACACCTGAAGTTCACACCAGGCCACCTCCACCCAAGTGTCCGTGTCCAGACCTTTGTAGACCGTCTTGAAAGAGCCGCGGCCAATCTCTATGTCAAACTTGAGAAAGCGTCCACTTGGAGAGGTGGCAACAGCCTTCATCTCTGCCTCTTCCTCATTCTCCTCACTGGAAGCCTTTATGCTAGTCTTAACACCATCCGTTGCATCTCTTTTGTGGTCCGTTCTTTCTTTCTCCACATCGGCACTGGTGCCGCCCGGGTCTTTCTGGCTTTCGGTGCTCGAACCTTCTTGTAAAGTTGATTGGACCCCCAGAGTTCGGTCCAATATTGTCTGTAGGTTGATGCCGAGCATCTTATTCCGCTCGTTGCATTCCAGGGCGCAATCATCCATCGGGTGCTCGTCATTGTCACTGAACCACAGACTCCTGCGGATGAACCTGTTCCGGGCACCCACCAGGTGTTTGGATGATGGGTACGAGCTTGGGTCACTGCCCCCCCGCACCAGGGCCACGCCCTCCAGTTTATTCACGTTACCCTCACTGATGGTCTCGTAGATATTCCCCTTGAGATCACACTGTGAGTTGGGCACCGATGCTGCGCAGCAGTCGGGTTTGGGCTCCATGTTGTCGGATATAAATCACCTGTATGTTGGTGCTGTTCGGGACTGAACCACAGCGGAGCAGTAGTACTGACACACTTCCACAAACATGAGCTATATCACATGACCTCTCATCTGTGGGAATACAACATATATATTTATCATATATATGTATATATGTATGGAATTCATTGAAAGGTAATGCAATTTAGATTTTAGGTGATTTAGGTCAGTGGTTCTTAGGTCTGTTGTGATAGGGTCGCAGACAGCAGTGAAAAAATAATGCTTATTGCAAATAATAGAGAATGAGGAGAAAAACATAGAGGAGAAAATGTTACCATATACTGTAGTTTCAGAGAGTACGCTGGCCTGCAAAGCCAAGATGAAGTAACTAGGCTTACACATTGTCAAAATTGAGCTTCTGTATAACCCAAATTGGCAGATGGGTTTGGCTCGGCTATGCACAGATTCAGAAAAAAACAGTGTAAACATTTGATAATCCACACTTGGCTGGACAATCACAAAATTTGATGCAATTTTTCTCAGTTGGTGTAGTTACTGCATTTTGGATTTGTAGCACAGGACGGCAAAAAATTGGCTGAGAAATTCAAGAAACATTTATAAACCAAACTATATAGTAAATCAAACTTCTGCTGTTTTGTCTACATTTACATAAATGAATTTTCCTAATCATGCCTGAAACATTCACCACTTGATGTCTAATGTCAAATTTGGGTTGTGAAGCAAAACCAGTTGGGAACAGCTATAATGTCGGTTTACTGGAGGTTACAACATTGTTCATACAATGTTCAGAAGAGAATACTAACATACAGTTAGCATACGATGTGAATATTCTGAGAAGCAACAAGTGATAAAAGCCATCTCTTCCACCTTGACCTAGTTTTTTTCCAAGTGTATCTGTCTGCATCCCGCAAGTACAGGTAATGCCCTCTAGGATCACAAAGCTACTCTTTTGGCTGATAGAAATGTTTTAATCCCATGTGATGTAGGATTTGTGATGTCTTAACTACTGTATGTACATATGATAAAGATTTTAACTTACGTAATATATCATATTAATAAATGAAATAAAGCTAAACTAAAGCTATAAAGCTTCCATTTTCTACAGTTAGCCTACTAGCTTAGCTTCTTCTCGTCTTCATTTTTAAGTGCATCTGTCTGTAGGGATGGGTGGATCAATCCTAAAGTATTGATACTTCCAATACTGATGTTGTATCAAAAATATTGATCCTCACACAAAATTTAAAATTGATTTTATATATATATATATATATATATATATATATATATATATATATATATATATATATATAGTTTTTTAACTAGGGATATAATCATTTGGTTACCATGAACATGAACAATAATCATAAGCTTCAAAGTAAAATAAAAAGGATTAGGCTATATTAGCAAATACTTGTGTAAGATGGGAACTATTTCTTATTTCCTTCATCTTAACATTCATGCTGAAAGACACAAGCAGACAAGCGCTTGAACTGTCACAAGACTCATTCAAACAAGAGGGATAATATAGAGGTATTGATAGAAAACCAGAGAAACAGCTTCTGGAGTAAATTCACACTAAAATAACAACATATCTAAAGGTGACATTTCTTATCATGATGTTGTAGGTTATTGTAGTTAATAAGTAATTAAAAAATAGTTAACCATGGTTTTACTAAAGTAATATTTTAGTAACCAAGTTTGATTGTTTGTTTGTTTTTTGTTTTTGGGCTGATACCATGGTTAACAATGGTTTAACTAAATCCCATGGTTAAACTATAGTTACTATGGTTAATTTTTTAAAACTAAAAAAAGTCTAATAAGTTTCTGTTTAGGCTCACAAATGTAAAAAAAAAAAATAATAATAATAATGACTTAAATAATGACTAAAAATCATATTTTTAATTACCCATTTTATCCCAAGAAATTGCAAAAAAAAAAATAATAATAATTATAGAAGTATCAGTATTGGTATAGTTGATATTGGACTTTAAATGATTGGTATTGGATCAAAAAGAAAATAATTGGTATCACCCATCTCTATCTGTCTGCGTCCCACAAGACTACAAGGAACACCCCCTTCACGACACGCCCACAACACGCAACGTACGATTGGATCATCAAGCGATTCTATTGGCTCCAAGAACTTTTAAAATCCGATGCAATCGCTGTATGATTCATTTTCTCTTTAAATATGACAAAGAATGACTTTTAAATTATATGTCACATATCATATTATTAAACGGAAGATATAAATAGTAAACTGAATTTAGTTGTATAATGTGGAAGTACAATTTCTACTTGTTCAATAATAAAAAAGATACAAAAGGTAAGATAAACCTTTATCTGTTCTGATTTCACCAGTTAGCTCACAAGCTAATCATATTTATGGACCTATAAAATACTGAGCCTATTAGCTTAGCATACCGCTAGCTTCTTCTCCTCTTCACTTTCATCACATTTTTGATACGGCAGTATGATTGTATTCAAAATAACTTTTAATTTGTTTTTAATTATTTTATAAACTTTTCAATTTTAAAATCTTTGTGGTTATAGTTAGGTTTAGAGTTATGACAGGTGTAGGTGTATGGTTGCTATGTGGCATCCAAATGTCCAAAGAGACCTCAAGATTTCACTGGCTATTTGGAGGGGGCGTTACGTCTAGTGGGTGTGCCTTGTAGTATTCTTGCCAGGCAAACAGACTCCTCTCTCATTTTTAGAACTTTTCTCCTCACTGTCACCACATAACGAAACAGCAGGATGATTATATTCACAAGAATGTTTAAGTTGCTTAACTTTTAATAATTTTACAAACTTTGTGGTTAGGCTTAGGGATAGGAGTATTGTTTTGACTCCAAATAAACAACAATGAATGTGTCATCCAACTCTTGTGAGACTAAAATGTGGTCCGCATTAATCTGGATAAATTTGAAAATGCATCTTTTGGGTGGGCCTGTGTAGCTCAGTGGTAAAGATGCTGGTTACCACCACTGGAGTTCGCTAGTTCGAATCCCAAGGTGTGCTGAGTGACTCCAGCCAGGTCTCCTAAGCAACCAAATTGACCATTAATGAGGACCAAGGTAGAGTCACACCTCCTAGTGATCACTATAATGTGGTTCTCGCTCTCGGTCCTCTCGGTGTGGTGTGTTGTGAGTTGAGCATGGATGCCGCGGTGGCTGGAGTGAATCCTCCACACGCGCTATGTCTCCGAGGCAACTCGCTCAACAAGCCACGTGATAAGATGCGTGGATTGACAGTCTCAGACGCGGAGGCAGCTAGGATTCGTCCTCAGCCACCCGGATTGAGGCGAATCGCTACGCCACCACGAGAATTGCCATTCCAAAAGGGGGGGGGGGAAGAAAATGCATCTTTTCCACTACATTTTGGCCTTCGGTCCACTCTGAGACAGAATTTTTGTCCAGCGAAAACAGAGCTTTTCTAAAATGTTTTCCCAACTTTGGAAATGCTGTATTTGCGTTGTAGTGTGGACAGGGAAAACGTATATATTCAAAAATGAGATAAACAAGATAATCAAAAAAATTTACATATTTGTTGTCATGAGATCCAGTCATGTGATCCATTTAACCCACAACAATCAAAATGGTGGCCTATGATTTAGCGGCTTTGTTGTGTCTAATATCAACTTTGATAGCATTGTTAAAGATAAATGTTACTTCGTACAATCTTCACATTGCGTTCCTTCAAAGGCAACAAATAAGTTTACTCCGAATTTCTGTCCAGCAGCGGAACATGAGGAATTGCGTTTCAGAGTACTTTTTTTTACTGCATGCGCAGTAAGGGGATTGAAGTGTTTTTTGACATATTAATAAGGATGAGCAACTTTTAGAAAATGTTTGAAAATGGCAGTGTGGATGTAGACCATCTCCGGATTAATGTGGACGTAGTCTAAAACACTTCATCAGTTATTTGAAAGGGGTGTAACAGACCCATCTCAGTTTTGGTGTAATTAATCGCTACAACCAATAGGCCATTTGGTCAGATACTTGTTTTGAATTTTTGCTACATCACACTGGTAGCCCCGCCCACAGTGACATTTTATTAGTCCAAATTCCTGCTCTAAATTACTGATTGGTTGTGATTGTGTCAGGTCTCTGAACACCATCCACTTGTAGTGTGCACAGACAAATACTTGTCGCTGGAAACTTTGCGTCCAGTCTGGGCACGGAGTTACGACTCACATCCATGATAACATTTTTAAATGTGTCACGATTTGCCGCATGACATGAGAGAATCAATTGCGTTTAGGGCTAATGACATCTACCCTGGTGTGTTCATATGGGACTTTTTTGAACTGAACACAAGCATGGATGACATTTGAGATCTCTGACAGAAGGAATTATTTTCAGTGTAAAATATCTTAAATTTCACACTGTTGCATGACTTCAGTCAAACTGACTCATTCTATGGTCATTTAATGCTTTTTTTGTTCAATTTTGGCAGTATAAATTTCCATCCACTTTTGTTGTTTGGAAGAAAAGTTGCACCAACATTCTACCATCTAAGAAAACAATATGGGTTTGGAAGAGAGTGAGAAAATTATGAGCATTTTCATGTTCCTTCAAAGAGGAAGCACTACAACATGAACTGGTTAAAATTATACATTTATACAACTTTGCCATATTAGATAAAAAAAAACATAGAAGCAAGAATTTTTTTTGGGATTATCACTTTACCCATTTAAATGTTTACAATATGCAAATTAGACACACTCTTATTAAATATGCCCACATTTGCATATATGACTCCAGTCAATATATATATATATATATATATATATATATATATCACTTTTTAATCAGATGGAAAAAGGTTGTTTTGACATCTTTTTTTTTCTTTTGTCAAAATATTTAAGAAAACACTTTTAATATAAATGAACCATTTTTAGATCTTTTTAAAAATAAAACGACGCATAAAATTCAAAAGAAATGTGATTTATCGATCCCCAGCAACATCATTCAGTATTATAGATAATATATAATCTCAACTTTGAGGTTAAAACATGACATTTAGTCTACTATATGAGCAGATATCAGTTTAAGAAAATGGCCTTTTAAAGATGCTCACCAATGCTCATGTAATGCAAGATGATATAAAATCATAAAAATGAAATGTTTAGAAACGCAACGATGGCTATATTGTTCAAAGTGCAAAAATATTGAGGAAAATTCTATTGTAAAATAAAATGCTTCCAGATTCCTTATTTCAACATGCAGTATCTCTCCACTGTCATGACCATCACCTCTGCAGGTGAACGAGCCGATAGAATCAACATACATATATCCTCCATCATACTGAACAGATATAAAGCAGTGAATCAGTAACTCACATGTGTTCTGGCTGCTGCTGTCGCTCGGTTTGATTATGGAAGATGATCTGGGAAGCGCAGCAGTATTTAACCCGAGCGAAACGCGACAGCGAGCGGAAGAGGATGAAGCGAACACCCGCCCTCTGCTCTCCCGCAACACTCAAGAAATAACGCGTACATCGCTGCTGCGCTGTTCACATGAAAACACTCCTTTTTTGCGCATTTGCAGAATTATTTCAAACCACACTTGCGTCTCACCTCGACATCCCCTAGAAATTTCTCCGTGTGAAAAGGACTGCTGAATGTGCTCCTCCACGTCCATACACGAAGCAATGGAGCACATCCGAGATCAGCTTTAACGGAGTGGAACATTCCAAACATTCCTGTGCCTCCCTCATTACATGAAGGAAGAAAGATTTCTTAACATCTATATGACACAAACATCGATATCAGGTTACCCCTTTGCTCTTTAATGGAGTAGTTCACTCAAAAATGACAATTCTGTCATTATTTACCCATCAATGTCAGTGCAAATCTGGATGGCCTTCTTACTTCCATGGAACACAAAAGAGGATGTTTCTGTTTAGCAGTCAGTGACCTGAATTTGTCAAGCTCCAAAAATGACATAAAATCACCTTAAAAGTGTCATAAGGGTAGTCCATGCTGTCTGTGTGCCATATTACGTAATATAAGTCTTCTAACGCCATACAATATCATTTTCCAAATCAAATCAAATCACTTTATTGTCACTCAACTACACATGTGAGGAACTGTGTGATATTAAAGCCATTATTCACAGATAATAATTTCTTCTACCAATCAGTCACGAACCATGTGTGAACCAACGGCATTTGACATTATTGATGTACAGTGTTGGGTGTAATCTGCTTACAAAATAATTAGTCACAGTAATCGAATTACTTTAATAATAATTCTTTTGTTTTCCTCTCTTGAAAATCCAGTATAACTCAAGACTCAAACACTGTGAGGTCCAGTGTCAGTGAGAGGGCTGAATTAAACAGAGGCGCTGGAGTGGAGGTAGATCAGACAGCTGCTATAACAAACCTGCTAGCATGAAAAGACTATGTAGTTACTTAACCAATAAATATTCTTTCAAGCCATCTAAAGTCTTCGGTAGTTCATACAGTGTTTCTGTGGTTCATTCTTTTGTGCTTGATGTGACTCTTGAGTGTTTAGTTTGAAAGAAGTGTACAGTAGTTCTTGCCATTCCAATAGCATGCCATTGACTAGCTAAACTGCTGCTTTTAGACTTTTCATGTTTTTAATGGATTCAGTTTTCCTGTGATGCTGTGCTGCTGCTCTTGGCCAATAGGAGATTGTTATTGTCAGTCAGGCAGTGTGCTTATCATGTTTTTAGGTGGATCTGTTTGGAGATTATGGCCCTCTGTTTTTATATGCCTCCACATACCACTCGATATCTTAGGACAAAAACATTAGAGACAGCCCTGAAATAAGCTGGTGTTTTTTATTCATGCATATTTGCAAACACTTGTTTTATTTCATGTATTTTTAGTGGTGTTCACTAAGACAAGCATCACTATTATTATTGTGCATGCTACATATAAAAACAGGCAAATAAATAAAAATCCCTCAGATTGAAGGATGAAGCCAAGCAAGGGGTCAATGTTTGGATGATTCGCCTAGTTTATGTTGCCCTGCTGCTAGAAGTAGTAACCACACCACTTAAAAGCATATTTTTCCTTTGACAGCCATTCGATAATTTTTTGCAAGCAACATATAAATCACAAATATTTCTTTGTATTATACTAGATGATCTACCAGTGACAGAATTTTTTAACATTGCCCTTAAAAGCGTGAAAGGTATATTTTTCAGCTCAGGATATTCAATACAGTGTTTGGTAATGTGTGTGTTCTTGCGCTGCCATCAGCAAATCATTGGCTGTGTCGCATTTGTCGGCCGCATACGTCATCAAGGCTGTCTCTTTTCAGAAAAGCAAGTAGGACACTTCGAATGCAACCTTCTTTGACAGGAATTCGGAGGATGTATGAGGTGTATCCTTCGTGCACACTCACAACCCACAATTCATTAATATGATGTTCAAATGCAAGACATTTTAATTCCCAAGTTGAAGTACCTCAGTAGATGGCTGCAGAGTATATAATATGTATTATTATATTCATATATAATTCAAATAATGTATTTGACTAAAAGTGCACATGTAAAATCTATATAACTGTATAACTCTCCTAAAATGTGCCTCATACATTCCGTTTTAAAGGGACTTTGTTCCCTTCTCACTAAAGTTAAAGAGTGGCGTGCTGTCATAGCAACCATGTTACATTCCATTTCCGTTTGTCCTACGAAGGCTGTCTCGTTTAAAAGAGACTTGTTTAAAGGAGGACACTCGGTATACTGCAGCCTTCAAAGGATGTGTCCTACCTAGCATGCAGTCTTCCAAACCAGACACAGCTAATGTTGTCATGACATTAAGTGGGTTCGAAATCACCTGTGCTTAGCCTTGTTGATTGGTGAGATTTGCCAGTTGCAGTTGGCGGAGGAAGAGCCATCAATTCCCACAGTTTGCTGAACATTTGCCAGTCATTCTCTGTAAAAATTTTAATTGTAAACTAATATACAAATGCTACAGTACAAAAAGGTTAATTGGTTAACATGTAGTTCCCTTTACATATAAATAATAATAATAAAATATATATATATATAAAAATTTAGATGAAAAAAGTACAAATCTATACTATGTTTAACAAGAAAATACTTGTACTTTTTACAGATAATTTTTTTAAAATATTAATGGTGGGATCATTTGGACTAAACAGGAAAATTGACACACACTCACACATAGGGTTTCCATGTTTTATGGGGACTTTCCATAGACATTATACTGTACAAACTTTATATTCTATCCCGTAAACCTAACTCTCACAGAAAACTTTCTGCATTTTTACATAAAAAAAAACAAAAACATAATTTAGTATGATTTATAAGCTGTTTTCCTCATGGGGAACGACAAAATGTTTTACTATACTTATGGGGACATTTGGTCCCCACAAAGTGATAAATACACACTCACACACACACACCACAAGAACAACCGCCATTTGCCACTAAGTAATCGTAATGTCACAACAATGCTTGTGCCAAGCTATATGCACCTTAAGGCCACCTGAAGTGTTGAAAGCCCGCTGACAGGAGGTCACGGGGCAGACCCAGATGCCACGGGTCGATTGACTGAGATTACTGTTTGATGGACCACTGTACCAACTTGCTGTGCTTTAGCCATCCGGCGCTCCGCTCGTTGTTGTGAGCATTGCACTTCCGCCCTCCATTGTTGTTGGAGAGGACAGCCTCAAACTGCCAAGTAGCATCCTTCACAAGCCTCCTCCACAGAGGCCGATCTTGACACCGCTAGTACCAGTAAGTTGTAAGTTCACTCAGCTCCACATCCTCCTGTACCACATCACTCCATCTCCTCTCCAGCCCGTGCTGCACCCGTTTATCCCCCTCAATCCAGCCGAACAAAAGCTGGCTGAGCATGTAGACTACATGTCCCAGCCAACACAGCCTTGCCTGCCTGAGGAGCTCACCAATGGGACTTTGTCCAGATCTTTCAAGGATTTGTGAGCTCCTCACAAAATCCAGCCTGGTTAAACCCAGGATGGATCGTAGGCATGCCAGCCTAAATGTTTCTAACCGGTGAAGTTGTTCCATTGAAGGGTCCACATTTCGCAAGCATAAAGAAGGGAGGGAATGACCGTGGTCAAGAAGACCTGAAGCTTTGTGCAGAGCGACAGACCCGGTAGCTTCCACACAGCATTACGCAACCGATGAAAAGATAATGCCGCTCGACTGATTCAGAGTGAGATCTCTGCTGCTAAACCCGAGCCAGTCATGATCACACTGCCCAGATGTGGGAAATTATCCACTCTCTCCACAATTGCTCTATCACCAATTGAAAGCTGGGGGGTGGAGTGTCCGATGGCACAAAGAGTTAGGGTTAGGGTTAGGTTCAGCAGCAACACCCCCAACTCCTCCTCTGAGTGAGCAGAAATTACCAGATCATCGGCATACATAACATGGTTGAGCAATATTGAGCCATCCCTTGACCGTACCCGGGCAGTGATCAGCCTCCCATTGTATCTGTACCAGATGGAAATTCCTCTGGTACAGCTATTGAAGGCTTCATGAACTACGTGGTCAAAATAGATGTTAAATAATGTGGGAGCAAGAGGACATTCCTGTCGCACCCCAAGGTGTACAGTGAATGGCTCTGAATCCCAGCCACATAGTTTTACCCGGGCCCGCTCACCATCATGAAGGTCCTTAATGATCGCGGGCAAAGGGTCAGAGACTCTGAAAGCACAAAGAACTACCCAGAGCCCAGGCCTACTGATGGTATCATAGGCCTTGACCAGGTCAATCAAGCAGAGATCAAGTCAAGTCAAGTGGTTTTTATTGTCGTTCAACCATATACAGTTAGTACAGTACACAGTGAAACGAGACAACATTCCTCCAGGACCATGGTGCTACATAAAACAACATAGGACAAACACAGAACCACATGAGACTACACAGACTAAATAACATACCTATATAAAGTGCACGTGCAAGCGTGTGCAAAAAGTATGGGAAAGTACAATAAATTACTAAAAATTAACAGGACAATAGGCACAGTGAGAGATAGTGCAGCGCCAACCAGTACACAGTAGTGCAAAAAGATGACAGTTTCTAAAAATGCCAAATGTAAACATAACATAAATAATATAACATAAAGTGACAATAATTAAAGTGCAACTCAGGACACGTGTGTGTGTGTGTGTGTGTGTGTGTGTGTGTGTGTGTCTCTGAGTATTGAGGAGTCTGATGGCTTGGGGGAAGAAGCTTTTACACAGTCTGGCTGTGAGGGCAAAAATGCTTCGGAGAGCGGTCACTCTGTGCTCTCCTAAAGTCAACAACAATCTCTTTTGTTTTGTCCACATTCAGGTTATTGGCTCTACACCAGTCCGTTAGCCGCTGCACCTCCTCTCTGTATGCTGACTCGTCCTTCTTGCTGATGAGACCCACCACGGTCATGTCATAGGCAAACTTAATGATGTGGTTCGAGCTGTGAATTGCTGCACAGTCGTGAGTCAGCAGAGTGAACAGCAGTGGACTGAGCACACAGCCCTGGGAGGCCCCAGTGCTCAGTGTGGTGGTGATGGAGATTCTGTTCCTGATCTGGACTGACTGAGGTCTCCCAGTCAGGAAGTCCAGGATCCAGTTGCAGAGGGAGGTGTCCAGGCCAAGCTGGTTCAGCTTTCCAATCAGGTACTGAGGAATTATTGTTTTGAATGCTGAGCTGAAGTCTATGAACAGCATTCGAACGTATGAGTCCTTTTTATCTAGGTGGGTGAGGGCCAGATGGAGGGTGGTGGCGATGGCGTCGTCTGTTGAACAGTTTGGACGATACGCAAACTGCAGTGGGTCTAGTGAGGGGGGCAGCTGGGTCTTAATGTGCCTCATGACGAGCCTCTCAAAGCACTTCATTATGATGGGTGTGAGTGCGACAGTACGGCAGGACACTCATTGAGGCAGGACACTGAAGCCTTCTTTGGCATGGGGACGATGCTGGTGGCCTTGAAGCACGTTGGAATGACGGCGCTGCTCAGAGAGATGTTGAAGATGTTGGTAAGAACATTTGCCATATGGTCTGCACATCCTCTGAGCACTCTGCCAGGAATGTTGTCTGGTCCAGCAGCCTTCTGTGGGTTGACTCTACGTAGAGTTTTTCTCACATCAGCCGTGGTAAGACAGAGCACCTGGTCGTTGGGAGGGGAGGTCTTCCTCACCACCACGTCGTTCTGTGCTTCAAAACTAGCGTAGATTTTGTTCAGCACATCTGGAAGGGAGACATTTTTTCATAGGCAACTGATGTTGTCCTGTAGTTAGTGATGGCCTGGATGCCCTGCCACATGCGCCATGTGTCGCCGCTGTCCGGGAAGTGACTGTGGATTCTCTGGGCGTGTGTGCGCTTTGCCTCTATGATGGCCCGGGACAGTTTGGCCCTTGCTGTTCTTAGGGCAGCCTTGTCACCTGCTCTGAATGCGGATTCCCGGGTCCTCAGCAGCGCACGCACCTCCGCAGTCATCCACGGCTTCTGGTTGGAACGTGTGATGATGGCCTTGGAGAAGGTGACATCATCAATGCACTTGCTGATGTAGCTGGTCACTGATGCTGTGTATTCCTCCAAATTAGTCGCCATATGTTGCAGCCTCCCTGAACATGTGCAAGTCAGTACACTCAAAGCAGTCCTGAAGAGCAGAGATGGCTCCTGCTGGCCAGGTTTTCACCTGCTCATGGAGCGGTTTTGTGCATCTGGCAAGTGGTCTGTATGCTCGAATTAGCATAACAGAGATGTGGTCCGAGTAGCCGAGGTGGGGGCGCGGGGCTCCGCCCGTTACGCGCCTGGGATGTTTGTGTAAACAAGATCAAGCATGTTCACATACTGATGATATTTAGGGAGCACTGTCTTGAGATTTGCATGGTTGAAATCTCCGGCGACAATAAACAGTCCGTCGGGGTGAGCGTTCTGCAGTTCGCTCATAGCCCCATACAGTTCACAGAGTGCTTCCTTAGCCTTAGTGCTGGGGGGAATGTAAACTCTGGTTATAAGTGGTGAATTCCCATGGTAAATAAAAAGGTCTGCATCTAATAGTCACAAGCTCCACCAGCGATGAACAGTAACTAGAGACTAGCAAAGAGTTCTTGCACCATTCCGTGTTGATGTAAACACACAAGCCACCACTGCGAGTCTTACCGCACAGAGCTGCATTTCTGTCGGCACGAAACGAGGCAAGCCCGTCTAGCTGAATGGCAGAGTCTGGAACTCTGTCACTGAGCCACGTCTCAGTGAAAACAAAGACGCAACAGTGACAAAAATAGCACATTTTGGATCTGGAGTGGCTGCTGCATGCTACCGCGCCACCATCTTGGATCACAAGATGTAGGTCTTTTTGGAATTCCCTACACCTCTGCTGTAGCAGACGGACAGAAAATATGGCATCTGTGCTGGACCTCCCTTTCCTGAAACCGCAGTGGGGATCTGCAAGCCTCTCCTCAGCATGCCTAGTGAGGCAATATTGTCTTATCCTTGCCAGGACCTTTCCTGGCACACTGAGGAGTGAGATGCCCCTGTAGTGTACACACAACACACACACACACAGACACTCACACACATTCACACACACAAACACACACTCACTCATACACACAGACACACTAACACACACACACACACACACACACACAAAACACCTGGGTTAAGGTTACATTCACTAGTTCAAAAACTTAATTATAGATAAGAAATTAATGTGTAAAGTATTGAACAGAAGAATGCATACTGTTTCAAAATTCAAAATCTTTTCCAAATATTCTTTTTATTTACGATTACAGGGAGGTTTTGGTTATAGTATTATTATTATTTCAGTTGAACAGTTTCAAAGATTATGATCAGAGATCACAAGTCACAGAATAGCTGCCAAATGTCTCTTTAAATACAGATTTAAATACAGTTTCTCACAAATTATTGTACCAAAGTGACCAAGTTCAGTCTCAAAATGTACATTGTGAGCATCACATATCTGATATTCTCATTTCCCAGTATAATAATGTGGTAATGCATAATGAAAATGGTTTCATCAACACCCTAAAGACACATGAGAGACCTTCTGGATCCTATAAAAGTATACTGTTTAGAGTAAATTAAATGAATTTAGTTTATTTATAATATACCTTTGTCGAGTAAACCAATGAGAAAGTGAAGCCTGTTTGAAAAGCAGCATTTAAAGAGAAACAGTTTGTGTGATTGTATAATTTCACTCATCAATATCTGTTTTGTAATGTGTGTCTGTCTGTACTGAGGTGAATAGATCTTTCTGGTTGTTACAGTGAGCTATCGGTGTCACTTACTGCTGTCTGTCTGTACTGAGAGTCAATAAATAACAACAGAATGAGGGGGATGTGTGTGTGTGTGTACTTTGAGTTTCCTGTGGTGTTGAGTTAGGACACATATTGTGTTGTTGAGCTGTAGGATGCTCAGAGAGCTGTAAAATGAACTGCCCTCTAGATGTTTGTGTGTACGTGTAAGTAGTGTAACTAAAAGCTCTGTAGAGAATCGTGGAAATTTAATTTCCCTACAGTGGGTCGATCAGATGCTGGACCACTGCCATTCTGACATCAACAGAGAAAGAGAGAGAGACCTCATCCTAATGAATGGACTGTCAACAGAGGAATACTGATAGTAAGGAAGGAAAGAATTAAAAATAAAAAAAAAAGAAAGCAAAAGCAACAGGAAGGAAGGAAGGGAAAAGGAAAAATGAAAGAAAGCAACAGTAAGCAAGGAAGAAAAAGTAAGCAACAGGAAGGAAGGAAGGAAAAAAGGAACAAAGATGGAAGGAAAGAAGGAAGGAAAAAAGATAGAAGGAAGAAAGGAATTCAGTGATAAATACTGTGATGCAAGTATAAAGGATTTTGAGCCTTTTTTATATTCATATAATAAATAACTTAAAAACATGAATATTATTTATGTTAAATTATATAGAAAGACATTCCCTCAGTCAGCTTCCATTGAAAACATGACTTACACTAAGGGGGGAAAGCAGTTAGTGGAGCTCAGGTCAAGTGCACTAGTGAAGTAAGACCAGTAATTGATTCTTCTATCATGAAGACCATTTGAAGTGCCAGAGTCAGCTCTCTCTCTCTCTCTCTCTCTCTCTCTCTCTCTCTCTCTTTTCTTTATACTACCTTGACATGAGTAATGCTTCAGTCAAATAATGACAGAAAAGGAATTTAGGAACGGTGCCAAGAATCCCATCCATTCAGTAAGTATAACACATACTGTACAGATTGCTGATGTAAGGGCTTTTAAAATATAAAAAAGAGTGTATTAGCGCGCCCCTTTCTTCTCATACAAATGTAAACTCATTTGGGCTTAAATTAAAATTTCTCTTTATTGGACACATGATAAACCATTTTTAAAGGTGATAATTTTTATTTCCGATAGACTTTGCACACATGCTCTCTCCAAATCCCTCCCCCCTAAAGACAAGTCAAGAAGTAAAGTCAAGTCAATTTTATTTGTATAGCGCCTTTCACAACACACATCATTTCAAAGCAGCTTTACAGAAGATCAGGCATTAACAGAAGATAAAACTGTAATGTCTATAATGTCGATGAATCATTGTGTAATTAGATAAAATACAATTGTTAATCGTGTTTAAAAATAAGTAATTAAATAATAATTGTATTAATAACCCCAGTGAGCAAGCTGAAGGTGACTGTGGCAAGAAACACAAAACTCCATAAGATGTTGATTAATGGAGAAAAGTAACATTGGGAGAAACCAGACTCACTGTGGGGGCCAGTTCCCCTCTGACTAATCCCACCCTAACCCTAAACCAGACTCACTGTGGGGGCCAGTTCCCCTCTGTCTAACCCCTCCCTAACCCTAAACCAGACTCACTGTGGGGGCCAGTTCCCCTCTGACTAGCCCCGCCCTAACCCTAAACCAGACTCACTGTGGGGGCCAGTTCCCCTCTGACTAACCCCACCCTAACCCTAAACCAGACTCACTGTGGGGACCAGTTCCCCTCTGACTAACCCCACCCTAACCCTAAACCAGACTCACTGTGGGGGCCAGTTCCCCTCTGACTAACCCCACCCTAACCCTAAACCAGACTCACTGTGGGGGCCAGTTCCCCTCTGACTAATCCCACCCTAACCCTAAACCAGACTCACTGTGGGGGCCAGTTCCCCTCTGTCTAACCCCTCCCTAACCCTAAACCAGACTCACTGTGGGGGCCAGTTCCCCTCTGACTAGCCCCGCCCTAACCCTAAACCAGACTCACTGTGGGGGCCAGTTCCCCTCTGACTAACCCCACCCTAACCCTAAACCAGACTCACTGTGGGGGCCAGTTCCCCTCTGACTAACCCCACCCTAACCCTAAACCAGACTCACTGTGGGGGCCAGTTCCCCTCTGGCTAACATCATGAATATAATGCCAATATTACTTATGTATAGTTAAAGTCATGGTTTAAAATTATTAAATTAAGTAAGTGTTAAGGGTCAGTGTTTAAACATTGATTTTGTTTGAACTGTAAGATTAATGACCAATGTCTTTAAAGTCCATCCTGGATTAACTGCAGAAGTTCACATAGATGCAATTGTCCTTGTTAATTGACTGATGAAGGATTTTGTTGGCAATTGATAGTCTATGCATTCCATTTCAGGAGTGTAGTCCATCAATAGACCAAGGTGATGCAGGCAGAGATCAGGGATGTGAAACGCGGTTCAACATGGCCGGTCATTTCGGTGACCCGGTACTTATATCTATCATTAATGGATCTACACAATAGTGATATTGAACCATTTTCAAAGCATTTTCAAGACAATTAGAAAATAATAGAATAGTTGATATTCTGTTATGCTTTGATGATTTATTTTTCATATATCAAATAGATGATGCAACCAATGATAAAACGTGATTCATTACGTCCATGCTAAAATGTTATGAGACTTAACTGGCTACACATAACACATAATCTAAACAAGTATTTTCTCAGGCACTTTTTGAGTCTAAATAGACACAACATACATAATTTCTGAATTTCACCCAAATGACAACAGCCATATCATACTGTTCATGTGTTAGGCTATAGTTTACTTCCACATTGCTTCTTCATCAAGTGCAACTCAAGTCAATCACTGAAACAACAGCACCACCTTGAGGAACAAATAGCATGTATAATATGTACATGCATATGGAAAACTGATAATTCACCACAATTGCGCAGAAAATCGACATGATATGAGAACCATTGTATGAATATAGTGCTAATTTTTCTTGAAATAAACAAAGAAATACTGTAAATAAATTATTTAAAATAATTATAAAAATATGATGTATATGAAATATATATTGTGACACTATTACATATTTCAGGTCACTGCTGATCCTATACACTTTTGGTAATTAAGCAACTGAATATATATAAATATATATATAGATATTGATATACACTGATGAGCCAAAACATTATGAACATCAAAAACGTCTAGGTTGCTAGTGTAACCCCCATTCCCTGATGGAGGGAACGAGAAGTTGTGTCGATTGTAGTGACACAAGGGGCTTCTTTCGGGAGCCTCAGATATCTCTGAATATGAAAAAGGCCAATGCCAAATTGCCGAACAGAATTTGCATGTCCCGCCCCCAGACATACGGGTCTAAAAGGCAGGCCACGCCAGCCGTGGCCTTTTCTCTCTCTATGTTTCTCCTCATAGAGTGTTAGAGAATACTGCCCAAACTGGGGGGAGTTTAATGCGGTGAATACATCACATGGGCCTTCAGGCCCCATGTGGGAGAGGCGCAGTGGTAGATCCTACCTTGCAGTTAACCTGAAGCCCTAGATGGCTGAGGTGCCTGAGCACCTGGTCCCTATGGGCGCAAAATGTCTCTCAAGAGTGAGCTAGGATCAGCCAGTCATCGAGGTAGTTGAGTATGCGGTTGCCCACTTCCCTTAGCAGGGCAGACTCTGCGACCTTCGTGTAGACATGAGGGAAAGGGACAGGCAGAAGGGGAGGACTTTGTACTGGTATGCTCGGCCCTGAACGCAAATCTTAGAAAGGCTCAGTGTCGGGGCAAGATCGAGACATGAAAGCACACTTCCTTCAGGTCTACCGATGCGAACCAATCTTGATGCCGGACATATGTTAGAATGTGTTTTTGCGTGAGCTTCTTGAACGGGAGTTTGTGCAGAGCCCGGTTGAGAACTTGCAGGGCCAAGATTGGCCTCAACCCACCTCCTTTTTTTGGGTACAATGAAGTAAGGGCTGTAGAAACCCTTCTCCATCTTGGCTGGAGGGACAGGCTCTATTGCATCTTTTGCAAAAGGGTAGCAATTTCAGCATTCAGGGTCTCAGCAACACTTAGAAGCCCGTCTCAGGAACACTTAGGAGCCTTCTGGATCTTGGAAGAGGTTTTTGGGACGGGGGGTGTCTGCATCCTGCGGGTAGCTCTACACCGGTGCTGAGAGCTGGGCCCTAGTTGAGGCGGAACTCACTGTTGGTTTCTTGGCGCCGCGGAGGGATGCCCTCAGCGAGCAGACGGGGCTCGGCTGGATGAAGACCGTTGCCGAGGTAAGATGTGTTGGTTGGCCTCCACCTGTTTCTTCACCATTGAAAACTGCTGGGCAAAGTCTTCAACTCTGTCACTGAATAGGCCGAGCTGGGAGATGGGGGCGCTGAGAAAGCGGGCTTTGTCAGTTTCTCACATCTCATTCAGCCACAGGTGATGCTCCTGGACCACAAGGGTGGCCATCACAGTAAAAATATTGATGTTTATACATACTGTGAAGCTGAAGTCTCAGAAAAGTTTATGTTGACGAAGTTTCCATGACATTGATCTGAGAAGAGTGCACGCAGTGTTGAAGGCAGAGAAATAAAGAGCCTTACTTGACTGCATCATTGCTCTCCATCTCCTCCCTTACACCACAGAGTTCTTACACTGGTGCCAAACCCATGATCTGGAAGTACTCCCTGTGGAGTCCTCCCAGTTGGCCGAGGTCCTCCAGTCCCTCACCGGCCTACATCAGAGCCACCAACAATACCTGCTTGAGCTGCGCCAGGACCAGGATTGCTGATTCTTTGAGATCATGCATGCTCAAGCAGAGGACCGGCATGCAATCTGGAGCCAGGAGAGAGCCCCGGCCATGACCCCGGACAACCACAGCCCCCTGCCCCCACCCACACTCCTGCAGATGGGGGCAGAAGATGACGTGGAGGCTTTCCTCGATCTGTTCGAGCGGACCACTGAGATCTGGAACTGGCTGCATGACCAGTGGGCAGCCCGGCTCCTTCCGCTCTTGTCCGGAGAAGCCCAGCTTGCTGCACAACAACTGCCGGCGTCTAACCTCCTGACCTATGCTGACCTGAGAACGGCTATCCTACAGCGGGTGGGTTGGAATCTGGACCAGTACCGGCAGCTCTTCCGGTCCCTGAAGCTGGGGAGGCCTGACCACCTTCTCCCAACAGCTCCGAGATGTGTGCTGGAAATGGCTGCTGGTGGGGAACCGCGACGTCGTGGGGGTAGTCAATCTGGTGGTACTGGAGCAGCTAATCCTGCCAAAGGGAATGGCATTGGAGGAAGCTTTCCTCTCTCTCTCTCTCTCTCTATCTTCCCCCTCCCCCTGTGCGTTCCCCCCTCCCCTCTCACTCTGCTCTCTCTCCAGGGCCTGTTCCTGCACCCAGGAGGTGAGGAGCATACCGAATACCGCTAAGAATCAAGGGGGGTACTCACCAAGCTTTGGTGGACACTGGTTGGACACCACTATCCACCAACGCTTGGTTCAATCTAAGGAATTGGGCACAGCTAAAATGGTGAGGGTGAAGTGTGTGCATGGGGATATTCACAAATACCCTGTGGTGACCCTGTTGATTAAATTTCGGGGAACAAAACATAGAGTGGAGGCCATGGTTAGTTCCCGCCTCACCTATCTGCTGATTTTGGGGACTAATTGGCCTGAATTTAGAAATATATTAAAGGGAATATGCGTGGATGGGTCCTGCATAAAAGTGATGAGATGTAAAGTGTGTGATGCTCTGGCAGGGGAGGCAGAGCCGGGGCCATCTTTGTCGGCTCCACGTCATGATGACGTGAAGGGGAGAGGCTGCGGTCCCTCCCCTCCTCATAGAAGTTTCTGAAAGCCAGTCTCGAGACGAAACCCTCAAGCATGTCTTTGACCAAGTAAGAGTGATTGATGTTCAACAACTCTGCCCAAATGTCGCAATTTCATATCCCCATTTAACAATTATAAACGAGCGGTTGTATAGAGTACATACAAAGGAAGATACAACCCAGCTCTTAATACCGTGGAGCCACCAGGAAATGGTTTTCCAGGTGGCTCACTATAATCTGATTGCAGGTCACCTAGGGGAAAGAAAAACACAGCTTAATAGCCTGTTTTTATTGGCCTGGCATTGGCAGCGATGTCCACAGTTGGTGTGCGGTGTGCCGTAAATGTCAGCTGGTGAACCCACCGGCCACCCCAAAAGCACCATTGAGCCACTTCCGCTAATCAAGGTCCCCTTGGAAAGAATTGGCATGGACGTCGTCGGGCCATTAGAATGATCAGCTTGCAGACATTGCTTTGT
Organism: Moxostoma hubbsi; assembly: GCA_032164185.1. NCBI lineage: Eukaryota > Metazoa > Chordata > Actinopteri > Cypriniformes > Catostomidae > Moxostoma > Moxostoma hubbsi. The sequence continues at coordinate 42,475,699 of JAVLUX010000018.1, forward strand.
ATTAGTCCTAGTGGATTATGCAATGTGATATCCAGAAGCAGTGCCTCTGAGCAACATCTCAGCATGTAGTGTTGCGGAGGCACTCTTCAAAATAATCTCCCGGATGGGGATTCCGAAAGAAATCCTCAACTACCAGGGCACAACCTTTATGTCACGTACACTACGCAAGCTTTATGAACTATTGGGTATTAAATTGATTCGCACTAGCGTTTACCATCTGCAGACAGATGACCTGGTGGAGCGATTTAATAAAACCCTTAAGAACATGATTTGTAAGTTTGTGCACGAGGATGCTAGAAATTGGGATAAATGGCTCGACCCCCTGTTATTCGCAGTGTGAGAGGTCCCGCAAGCCTCCATAGGATTTTTCCCATTCAAGCTGATGTATGGGCGGTGACCGCACGGAGTGCTTGACATCATCCGCTAAGCTTGGGAGGAGGGACCTTCAAATAGCAAGAATGAAGATCAGTACGTTCTTGATCTTAGAGCAAAACTCCACACACTGGGGCAACTAACACAGGAGAATTTGCTCCAAGCTCAAGAATGACAAAGTCGGCTGTATATCAGGGGAACTCGGCAGTGGGAATTGGCACCGGGAAATAAGGTACTCATATAAGCGAACAGATAGAGGGGGCACGTCAAATTTATCACCTCAACCTCCCGAAATTATGGAGGGAGGCAGTCCCTGTGACACAGGCTATGATAGTTCCGGAGATGGTGGAGCTCAGCCTGGAGGTAAACACAAAACCTAATTAAAACACTCCGCAGTCGCTGCCAAAATCCCTTACTCACCGTATCAGATCGCAGGGGTTGCCGAGTTGCAACAAGATTTTGCAGATGTGTTCTCCCTTCTACTGGGTCGTTCGAACCTCATCCAGCACAACATCGAGACCGGACCGGGATTGGTGGTATGTAGTCGTCCCTATAGCTTGCCTGACCACAAAAAGAAAATAGTTTGGGAAGAATTGGATGTGATGCTTGATATGGGGTAATAGAGGAATCCCACAGCAATTGGTCCAGTCTGGTTGTTTTAGTTCCTAAGAGTGACGGGTCTGTACAGTTCTGTGTGGATTATAGAAAAGTAAACGCAGTGTTTAATTTTGATGCATACCAGATGCCCCGCGTTGATGAGTTGCTCGATCGGTTAGGTCCTGCTTGGATTTGACAAAGGGTTATTGGCAGATCCCCTTGACTCCAACTTCCTGTGAAAAAACAGCCTTCACCATGCCATTTGGATTGCACCAGTTTGTGACACTTCCATTTGGTTTGTTTGGGGCCCCGGCTATGTTTGAGCGTCTCATGGACCGAATTCTCAGACTGCATACAGCATACACCGCTGCCTACATGGATGATAATATCATTTATAGCAATAATTGGCAGCGGCACATGCAGCATCTGAGGGCGGTCCTGAGATTGCTGAGGCAGGCGGGGCTCACAGCAAACCCCAAGTAGTGCTTGATTGGGTGGGTGGAGGTATGGTATCTGGGGTTCCACTTGAGCCACGGGCAGGTGCGTCCCCAAATTGACAAAACTACGGCGATTGCGACGGTCCCCAGCCTGAGTCGGGCAGTGGGGATATGTGTCAGCGGGGGTGTGATCAAGCGTCCGTCCAGAGAAAGAGAAAGCGGTAAGGGCGCCTGAGCTAAATTATGTCTAACACTTGTCTCTAATTCCAGTGAGCATGGGGAGAGCGGCATATAAACGGCCACACCACCGCCAGAGAGAGAGAGAGAGACATGATTGACCAGTGGCTGGCATGTATTTTGAAGCTGAAGATATTATATTGAAGTTTATACATAATGTGAAGCTGAAGTCTCAGAGAAGTTTATGTTGATGAAGTTGGTGTGACACTGATATGATTGAACTGAGAAAAGCTCTGAGAAGTGTGTTGAAAGCAGAGAAATAAAGAGCCTTACTTGACTGCATCGTTGCTCTCCATCTCCTCCCTTCCATCCCCGAACTTGGAGTTAGTACAGTGCTGTTGTAGGCTCAATGCCAAATGTTTGCCATGTACCAATAAATGTCTCATAGTCTCCATTTGAGATTTTGTCTCATCTGCATCCTCTTGACTGGTTTGTGTTCACTGATTTGAAGACTCATTTTATGTTCACATAGCCTCTCGCCACAGGGCATTTTTAGATTCATCTTCGAGGGGACTGCTTAGCTATTCAAACCTATGTGTTGTTGAGGGTTGCCAACTGTCCTGTATGACAACCCATGGGCAACCTATATTGTGGCTGAAATGAAGATGTACCGTATAGGACACCTTTTGTCACTTATTTATTATTAACGGCAATTTAAAGTGCTTTACAGAATATATATGTATATATATATATATATATATATATATATATATATATATATATATATATATATATATATAAAGACATATCAAAAATAATTTTAAAAACAAATAAGAACAAGAAATAAAAAGAAAAAGTAATAAGATAAATTAAAAAAGTAAAAATTAAGTAAAATTAATAAAAAAGAAAAAGAATACAGAAGTAATGATGTAGTGCAAGCAGTAACTGCAGCACAGTGCTCATTGAATAAATTTACAGTTAAACAGATGTGGCTACTCTTCGAGAAGCTGGTTCCAACTGCGGATGGCATAATAGCTAGACGCTGTCTCACCTTGTTTTGAGTGAACCCTTGGAATATCTAACTGACTTGATCCTAATGGTCTGAGAGGTCTGTTAGGTTTATATTCAACAAGCATATCTGAAATGTATTTAGGTCTTAGTCTATTGAGCGATTTATAAATAATTAATAGTACTTTAAAATCAAGAAATGTAACTGGAAGCCAGTGGTAAGACCTGAGGACTGGAGTAATATGCTCAATTCTTTTGGTTCAGGTGAGAATCCTGGTAGCAGCATTCTGAATGAGCCGCAGGTGTCTAATGGTCTTTTTAGGAAGGCGAGTTAGGAGTCTATTGCAGTTGTCCACCCTACTGGTGATGAATGTATGAACAAGTTTTAGGTGATAGTAAGCTGCTTTAGTTATTGTTACTTACACCAAAATTACACCAACATTCCTTACATCATTTTTGGGTTTTAAGACCGCTTGGAGTCAAGGTATGTATTCAACTTTTGGAATTTTGCCTTTGTTGCCAAATACAATGACCTCTGTCTTGTCACAAGTTTTAGCACATCTAACAGTTAATTTCATCAATGCACTGGCACAGAGAGTCTATGGTGCTGTAGTCATTTGGCAGTAGGGTAACAGGTAGAACAGGTCGTCTGCATAGCTATGGCATGCAGATTGGTTCTTTTTCATAATTTGGCAAAGTGGGAGCATATATAGGTTGAAAAGGAGCGGTGCAAGAATTGAGCCTTGTGGGACTCCGCACTTCATGAATGTCCACTCAGATTCATAGTTGCCTATGTTCACATAGTAACCCCTACCTTCTAGATATGACCTGAAACAGCTGAGGTGTGATGTTTGAAGAATCAGAAACTAGTGAGTGTGCACAGCTCTTTTTCAGGAACTTTCTGAATAATACAATACATCACAATGATGCAACCCTCCCCTTTCTTAATGACCTACATATCAGCAGAACCTTTCTCTCTCTCTTTCTGTCTGTCTGTCCTATTCTCTCTTTCACATTCTCACTGACCCTCCAGAGCTTCCACTCTATGCACACTGACCTCAACCCTCTCTCTCTCTCTCTCTCTCTCTCTGAAGCTGTCAAGCATTATGTGAGCACCTTTCATTTTTTCACAGTTTTAAATCAAACACAAAGTGATACTGTACACATCCACAGTAACACACAATTCAACCAGGGTAGCCTAATTCCCGAACAAATAAATGTATTAATTAATTTATTAATTTGTATTATGATTGCGTATTCAGAACATTTTGGTGTGGATTGTATCTGAACCAGTCGCAATATGATTCAAGCTTTGCAAAGGAACTGTTATTTAAAGATGGGACAGTTAAAATTGGACCATTGGACGAAAAACCGTAAGTAACCAGTTCCATTAACAATAGTTTCAAATGTCATGACTGTTTGATAGTTTATGTGCTTGAGTGAACAGCTTAATATATTCAGATGAAATGTGTTGGGTATATGTTATGTGTTAACACTGAAATGTCATTTTAATGTTGTGTGTAGTTTAATTGTCTTATGATTGCATTTTAAATATGGCTGTATTGAGCTGGGCTGCACGATGTTAACCAATTGCAACAGTAGGCGTTTACATTGTCTTAAAGATAGCTTAAAACCGAGCATTTTAGATGATGACCTGAGACAGCATGGAAAATTACTATATAAGAATAAATTGTGAAAAAACAAAACATAAAACTTTAATAACATTATAAATGGACCTCAGGAATATACAATTATCAAAAAAAAGAGTTACAAAATTTTAACGAACGCCACCTTATTAAAAGTTGCGTAAATATTGTCCAATAAATTCTGTTAATATGCAACGTGTCAGGTATTACCTGTTACTGAATCTTACAAAAGGCAAAAAACAAAACAGTTAATATACTCACCGAAGCACTATCATTTGGGTTTGTTGTCATTGCTGACGGCATTCCTGTAATTTCAAGCACCGGCGTCCTCCTGTCACATGGTTCGATGTAATACAGAATCGATTGCTTATCCTCAGTGTCCCGGATGTTTAATGTGAAAATTTTAACACCAAATTTTGGCACGGAATTTGAGCAACTCGAATATAAATGATTTGAATTTTTAAACTTGAATGTTTAATTCTGAATTTGTGAACATTGAAAAATTAAAGTGAAAATTAGTTATTGAAATTTTGAAGAGTTCAATACAAACGCAAAACATTCACATACATAGTTTCAATGCTGAACAATTCAGTGCTAGAAATTCAATGGCTTTTTAATTTCAAAATCTGGTGAGACAGAAATGCTTCCATAGTTCTGTCATAAGGTCTTATGACATCTTTTTTTTTCACCACCCTTTTTCCACATGTTTTTGTTGACTTTGTTGATGTTTTTGGAAAGACATACAGTACTGTGCAAAAATCTTAGTTTCACAAAAGCATTTGTCTTAAGATGGTTATTTTATATCTTCAGCTTTAGTGTGACAATAGGAAAAATAAATGTTAGACTCCAAAACATTACTTTGCAAATAGAAATGATAAGAATAGAAGAACAGGGATCCATGCAACAGATGCAATTATCCCCACAGAGACCCCCACTGAACATCGTGTCAGTCTGAGATTACAGAAAGAGACAGAAGCAATTGGCGCCATGCTCGTCTCGGGACTCAGGTCTGAAGCCAGTGCTGAAGCGGTCTCATATGCATCAACCCCAGCGGCGCGACTGTCGTGGAGGATGCCATATGCCCCAGGAAAAGTTTGAAAGTCTGATGTGCCTGGCCTGAGAGTGGCGAGGCACCTCAACACTGACTGCGCACGCTCGTTGGTGGGACGTGCTGACATAGCGACCGAGACTACCTCCATGCCGAGAAAAAAGATGCTCTGAACCGGGAAGAGCTTGCGCTTTTCCCAGTTGACCTGAAGCCCCAAGTGGCTGAGGTGCCTGAGCACCTGGTCTCTGTGAGCACATAGTAATTCTTGCGAGTGGGCCAGGATAAGCCAGTCGTCGAGGTAATTGAGTATGCGGATGCCGACTTCTCGGAACGGGGCAAGAGCTGCCTCTGCGACTTTCGTGAAGACGCGAGGGGACAGAGACATGCGGAAGGGGAGGACTTTGTACTGATACGCCGGGCCGTCAAACGCGAACCGTAGAAAGGGTCGGTGTCGAGGCAGAATTGAGACATGGAAGTACGTGTCCTTCAGGTCAACCGCTGTGAACCAATCTAGATGCCGGACGCAAGTTAGAATGTGTTTTGCGTGAGCATTTTGAACAGGAGTTTGAGCAGAGCCCGGTTGAAAACTCGCAGGTCCAAGATCAGTCATAAGCCGCCGCCTTTCTTGAGTACAACGATGTAATGGCTGTAGAAACCCATCTTGGTTTTGGTTGGAGGGACAGGCTCTATCGCATCTTTGAGTAAAAGAGTAGCGATTTCCACGCGCAGGGACCTGGCATGTTCGCCATATACTGCGAAAAAGCGGACGCCTGCAAAGGGGGGCAGGGGCCTGGCAAACTGAATAGCGTAACCGAGTCGGATGGTCCGGGCCAGCCAGCGTGACGGGTTGGGAAGTGAAAGCCACGCATCCAATCTCCGCGCTAGGGGCAAAAAGGGGGCGGTTATTTTTGACGTACCCGGCGGGGCTTCGCAGCGGGGCGGAGCAGGTAGTACATCGTCGGGAGGCGAGGATGTTGTCCTACAGGCATTGGAGGGGAGCACAGCCCCTCTGCCGAAGGCAGCAGCCCAGGGGAGTCATCCGCGTCAGACGCCACGCTCTCCGATGCAGTGGCGAGCTCATCCACTTCGAGCTCTAGAGGATAAGCAGGCTGGCTGTGAGGCGAGCCGCTATTGCCTTGAGCACAGACGGAAGTCAACGTGCGTGCTGGGGGCGGGTGGTCCAAGGGGGCGTTCCTGGCAGAGCTGCACTCGCTACCATCCCCAGATCGCCTCCATCACTAGCCGCATCGTCCTCAATCCCGTGGGAAGGAGGAGCAATGTGGGGGGCGGCTGGAGTGGCGTGCTTTCTATTGAAAGTGAGCCGTGACCGCAACGTTGCCATGGTCATGCCCTCGCAGTGAGTGCATGAACCATCCACAAACGCTGCCTTGGTGTGATCGCTGCCCAGACACACGAGACAATGTCTGTGGCTGTCTGAAGTGGAGAGCACTCTACCGCATCTAGGAACTACACAGGGGTGGAATGGCGTCTTTATAAAGATGCGTCCTGAAAAGGACGTTCAACGCCACTGTGTATTGCTCTAATAGAGAAAAAAACACTCTTTTAAAAGAAATATCACTCTTTTAATATGCTCTGCGCTGTCGAAGCGCCCAGGGGCAAACTGCACTGCCATGCATGGAAAGAGAAAGCCGCTGTAGTGCACCGTAGATCCAACAGCAGAGAGCATCAGAGGAACAGGAACGGGTGTGTGACTCGCAGCTCGCTGCAGTACAACTTTTATACCCGCATGTCCAGGGGCGGGGTATGCAAATACTGTCTGCCAACTTCTCATTGGTTTTTTTCATAGATACGAGGCATATTCGCCGCTCAAGAGAGACCCCTAGTGTCGCTTCTTCGACACACGTCGAAGTGAGCGACAGACGGGGAAATATATTTCTAGGGATATATATACCCTTCATTTAAAAAAATATTGAATATACAGTACTCCATTTCCCCCACAGTATGCCTTTAACATTGTATTGTACATGATGTTTTTATAGACATTTTTATTGTAAGTTAATTTTGGAGGGCATTTTAAAGCAAGCTGTCATACATTATATTATCTGGAGTGCCCTTACATATGACATTTAATGATGATACCATTCAAACAAACAACAATTTTATCTGCATCTTTAATGTAAAAGGATTGTGACATAGGTCATGGATAAAAATATAAAACAATTAAAACATTGAATTAAGACATTGTTGCCTACTGTTCACTGCATTGCATACTATTTCAGAAATTAGCATGCAGTATACAGTAAATACTGATCTTGTAGGCAGTATGCGTATATAAGAATGGCAGAATTCATGAAATAATTATTTCATGCAGAGTAAATAATACACAGCAATAAATTGAACACAGCTGAGCAACACACATTTGCAATTATAAAAAAAATAAAAATTATTCTCAGTAGGGTTTTGTGGGACTCCTTAGTCTTTATGAGGTGTCTCACTTAGATGACTGTTAAGTGTGTCCATTGACTGATAAGTGATGTCCATTCCAACGTTGGTCTTTAAGTAGCATCCTACAGAAGTGTCTGTCCTCCACAGTGAGCACACAGCTGTTACAGTGGAGAGGTAATTGACCGTGTTATGGTATATGGGTGATGAGTGTATTTGTGGGGTTGTCAGTTGGTGGATTGCGTTTTAGGGAGAGTTTTGAGAATTGGAGGCTTGCTGGTGACACCTGTGAAACAACATATATTCATATTAAAGAATAGAACTGTTTGATTGTACAGCAGTATTTCATAATTAAGATTGTATGTTTGTGTGCTTAGGTCCATCTGTAAATTGTCATGTGATGTTTTCTATCGCTTGTAAATGTCATTTTCTGATGACATGGATTTGTGTATGTGCGTTTAATCTCTTCAGCACTGCTGTATATTTTTGCTGCCACCTGCTATTTTTCACATCCAAATTTAATATCTCACCTTACACACATAGTGGACTAATTGCAAAATATAGGTTTTGTTTTACAGAACCCCCCACAGGTACACTTTTTATAATTTTTTGAATCTGGTCTTTGAGAGCCTGTAATTTAGGCTCTGTTTGCTCTGTGTCCCTGTTAAAAGTCACAATATACAGATCTGAAATGCATGTAGTGCTCTAACACAGCTATCCAATGATCCAAGATGGCGGCGCGGTAGCACACAGCATCCACTCCGGATCCAAAATGGTGCTATTTTTGTCACTTAGTCCGACTTTTATGGCACATGGACAACAAAGCAACCGGTGTTCGTCTCTACCATCACCAGACACTGTTAAAATATAAGATTCATGCAACAACTAAGCTGCATGATGATCTGCAGGAGTTGCTACGCAAACTCGGCTTGCTGCGGAGACCAGGCCTCCAGTCCTCGGCATCGCCTGATGCCGGTGCCCGGGGGAGGGGACGTCTTAAGTGGTGTGCGAGGAAGCGAAAGTGCGGCAAGACGGCAGGGGTCCATGCTAGGCTAAAAACAAACCCTAGTCGGCTGGCTCTCCCATCTATCCTGCTCTCAAATGTTTGCTCCCTGGACAATAAACTGGACTACATTCGACTCCAGCAGACTACGCAGCGTGAGCTTAGAGTCTGCTGCATCTTTGTTTTCATGGAGACGTGGCTCAGCGACAGAGTTCCGGATGCCGCCATCCAGCTAGACGGGCTCGCCTCGTTTCGTGCCAACAGAAATGCAGCTCTGTGCGGTAAGACTCACGGTGGTGGCTTGTGTGTTTACATCAACACGGAACGGTGCAATAACTCTATGCTAGTCTCTAGTTACTGCTCATTGCTGGTGGAGCTTGTGACTGTTAGATGCAGACCTTTTTATTTACCAAGGGAATTCACCACTGTTATTATAACTGGAGTTTACATTCCCCCCAGCGCTAACGCTAAGGAAGCGCTCTGTGAATTGCATGCGGCTATGAGCGAACTGCAGAATGCTCACCCTGACGGACTGTTTATTTTCGCCGGAGATTTCAACCATGCGAATCTCAAGACAGTGCTCCCTAAATTCCATCAGTATGTGGACTTTGCAACAAGAGGGGCGAACACGCTTGATCTTGTTTACGCCATCATCCCAGGCGCGTACCAGGTGGAGCCCCGCCCACACCCGGGCTACTCAGACCACATCTCTGTTATGCTAATTCCAGCATACAGATCGCTCGTCAGACGCACAAAACTGCTCCAGAAACAGTTGAAAACCTGGCCAGCAGGAGCCATCTCTGCTCTTCAGGACTGTTTTGAGTGTACTGACTGGCACATGTTCAGGGAGGCTGCAACATATGGTGACTCTACCAACTTGGAGGAATATACAGCATCAGTGACCAGCTACATCAGCAAGTGCATTGATGATGTCACCTTCTCCAAGACCATCACCACACGCTCCAACCAGAAGCTGTGGATGACTGCGGAGGTGCATGCGCTGCTGAGGTCCCGAGACTCCACCTTCAAAGCAGGTGACAAGGCTGCCCAAAGAACAGCGAGGGCCAAACTGTCCCAGGCCATCAGAGAGGCACACTCCCAGAGAATCCATAGTCACTTCCAGGACAGCGGTGACACGCGGCGCATGTGGCAGGGCATCCAAACCGTTCAACAGACGACGCCATCGCCACCACCCTCCATCTGGCCCTCACTCACCTAGATAAAAAGGACTCATACATTCAAATGCTGTTCATAGACTTCAGCTCAGCATTCAACACAATAATTCCTCAGCACCTGATTGGAAAGCTGAACATGCTGGGCCTGGACACCTCCCTCTGCAACTGAATCCTGGACATCCTGACTGGGAGCCCTCAGTCAGTCCGGATCGGAAACAGCATCTCCAACACCACCACCACACTGAGCACTGGGGCCCCCCAGGGTTGTGTGCTCAGTCTACTGCTGTTCACTCTGCTGACTCACGACTGTGCAGCAATGCACAGCTTGAACCACATCATTAAGTTCACCGATGACACGACCGTGGTGGGTCTCATCAGCAAGAAGGACGAGTCATCATACAGAGAGGAGGTGCAGTGGCTAACGGACTGGTGTAGAGCCAACAAAATGTCTCTGAATGTGGACAAAACAAAAGAGATGGTTATTGACTTTAGGAGAGCACAGAGTGACCGCTCTCCACTGAAAATCGATGGCTCCTCTGTGGAGATCGTCAAGAGCACCAAATTCCTTGGTGTTCACCTGGCGGAGAACCTCACCTGGTCCCTCAACACCAGCTCTATGAGGACAGCTGAGAAGATCATTAGGGTCTCTCTTCCCTCCATCAAAGATATTTACAAAAAACAAACAATGCAAAGCAACCACACACACCCCTCACACAAACTCTTCACCCTCCTGCCGTCTGGTAAGAGGTACCGAAGCATTCGGGCCCTCACGGCCAGACTGTGTAGCAGCTTCTTCCCCAAGCCATCAGACTCCTCAGTACTCAGAGACTGGACTGCCATGCACACACACGTGGCCTGAGTTGTACTTTAATTATTGTTACTTTATACCCTACTGATACCTCAATAACTGCTATGCGCATAGAACACTCATAGTATGCTATGTTTACATTTGGCATTTTTAGAAACTGTCATCTTTTTGCACTACTGTGTACTGGTCGGCACTGTCTCTCACTGTGTCTATTGTCCTGTTCATTGTAAGTAATTGATTGTACTGTCCCATACCTTTTGCACACATTTGCATGTGCACTTTATATACAGTAGGTATGTTATTTAGTCTGTGTAGTCTCATGTGGTTCTGGGTTTGTCTTATGCTGTTTTATGTAGCACCATGTTCCTGGAGGAACATTGTCTCATTTCACTGTATACTGTACTAACTGTATATTGTTGAACAGCTATAAAAACCACTTGACTTGACTTGACACTCTAAACACTCAATATGTTCTTGTTCGCACAAATACAGTCTATTTTGTGGTCACACACAAATTTCCCACTGTTTCATTAGTGGGAGTGGACTAGAAGCTAAAAAAAAAAACTCATCCACACTGGACAGCGATGCTTATACATTTCATAAGTTGTCAGTGCCAACCATGCACATCACCGAATCAATTATTGCCCGTTTTTTGCGAGCTCCAGCCCAGTTGAGTGCCCAACAAATACAGACACCAGAAACAGGTACAGAGGATGTGGGCCAAAAATACATTGATTGAAAGCCAAATGTCCAATTGTAAATAACATGCAGATCCAATACAAATAGCAGTTAAGAAGCTCCAGTAAACTTCCAGAGAAGCATAGCTTCTGGACAGGACCCAAAATGACGTCTTTAGAGCCTCTCGTCCAATCAACATTGATCTTTTGTGTTATTTCAACCAACAGCATAATAGTGATGTGATATTTTACACTTTTATTCGCTAAAATGTTTAAATGCACTATTAATAATAATAAAAACTAATGTTATTTATATAGATTATTTGTTCATATATTAAAAATTTCTTAAGAAATTTTAGAAGCAGAGGTTTTAAGGTTCTGTGAAAAGTTCATGTTTTAAACTTTCAAATGAAGTGGTGATTTCTCAGGCCTGCAAAGTCTTCTCTGCTGGCATAACATGCCTAATAAATAAATATTTGTTTATCATTTTGTTCTCATTGACCTTTTCACCTAATTCATCTACAAACTAATAGCAAAAAACGTCTCGGGTTACGTATGTAACCCTTGTTCCCTGAAAAAAGCGGAACGAGATCTCAGAACGAGATTGGGAACACGTCTCAGTTGTGACCAGCTGTGAATATGTATGCAACACGTCAATGAACATTGACCGGAATTTATAGCCTCTGCTGATGTAATCATTGGACGCACCTGGTGCAGTGGCTATAAATAGATGCGATACCGGTGCATCATCAGGTATTTCATCTGAAGAGCAGTCCCGGGGCATCCCAGTGCGGCAGAAAATCGCAGCATCTCGTTCCGCTTTTTTCAGGGAACAAGGGTTACATATGTAACCCGAGACGTTCCCTTTACAAAAAGCTTCACTATGATGCTGCGCTGAAGAGCACTTTGGGAACGAGAATACCCACGCCGCCGCACTGTGGCTGTCCGGACCCCCTACGGCTGTGCAGTGTGCTCACAAGAGCGTAAGAGGGCTCAAACATGAGCTTGAGATGTCGACTCAAGGACATAAGAGCCCGGAGTGGTATGAAGCTGTAGAATCTAATGAATGTGTGCGGAGAGGACCAGCCTGCCGCATCACAGACATGCTGCAGAGGGACCCCTCTGGCCAAGGCTAAGAGGAGGCGACCCCTCCGGTAGAGTGAGCCCTGATGCCTACTGGCGAAGCTTGACCATGCGCCTCGTAGGCCAGGGCAGCAGCGTCCCTCACCCAATGCGACATAGTCTGCTTGGTGGCAAGCGAATAGTTGCCCTGACATACGCCACTGGCTAGTGCGGTGGACATAAGTCTGAAGACTCAGGGAGAAGTAGAGGAGACATTGCACTGTTCGTAGTGGTGAAGAGGTCCTCTTCTTCCTGTAAAATCTCACCCAGATTTTTTCCAAGTGGAGGGAGCCCTAGCACTTAAAATGTTCTCGATAACCTCAGGAGAAAGCCCTGTGTACCTCAGTTGGTACCCAAGCATGAAAGGTTCCACAATACGGGCCGGGGAAGAAATATTGTCCCCTGTGCCTGAGAAAGAAGGTCCTTCCTGTTCGGAATCGCCCAAGGCGAGCCGTCGAGGGCTAACGCCAGCATGGCACTATTAGTAAGAGGCAAGACCGCTTGCGCTATCTTGTCCAGACCCAGGGGGCCTGAGTGACTCAGAGAGAAGTAGAGGGGACATTACACTGTCTGAGAAGAGACGAAGAGGTACACTTCTGCCCTGTAAAATCTCACCCAGATTTGTTCTACTCCCTTGGGGTTGAGTTTCCACTCCCCTGACCGTAATTTCTGTCTGGACAGTAAATCTGCTCCCACATTCAGGCATCCAGGGATATAAACTGCCCTGAGTGACAGGAATTTGCCCTGGGCCCAAAAGAGAATCCGACGTGCCAGGGAATTCAGCGTGAACGTAGACCTCCTTGATGATTTATGTAGGAGACTGGTGTTGTGTTGTCCACCCGCACCAAGACCCGGCAGCCTCTGGAGGAAGTATTTCAGGGCCAGAAATACAGCCATCAACTCGAGACAGTTAATGTGACAATCGAGCTGACGACCCTCCCATTCCCCTTAAGCTGGATGACCACTTAAGACCGCTACCCAGCCCGTCAGGGAGGCATCTGTCGTTAGCAGCCTGTGACGACAAGACGCACCTAGAGTGGGACCCAAGGTAAGAAACCGGTGTCTGAACCACATAGAAAGGGAACAAAGCCCAAGGCGTATAACCCTTATTTGCCTTAAGGGACTGGCCCTTGGATGAAACCCCCAGACTTTTAGCCACAGCTGGAATGGTCACATGTGCAGAAGGCCCAAAGGGATCACCATGGATGCGGATGCCATGAAACCTACTATTCGTTGATACTGACAAGCAGTGCAACCTTGACCTAGCCTGACTTTGCTCAGGATGTTCTGAATGGAAATGATTCGAGCGGGAGACAAATGTGCCCGCATCGTGATCGAATTCCATATAACTCCCAGATAGGTAATTCCCTGGGTGGGAGAGAGAACGCTCTTTTGACGTTGAGTCTCAGACCCAGAGAAACCAGATGAGCTAAGATGATATCCCTGTGCTGAACTGCCAGTTCTTGGAACTGCGCTAGTATCAGCCAGTCGTCTATGTAATTCAGAATGCGGATACCCCGGAGTCACAAAGGAGCCAGTGCTGTATCTGTATTTCATGAATGTGCGGGGTAATAGGGCTAGGCCGAATGGAAGAACCCGATACTGGAAGGCTTCGCCCCCGAAAGCGAACCTCAGGAACTTCCTGTGCTGTGCGTGCCCATTGCGTGCTTTTGATGGTGGACAGGTGTCATCATGGGTACTCTGACCAATCTGCAGCTACACAGCCCCATATACAACAGAGTGTGATGTACTGTGTGTTGTGACACATTCCTCCCATAGCCATCATTAAAATGTTCTGTGACTTGTGACAGTAGACCTTCTGTCAGTTCAGACCAGATAGCCCTCGTGCCTTGGGCACCCAACACCCTGTCACTGGTTTGTGGTTTGTCCCTCCTCGGACCACTGTTGGTAGGTAATCACCACTGCTGACCGAGAGCAAGCCTTGCCGTTTCAGAGATGCTCTGACCCAGTCGTCTGGCCATAACAATTTGGCTCTTGTCGAAGTCGCTCCAGTCTTTATTCCATTTACGCCGTTTCTCCAGCATTGTGAACTGATTATTCACATACCATCTAATCTACCCAAATCTTGACATGTGGCTTGTTTGGAGATGATCAATGTTATTGACTTCACCTGCGAGTGGTCCTAAAGATTTGGCTCATCTGTGTATATTGACATGATTCATGCTAATGTCAGGCTACCTATTAAATGATTCCTCAAATAATTCACTTAATGGGATAATTCACAGAACAGTTTATAATCTGTCATTATTCTTCATATTTCTTTATTTTTTTTAACATGGAAGAAAAGGAAAAATGTTGCAAAATGCCCAGGCTGTTTTGTTTCCATACAGTGAATATAGACAGTGACTATGGGCTATCAAGCTTCAAAAAGGACATGAAAACATCACAAAGTACCAAAAGGCACCTTGAAAGTGCTGTGAAAGTTCTTCATATGACTCTTGCACTATATTTCAAGTGCTCTTAAATCATTCAATAGCTTTTTGTGAGGAACAGATCCAAATTTAAGTTGTTATTCACTGATAATCTTCCCGTCCACAGTTTTCTTTGACGTAATTGTATTTGTATTTATAGCATATTTGTATTAGGCCACTCATTTTAGTTTGATGGCCAAAATGGATAAAATGTAACCTCATGTGTGTAGAATTTAAAATATGTATATTTTTGTTACTCTTTAGATTAAATATATGTTTTAATATTAAGGTTCTATTTTTACCTGATATATCCTTGAAAATAACTTAAGTTGGTGTGACCTAATGTAATCAGGTTCAGTCATATTAAATTATATTTTTGATTAAAACATTTTTTTTTTAAATGTTAATTTAGAAACGTTACCCAACTAAATATTTGTACATATAGGCCTACATTATATACAAAATTGGTAATCAGGGAATATTAGTCAAACAACAATACTTCCCTTCAGAGGTCAAGATTGAGTTATGACTGGAATCCTGTCTCTTTCTATCTGCCCTGTGATACACGCGTTTGTTTCAACTATAATCAGATTCAAATCTGCGTGTGAAATTTTGATAATCCACAAAAAGTGAGATTACGCCCCTGAGGCGATGGTCACTATACGCTTCCACTGGATGTAAAAGAACAGCCTGAACATTTTGCTAAACATTTGTGTTCCACAGATGACAGAAAGTCAAACAGGTTTGGACGGACAAAGAAAAATGTTCAGTTTTAAATTATTCGGATTTGTCCTGTTTCATTTAGGGTGCTGTTTTGCAAGGTTGTGAGACAACACCTGTGTGTGATTTCATTTGTCTCTCACCTCTTCATCTTTTTCCTCTCTTCTCGCCTCACAATGCTGACCAGACAGGAAGTGATGAAGATGAAGCTCATGAAGAGAACAATGGCCATGCTGATGAAGGATATAAGAAGAGCCAATCGGAAGCCCTCGTCCTCAAACCGAGAGAGAGCTGCACAAACAAACATAACCACGTGCACATTGAGAGTACGACAGCAACACATGCAAAAGACACATGTATTCTCAGTCACCATTCAGTTTATTGCCTCTTTTCCATACAATGAAAGTGAATGTTGACAGAGGCTGTCTTTCTGCCTATACCATCACTTTGTGTTCCACAGAAGAAAACTACAACATGAGGTTAAGACATCTCTGAACTACAGCTTTAAAAGAAGTTGGAGCAGATGACACTTAAATAATCCCTAGAGTAAAATGTGTAAACTGCCCTTTCCTATTACCAATAGTTAATTTGGCAATTGCAGGAGAGACTGAAGTGAGCTTTTTTTCTAAATAAAGCTGGCAAAAATCACTGCAAAAATGGCTCTAGTATCATATGTTTACAGATGCCATTTACTTATTGTGTGAACTCATGCAAAGATATTTACACATTTTTAAGTGTGACTTAAGAGTCCTAATGATTTTTAGGGGCATATGTTCTGAGCTTGAGCTTAAAGTGTTAATAGTATTATTGTATGTTGCACTAATATAATAAAGTATATGTTTAAGGTAGCAATTACTTATTTTATTTTTGTTGTTATAATTGTATTTTTATTAATTGCTCTATTTCAAGTCATATTATGATGTCATTTTCTCTCTGTCATATTTTCCAACCATTGGAGCAATTGAAGTTTGTAGTACATGTAACTTTGTCAGCAGGGGGCAGTCAGCATGCTGCAACAAACTTCACAAGCAGCGCACACACAGAATGAGTCGCTCAAACAGGATGTGTTCTTGATAGATAAATGAAGCATGGCAAAGCACAGCAAACTCGAGACGCGATTCTCAAAGTTTCCATTACTTTTAACTTGACACAGTGTCTGTTTATGACTCTGAAATCCAGTGAGATGCTGCAAAATGTATGTCTGACTCATATGTACACAGACCGACAATATATTTAAAACAGCGCTGACGGAATGCAAGAACATGTCCTGTACAAATACAACAGACTGACGAACTCAATGGCAAAATGGATTGCTGCCGACTGTAGGCATATGTTCAGTGATATGAAAATAAAACCAATTTACATCTTATGCTGCTTTTTGTATTGCCTTATTAGCAGATTTCATTGTCTGCCATTATAATGCAATACATTTGTATTATATATATATATATATATATATATATATGAGGCTGTCAATCGAGTACGATTTTAAAATTACATGGTATGCTGATTAATTAATCGCATACATAAATATTTGCTGAGAAAGCCCCTCAAATACCAATTATTCAATATAAAATGATTACATAATTATAAATAGTTATATTTAAATAATTATAAATAAAATATATATATTATAAAAATAATCATAATACAGATAATTAAAATGTATGACATTATTTTGGCACGCAAGTGAAGCATTAAAATAGACAATACAAAACGTGGCTTTAGAATGCAATATATTGTTTATTTACATATTATGGAACATAAGCCAATAGCTGGCCTTCAGTTCACAGCAAAACATTTTGAAACTGAATTCGTCAGTGAGTCTGAGATTTATTATGAGGGCTTGTTTAAGGACGCGTCAATGTACACCTGCATCAGATGGACGCTTTTGGAGCGTCTCAGTTGCGTTGTGTCATAAACATAATTTTTTTTAGGTCGTTGTGTCAAGTTAAACGAAGTCTGAAACTTAGAAAAACACATCTTGAGATTCCAGTGTTCGGAATTGCCCTTCCTCACCGTAACTATGTGTTCTAATCTTGTGTTGTCTGTTCTCGGTAAGTGTGGTTTGTTTTCTGTAAAAGCTGTTCATTGCCTACAATGAGTAGCAATGTTTTCATGAAGATCAGTGGCTTCCTGTTTCCTAATCACCCATGAACACCAGTCTTTTTTCTTTAGGAGGTTTGTCTTATTGTGAGCCCATGAACAGTGCAAGACATGCCTGACATTAGACTGATAAAGGCTCAAATGTTTACCAAAAGCAGTTATATGCCCTTCTGTAACACTTTCCAGTATAATTGATAATGTGGGCTTTTTGTGCTCTAAAATCATTTTTTTTTCATCAGTCAAACTGATTATTGAAACATTTACTCAACAAAGACATAGCAGTGTAATATACTGTGTGTTGTGTTTAGTAAATAAAATGTAATTTTTTAAAAAGTCTTCACTAATAATTAGTGTTTGATTGATGTGGCAAAATGGCCAAAAATGATGATGGAAAGAGCCATTCATATGGGAATCTAGATCATTCATGAAGGGTTCACAAGGTTTTTCACAGTTGTATGTAAGCACACAGCTGTCCTGAGTTGGTAGGGTTTCTTTTGAAATGTATTCCACTACAGATTACAGAATACATGCTGTAAAATGTAATTTGTAATGTATTCCGTTAGATTACTCAAGGTCAGTAACGTATTCTAAATACTTTCAATTACTTCTTCAGCAATGGTAGATTTTTTTGACTATAAAAACTCTGCCAGTACAATAAGACAAAATATACATGTTAAAAATACATTCTCTGAAAAGCATCCAGGTTACTTCCGTAATCTCTGTTCCCTGATGAAGGGAACAAGACATTGTGTCGATGTAGTGACACTAGGGGTCACTCTTGAGAGCCCAAGACGCCTCTGATCTTTGAAAAAAGGCCAATGAGAATTGGCGAGTGGTATTTGCATGCCCCTCCCCTGGACATACGGGTATAAAGGAGGGGATTCTGCATACCGCTCATTAGTTTTTGTGCTGAGAAAAAGGTCCTGGCCATTTCAGCAGGTAGTTCAGCATTGTGGCAGGAGGGACACAATGTCTCATTCCCTCCATCAGGGAACGGAGGTTACGGAAGTCACCAGGAAGTTCCCTATCTGCCACTCACTCGATGTTGTGTCGATGTAGTGACACTAGGGATCCCCTATAAAAATGGCACAACTAGCTTAACTGTGGTTACATGGGTAGGCGTTGCGAGGTGGGCAGACTGGTGTGTGCCACATAGCCAACGCACTAAGCCAGCACGTAAACTCCCTTGTCGCAAGTGTAATTGTCGTGCAACCCAATTTGGGACGAGTCAACTACCCAAGAATAAGGACAGGCTTGTCCTAGTCGTGCCTTTTCCTCTCTTTCTTTCTCTTCTCTCCAGTAAAGCAGGCATTCGCTAACTGACCGGAATGCTGGGTAGGGTGGGGTGGAGGGTCACTACCCAGGGGGAAGACACCGCAGAGGCCATACCCCGCCCGGGGGGGAGGTGGGGGGGGGGGGGGGGGGGTTTATTAAGTGGAAATACATCACACGGTCGGAGGTATGCCATGTGGAGAAGTCCCATGTTAGGTCCTGCCGAACTTAGGGGAGGAAGCTCTAGGAGCATGGAGACTGGGGCAAAGGGGCCTCTGCCTAAGGAAGACACCGTTTGCCAACAGCGAAAAATATTTCTGTGGAAAATATGTCGCAAGGGGTTGCCTACAGGGAACCAATGCATGCGGAGCACCTATCCCAGAACGGGGCTTAGTTAGCACCAGTAATGGACTGGCAGTGAGTTTCTCCGCCAAACTCACCTGCCGCAAGGCTAGGAGGAAATCAACCAGGGAACACATCTGTGAGCACTACTGGGAATCAACAATGCACATCTTCAGCTCAGGGGAGGTGAAAGGTGCTAGGTGCAATTGATATACCCGGCCGGTTGACCCGGCTTACCTGTTCGTTCCTGTTAAGACATGGGATGAAATCGGCTCAACCCGGAGATTGGAGAAACTCGCAAATGTGTTGGGTGTAGCCCAGCCCGCTGCTCTGCAAATGTCAGCCAGAGAGGCTCCATTGGTCAGAGCCCAAGAAGCCATCACACCGCTGGTGGAATGGGCCCATAGGCCTGCAGGGGGCAGCACATGCTGAGCCTGGTAGGCAACAGCTATGGCGTCGATGATCTAGTGGGCGATCCTCTGCTTGGAGTCAGCGCTTCCTTTCCGCTGTCCCCCAAAGCATACAAAGAGCTGCTCAGATATGCAAATAGATGCGTAAAGGACGCATCAGGCACAGCAGCACTAAGGCTGGGTCTGCCTCCTCCTGGGGCAGCGCTTGCAGGTTCACAACTTGGTCCCTGAAAGGGGTCGTGGGAATCTTGGGCACATAGCCCAATCAGGGTCCCAGGATCATGTGAGAGTAGCCCAGACTGAACTCCAGGCACGTTTCGCTGACAGAGAACGTTTGTAGGTCCCCAGCCCTCTTGATGGAGGAGAGCGCCGTCAGGAGGGCAGTCTTCAAGGAGAGCACCATAAGGTCAACTGACTCTAAAGGCTCGAAGGGAGCATTTCTCAGGCTTTGGAGGACTACTGAGAGGTCCCATGAGTTAACGAGGCATGGCCTGGGAGGATTCAACCTCCTGGTGCCTCTTAGGAACCTGATAACCAGGTTGTGCTTCCATAAGAACTTACCATCCACTGAGTCGTGGTGTGCGGCTATGGCTGCTACGTACACCTTCAAGGTGGAGGGAGACAGCCGTCCCTCCAACCTCTCCTGCAGAAAGCAAAGCACTGAACTGACTGCACACCTCTGGGGGACATAGTGTTGAGAAGAACAACACTCAGGCATACAGGCGCCTCGTAGAGGGGGCCATTGCCTGAGTGATGGTGTCTACCATGGCAAGGGGTCCACTGAGACTGTCCAGGGGCCAGACATGGAGGTTCCAGAGGTCTGGTTGCAGGTGCCAGATGGTGCCCCGTCCCTGAAAAAGAATGTCCTTCCTCAGGGCAATTTGCCAAGAAGTCTGAGTGGGCCAGTAGGAAACAACTAGAATGACTTGTTCCTCATCCTCCCTGACCTCACTGGGGGGAAATCATACATAACACATCTTTACCGAGGGGGGCCTTGGTGAGGGCGTATCAGAGCGGGCAATGGGAGGATTCTGGGGAGGCGAACATTTCTACCTGTGCCTGCCCATATTGAATCCAGATCAACCTTCTAATCTAATGAGCGGTATGCAGCGTCTCCTCCTTTATACCTGTATGTCCGGGGGAGGGGCATGCAAATACCACTTGCCAATTATCATTGGCCTTTTACCAAAGATCAGAGGCATATCGGGCTCTCAAGAGTGGCCCCTATTGTCTCTACATCGATACAAGGTCGAGTCATCGACACATCATAATAAACTGTTTCACCACAGTTCAAATGCACTTTGGATCGCATCATTTATAGGTACAAATGTTTTCCACTTGAAAGGACTAAATATTAAATCAAACAAATGACAATAAAATGCAAAGTAATCTCTTCAGTAATCAAAATACTTTTTGAATGTAATTGTATTCTAAATACCAATTATTTAAATTGTAACTGTAGTGGAATAGTTACTTATATTTTGTATTTAAAATACATATTCCTGTTACAAGTATTTTGTTACTCCCCAACCCTTTATAAGTCTGTTTGCATCTGAACTGAATAAAGTGTGTGATTGTCTTACGTTTGCACTCTGGAGTGCCTCCAGTCCAGTGTGTGCTGTTGCTGCTCCACACACAGGAGATGTGACTGCCGCTCACTGCACGGTGTCTGGACGGGCACTGCAGTGTCATCGCTGTACCAACACTGGTGCCATCTCCAGACACAAGCTTCAGACTGCCAATGACAGGAGACAGCAGTGGTGCACACTGACCTACAACACAATTTACCATTTTTAAGAATAAAGCCTAAGATTCACACTGTAAAAGTTGTCCTATATGATGTAGACCAAAGGTTAATAATAGATTATTTTGTGTGTGCAAAATATTTCTCTGCAACTTACAAAGTTGTTTCCTTGTTTAAATGACATCACTTTTTTTCATCTTTAAATACTTTTACTGTTGTTGTTCCTACTCCATACTGTACTGTTTTGTACAAGTAGTGCTGAGGAAGTGAAACTCGAAAGTGAATGATGGTGTGTCTGTTTCATTTCATCCAGATTCAAACTTTAAAGGTGAATCTGACAAATACCATGAATACTTTATTCAACATTAAGATTTTAGGTTAAAATGTTGGGTTGTTGACCTTCAACCCAAGTGAATATTTCACATGCTATATTCAGTTTTGAAAGTTGATTTCTTTATAGCCACATACTTGCCATTAAACAGGTTCAACTGAGTTTGAGCTAATTTTAAACAGTAAAACAATTTATGAAACAGCAAAAATGTATCCAAATTTAACATCATCAAATAATTGTTTGTCTAAAAAATATTGTAATTAATACATAACATAAAATGACAACATATGAAACACATACAACAACTTGCCCTGAGTATAAATTCCAGAAAAACAGCCTTGTCCTGAGATCCCAGGTCAACCATTTCAAATCTACCATCATTACAAAAATATGATGCTCTTTGAATTTTTGTTTGGAGGATAGAACTTACAAAAAGACAGTCTGAGCTCACTGTTTGAAACCAACATTAAAAAAACTCTGTTTTTAAAGGTTTATAAGATATCGTTGAAAATCAATAAAGGTACTGTAAGTGACTTTTTAATGAAATGACAAGCAGAAAATGTCTCATACGTTAAGTTTGAGAACGCTGTTTTGTTAACGTGAAGTTCTAGAACTGTTCAAATCGCTTACATCCTTTTACTGAATATTGTGACTAATTATGTAATATCTTAATTAATATGAGGACATGAAATCTATAGCCTATAATTATACAGGAATTATAAAACACCAGTCTTGAAAACACCAGTCTAGACCTTGAAATGAAATTCCACAGAAAATAAAATAAACAATATCAACATTTTGTCGTAAAACCTCAACAATTCCAGAAAGAGAAATACATCTTATAAAGAGAGACAGACCGCGCGCAACATCATCGCATCACACAGTGCGCTTCCGTTATTTCTCAATCCACCACACATGCGCACAAATCTACAGCTCATCCTGTTAATAAATAATAATAAAAGTGCAACACTTCACACAAACAACCTTTATTACTGCGTCAATTACACCGCATCGTAAGACAACTATAGTGTAATACACTGATGTGCAGAAATACTCGCCTACAAACAGGACAGGATACGGAACTGATACAATTACACAAATGCGCTTAATTAATTGTGATTAATACATTCAAACTAACATAATAATGACGCGCATTAATACAACCACAAAGTACAAATATCAAACCGTCGAGGTAGATGATTATGATATTGAAAGAAACAACTGAAATGCGGTAAAGGAACTCAAAACGACCCAACCCCTCAGAAACACGTTTTGTTGACCTGTTTGATTGTGTTCAATCCTCCAGTCTCCCATTGCTGATTCTAATGCTGATGCATTATTGAAAGACATTGACTTCAGACACCTGTCTGTCAAGAGGACAGGAGACAGATACTGAGCGACAGACAGACACCGTTCAGGATGAATGAGGAAGTTAAAGCTGTCATTGTGGTTTAACCGACGCCTACAGCACGACACACAGCAGTGTACAGTTACACGACGAGTGCTGAACTCCAGATAACTACTGTCAACTGAACATTCACTGACTTCAGACAAATGTAAAGAAAACCCCATGGACAGTAATAACTGTTGAGATTTTGATCATATCAAATAAATAGAAATAAGACCCAATACAGAATTGCCCTAAAACATAATGTATGTCATATAAAGATGTCAAGACAAGCAAAACATTAGACAAAAAGAAGTTCGTTCGGATTCAAATGTTAAAACATTTAAAGTGTTGAAATTGTTGGGCCACTTTGTGGTGGCCAAACGTTAATGTGCTGAACTCTGACATGAATCCTGACTTCATATACATTACAGACAGTAAAAGTCACCTTGACAACAGTTGCTTAGTCATGGTGAAAAGTGGAATAGTGAAATTAGTCATTAGAAAAGTTGTTTGCAGAAGACTCTTTGATTCTTTGCAATCTAATGCAATGTGTTCAGCAGAAGAAAGTAAGTCACACACACATCTGGGATGACATGAGGGTGAGTAAATGATGACAGCATTTTCATTTTTGGGTCAAATATTCCTTTCATAACAAATCTATTCACTCCTCTTAAATATAAAAGAACGATGTGTTTTATAGGGGCCTTTAGCACCTGCAACAGGGGGGATTTTCACCCCAAATACTGCAAAAAATCTTTGGATTTAATCTCCTTGAACAAAACCAAAAATGACAAATACGTATTTTGTCTCAAAATAAATGTGACAATTTACAACATTTTAAAAGTTATTTAGTCACTAATGTCTGAGAAGCCACCTACATTTCAGATTCTTCTTCTTCTTATTATTATTCTGTGACAGGTGTTAGAGAAAAAAACTTTGCTAGTACTTGCTGCCGTCTAGTGACATAAAACAAAACAGAACACGCTTTTGTATTTTTTGGTTTAAAGTTCGGTTCATCAAGATTGTTAAAATATACAATATTTTTTAAGAATAATTGGAGATTTTATCATTCATACCAGTCGAGCTATGTGACTCCATCCAATGAAATAAGCAGGATCATGGTGGAAAATAACATAGTGGACATTAGTGGATAAATTGGCCACTTCATGGTTTCTGAATGATATCAAACAAACATACTGTACACTTATATTGATGATTTTATTTCTGTTTACATAAACATATTACAATTTTAAAATGACATTCATTTGACCTTTATCTTTCTGTAACAGGATGGACATGTTATGCTTGACTATATACTATATGACGAACAGCACAAAAGAAAGAAAACATAAATGAAACAAAACAGTTACAAACTTCAAATAACTACAAAATCATTTTCTAGAATGGCTGATCCCAATCCAGTGTGTGTGATTTGATTTCCTAACATATCTCTGCAATGAAAGGTCACTGTATCGTGACACAACAGGGTGGACAAAAAATCAAGGACACACAAAAGCCCTCCGCTATCAGTGTTAAACTGACACATTGACCTTAAATGAATAATGCAATGAATAGAAATCCAAAGATTTAGCACTTATTTTTGATGTGCAGCTGTGGGGACATGAGGAAATGACACAGTGTGATACTTGAAAAGGACCGTTAATCCTACAGCAGACTGTAACATTATAAACAGACTTTATTTCTTTTTACTAAGCCTATTAAAGCTGCAATCAGGTCAAATTTAACATATATATCATACGCTGAACTTGGAACCCAAAAGGCACTGACCCAATGACACAATTATTCACGAACACAAGAGTAAGAGAGACCTGAACAATGATAGAGTAACTAACACTTTAAGGACATTTTACGTCACACGTTTGCTCTACTATTACTGCACGAGTCTAGTCTCGAAGCGCTGATAACTTGACAAGGGATTCTGATGTTGTCTTGCAAACATTTCAAGAGTAGAAACGGAAGTGAAAGTAAAAGCAGGGTTTGGAGTAGATGTTACTTTGACATCAAACAGTCCCCTGAAGCCAGATGTAGATGTTCAAAAACAAGAAAGAGGAAGAACTGCAGGACCCACATACACTGACAGCTCAACAGGAAGGCATTGCTGGTAGACCAAAGGTTGTCAATATAGCGACCTCTGGTGGCACAAATCAAAATGATGAAGGTACTGATTCTAATGTAATGAAGGTAATTTAGCTATTGTATGTTCTAGAATTGCCACGCCCCCTCTTTTCAAAGAGACCAAATGTGAATTATCGAGACACGTGCAGAAACTGACAGCTGTTATGAGCAACATACAAACATTTGATATTATAATTGATAGTTTCAGTTCTATTGTCTTTTGCTGCTTATTTCACTGTTCCTCATTTGCATGTTTATTGCTTGCTTTTGTAATATTAATATATCCATTACATAGTTTACATTTGTATATTTTATTATTTTCTTTAGATTTTGTTTTATTTTTTAATGTTGAAGAATTCTTACATTTATTGCATGCTTTTGTTATATTGTCTTTCTGCAGATTTTTCACACTCATGAGGGTTTCATTTTGGCAAATGAATGAACTAAACTATTATTTAAAAATGTTTTACATTTAATTTTTAAAGGATATTTTGCCAAATATTTGACAAAATATTATATTTCATATGGGATTTGGTCATTTAAGGCTGTTATCAGGCTGACATCTGATGCTTTTAGCATAACTGTGGTCCAGTTACAGCTGCGTGCTGGGGGGACGGGATAATTGTGGCTGAGTTTTGGCCTCTTTCTGGGGTAGATACGGGTTACATTCAGTAAGTGGTTTTTGGGCCAATTTTGGACCGTAATTCTATGCGGATTTTCCAAAGATGATACAATGGAGAAAATCACAAGATTTTTACATCACGGGAAATACTTACTCAATGCATCTATCTGATCTATGACAAATTAAGCTGCTGCAGTCAGCACCGCACTATTACAAGAAGGTATTTTAAGGAAGTTCATGAACATTTCATATATTCAGGAATATCGTGTGTCTTGTGTAAGAGACCAGTTCCTTTTGGTAAAGCAACCACAATGACATCTGATGCTCATAATAGCAAGAATAGTGGAAAGACATTTACAACTAATGCCACAATCAATGTCTTGACATTTGCCCTTTTAGTGCTGTAGATAAATGAAGACTGTAGTGACCAGATACTTTTTATTCATTGATGAGCTATAGGACACCTTTTGTAAACATATTTAATAATAATAATACTGGTTCTTTTGCGAGGGTTTAAACAATATTTAAGGGTGAGCAGAAGCATGATTCACCAGCAAGATCTCTGATTTCACTGCAAGTGTGTAGACGTACAGTACTTCAATACTAGTGCACAAGAACTGTCTGATATATTGTAAAAAGGAGAGAGACCACAAGAAAAGTGACCAAGAAAAAGGGGGCACTTAATTTCCCCTTGTCAAAACGAGTATGATGTAATATTCAGTGGCCTGCCGAAGCTGGCTGCCCATCAACAAATAAAATACAGTAGGGAATTCTTATTAAAAGGACAAAATGATGACAAACAAACAAACTTTTGACAGCTTCATGGTGAGAACATGTCCAGATCACATTTCCCCAAAAATGAAATTCAATTATATTTTGCACAAATTAAGATGGATTACTCTTGAGTTTTTTTTTAGTAATTATCATTATTCTTAAAAGGAATTTTTATTAGTTTCTCATTATTGTAATATAGCCATTAGTTTTACAGTAATTATTTTATTGAAATAACTGTAATTACAACTATCAAATCAGCATAAATTAAGAAAATTACAACAAATACTACCATAATATGTACAAATACATAATATTACCTTTCTTCACATTACGGTAATGAGAACTGGGAGGTCAAATGTGCAAAACTGTTCTGAAAATAATGTCACAATGCAAAACATCTTAATACAGACTTCTTTTTCTTTATTTCTTTTTTGGGTGAAATATGATCCAGACATGTTCTTGACATGTTTTATGACATTTACTCATAATCACAGGCTTAACATTCAGAGCTGTGTATTTCATTGCATGACTGGTGTATGTGCTTATTCTCTGATTTCACGTGTGACAATACTGACAGGACACAAGCAAACAGCATGTTAATGCTTTAATTTAAACTACTAACAGATCTGGAGGGAAACAAATAAAAATCATATACTGTAATATTCCATAAACATTCATCCAATATAATACAAATAGTTGCCAGCTCTCATATGCAACAGTGCATTGATAAAACACCAAAATAACGGTGTAAACCGCACGTGTGTGTGTGTGTGTGTGTGTGTGTGTGTGTGTGTGCCCGCGCGGGCGCTTGTGTAATAATGAGCATAGATAATGAGACGGAAGGCAAATTTTAAAAAAATAAGACCAAAAGTGCTAAGGATAAAGTGATTTCAAGTAACAGGAGTTCTTTATAAAAGGGGAGGGGCCAGAGGCAAGAGAAAGCATCTCATTGGCTCCTGAGCTCTCACTTGGGCTGACTGATATCTTGGTGGCTCCTCCCTTTATATTGACAGGAACTCCATCCTGTCGGTCAAAGGTCACAAATCAGTCTGAACTCATGTTTGACCTCTTTCTCTGATGATGTCACTGAAGTGATGTCACAGCCAAGTAAACATACAGCTTGAGTGTCCTACAGGATAAAAACAATCATATAATCATTAGCATAAAAAGAGCTTTTATGGGTGAATCTAACGTCTCACTTGCATTACAGGAATTAAAAAGAGATTTCTTAGCTGTACTGAGAACGTGCTTAATGGCCATGAAAATAGTGTAAAATGTAAATGAACTGTACACTTAACTAAATTGTGAGGACACCTACACACACACACACACACACACACACACACAAACACACCTGTGTGTTAGTTTCCAGGTAAAGGACCAGAGGTTCTGGTTTAGTGATGGCCACCGAGCTCTTGCTCCAACTCTTCACCTTTTCCTGCACGTAGAGATGACTGTGCGACTGACTGCTGCTTCTGAAACACACACGCATTTATAAATGCTGATTAAACTAGTTGTTGACTGCTATGGATTTTTGAGTGGCCAATGCCAATATCTAGAGAGTAGGGTGTCAGATAAGAAAAAGTATGTGACCCCTTTGGAACCTGCTGGTTTTCTGCATTAATTGGTCATAAAATGTGATCTTATCTTTATTAAAGTCACAAGTATAGACAAACACAATGTGCTTAAGATAAAACACACAAACAATTATGATCTTTCAAGTTTTTACATCCCATTAACATTCATAGTGCTGTGGAAAAAGTAAGTGAACCCGTGGATTTAATGGCAGCAATAACCTCAACCATTAGCATTGTTGTGTCAAGGTGATCTTTGGCAAACTTTAGTCCCACAGCAATTTCTTTTTTTTTTTGGGAAGCAGTGGCTTCTTTCTTCATGGTGTCCTCCCAAGAACACCATGACTGTTTAGTGTTTTCTGTATAGTAAACTCATGAACAGAGATGATAACCAGTTCCAATGATTCCTTCATGTCTTTAGTTGTAACTCTAGTGTTCAGTTTTACCTCATTGAGCATTCTGCAGTTTCCCTTTGAGTCATCTTGGCTGGACGGCTACTTCTAGAAAGAGTACCAGCAGTACAAAATCATCTCCATTTATAGACACTTTGTCTAACTGTGGACAGATGAATATGTAAGCTCTTCAGATAAGTGTCATCACGACCATATTCTGAAGGTACTCAAAATGTTTGGTGCCAGCATCACATTGCCGTCAAAAGATATAATGACATTTAGAAAAACACTTATAACTTTTGAGTACTTTGACCTATTGTCATGTGACTGGTCTTGTTAGATTACGTGGGAGAACAATTATACCAAATATACTATACTTCTCGTCCGCCATTTTGAATTGAATTGAAAACCTACTTTTTCTTACTCCTTCTACATTGTTCATCAAGTTTTCTCCAAAATTTGGTTCAGATCATATTCAGACCATGATGGCTAAATATACATATGTCATATTCTATAGACACAGACGAATTTGACTGAAAATAAACAGAAATTTTAGCAGAACGTAACAGAAAACCGTAACAAAGTGATTTTCAATTGTTCCGGAGTGAAAACATTATTTTCAAATGCTGGTAACTGGTTAAAACCAGTTAATTTTGTCCCGATAATTCTTTCATGAAACTAAAGGCTAAAAGGGTTTATCACTGTAAATTTTTGTAACTACACCACTTCATGTTGCCTGAAAAAAATGAAATGTGCTTTGATCCTGAAGAAAACTGCTGCATCACATATTTCATTGCCTGAATGCCCATTGTTGATGAAGACCTGTATAAATGTGTAAAATACTACACATAAATGCATAGCCAATCAAGATAGTAGGAAAACATTATTAGAGGTCTAAAGTATATTTCTCAGTTGTTTACAAGTC
The DNA here is from genome assembly GCA_032164185.1 of Moxostoma hubbsi. Lineage (NCBI taxonomy): Eukaryota > Metazoa > Chordata > Actinopteri > Cypriniformes > Catostomidae > Moxostoma > Moxostoma hubbsi. The sequence goes on from JAVLUX010000018.1 coordinate 42,505,342, forward strand.
TGAATTATTGTTAAATATGCTGCCAGGTTATGATTTCTATGCTGATTAATCCACCACAAAAGAAAATAATTAACTGCTTATTTCGCTTATTTTATTGAGGCAAGTGTTTTATTTTGGGCTTGTTTTTCGAGACAAGGTTGCTCGTTTCTCTTGTGAGATCTGGCAACACTGCAACTGGTATTTCACCCACTCCTTATCACAGAGTACTGTATTTTAAAAAGAACTATATAAACCGTTCTTAAATTTCATTCTAACCAGTAACCTTTTGGAAAGGAGACTGTGGAACTTCTGAACCGAAATGGAATCATTTGATTTTTAGTCCCTGATGAGTTCTAAATATCCTTCTTAATCTGAAAATTTGAACCTGTAATTTTATAATCTGAATAAAATACAGATGATTCCACCTAAAAAAATGTGTTTGTGGGGGGGGGGGGGGGGGGGGGGGGTTGTGAGTGTGTGTGTGTGTGTGTGTGTGTGCAGGCATGTGTGTGTGCAGGCATGTGCAGGCATGTTTATGTGATTTACGAGGACAATTTTTCAGGTTACAAACTGGTAATTACAAGCGTATTATGCTATAAATGTGTTTATGAGGACATTTCTAGTGTCCCCATAATTTAAGGATCTTAAAAAACATATTAAACAATGTTTTTTTGGGAGGTTAGGTTTAGGAGTTGTGTTGGGTTTAGGGGTTTTGTTGGGTTTAGGGGTTGTGTTGGGTTTAAGGGTTATGTTGGGTTTAGGGGTTGTGTTGGGTTTAGGGGATGTGTTGGGTTTAGGGGTTGTGTTGGGTTTAGGGGATGTGTTGGGTTTAAGGGTTGTGTTGGGATTAGGGGATGTGTTGGGTTTAAGGGTTGTGTTGGGTTTAGGGGATGTGTTGGGTTTTGGGGATGTGTTGGGTTTAGGGGTTGTGTTGGGATTAGGGGTTGTGTTGGGTTTAGGGGATGTGTTGGGTTTAAGGGTTGTGTTGGGTTTAGGGGATGTGTTGGGTTTAAGGGTTGTGTTGGGTTTAGGGGTTAAGTTTGGTTTAGGGGATGTGTTGGGTTTAAGGGTTGTGTTGGGTTTAGGGGTTGTGTTGGGTTTAGGGGTTGTGTTGGATTTAAGGGTTGTGTTGGGTTTAGGGTTTGTGTTGGGTTTAGGGGATGTGTTGGGTTTAAGGGTTGTGTTGGGATTAGGGGATGTGTTGGGTTTAATGGTTGTGTTGGGTTTAGGGAATGTGTTGTGTTTAGGGGTTGTGTTGGGATTAGGGGTTGTGTTGGGTTTAGGGGATGTGTTGGGTTGAAGGGTTGTGTTGGGTTTATGGGATGTGTTGGGTTTAAGGGTTGTGTTGGGTTTAGGGGTTGTGTTGGGTTTAGGGGTTGTGTTGGGTTTAAGGGTTGTGTTGGGTTTAGGTGATGTGTTGGGTTTAGGGGTTGTGTTGGGTTTAGGGGATGTGTTGGGTTTAAGGGTTGTGTTGGGATTAGGGAATGTGTTGGGTTTAATGGTTGTGTTGGGTTTAGGGGATGTGTTGGGTTTAGGGGTTGTGCTGGGATTAGGGGTTGTGTTGGGTTTAGGGGATGTGTTGGGTTTAGGGGTTGTGTTGGGTTTAGGGGATGTGCTGGGTTTAAGGGTTGTGTTGGGTTTAGGGGATGTGTTGGTTTAGGGGTTGTGTTGGGTGTAGGGGTTGTGTTGGGTTTAGGGGTTGTGTTGGGTTTAGGGCATGTGTTGGGTTTAAGGGTTGTGTTGGGTTTAGGGGATGTGTTGGGTTTAAGGGTTGTGTTGGGTTTAGGGGTTGTGTTGGGTTTAGGGGTTGTATTGGGTTTAGGGGTTGTGTTGAGTTTAAGGGTTGTGTTGGGATTAGGGGTTGTGTTGGGTTTAGGGGATGTGTTGGGTTTAAGGGTTGTGTTGGGTTTAGGGGATGTGTTGGGTTTAAGGGTTGTGTTGGGTTTAGGGGTTGTGTTGGGTTTAGGGGATGTGTTGGGTTTAAGGGTTGTGTTGGGTTTAGGGGTTGTGTTGGGTTTAAGGGTTGTGTTGGGTTTAGGGGTTGTGTTGGGTTTAGGGGTTGTGTTGGGTTTAGGGGTTGTGTTGGGTTTAGGGGATGTGTTGGGTTTAAGGGTTGTGTTGGGTTTAGGGGATGTGTTGGGTTTAGGGGTTGTGTTGGGTGTAGGGGTTGTGTTGGGTGTAGGGGTTGTGTTGGTTTTAGGGGTTGTGTTGGGTTTAGGGGATGTGTTGGGTTTAGGGGATGTGTTGGGTTTAAGGGTTGTGTTGGGTTTAGGGGTTGTGATGGGTTTAGGGGATGTGTTGGGTTTAAGGGTTGTGTTGGGTTTAAGGGTCGTGTTGGGTTTAGGGGATGTGTTGGGTTTAAGGGTTGTGTTGGGTTTAGGGGTTGTGTTGGGTTTAGGGGATGTGTTGGGTTTAGGGGTTGTGTTGGGATTAAGGGTTGTGTTGGGTTTAGGGGTTGTGTTGGGTTTAGGGGATGTGTTGGGTTTAAGGGATGTGTTGGGTTTAGGGGATGTGTTGGGTTTAGTGGGTGTGTTGGGTTTAGGGGTTGTGTTGGGTTTAGGGGCTGTGTTGGGTTTAGGGGTTGTGTTAGGTTTAGGGGATAGAATATATACTTTGTACAGTTTAAAAATCATTATGTCTATGGAAAGTCCTCATAATGATAGGTAGACCAACATGTGTGTGTGTGTTTGTGTGTGTGTGTGTGTGTGTGTGCGTGTGTGTGTGTGTGTGTGTGTGCGTGCACTGGCTCTGTGACCCTAAACATTAGCTGTGCAGTTCATTTGTTTAGGGGTTGTTTTGGGTTTAGGGGTTGTGTTGGGTTTAGGGGATGTGTCGGGTTTAGTGGATGTGTCGGGTTTAGGGGTTGTTTTGTGTTTAGGGGATGTGTTGGGTTTAGGGCTTGTGTTGGATTTAGGGGTTGTGTTGGATTTAGGGGATGTGTTGGGTTTAGGGGTTGTGTTGGGTTTAGGGGATGTGTTGGGTTTAGGGGTTGTGTTGGGTTTAGGGGATGTGTCGGGTTTAGGGGTTGTGTTGGGTTTAGGGGTTGTGTTAGGTTTAGGGGATAGAATATATAGTTTGTACAGTATAAAAATCATTATGTCTATGGAAAGTCCTCATAATGATAGGTAGACCAACATGTGTGTGTGTGTGTTTGTGTGTGTGTGTGTGTGTGTGTGTGTGTGCAGGCATGTGTGTGTGCAGGCATGTGCAGGCATGTTTATGTGATTTACGAGGACAATTTTTCAGGTTACAAACTGGTAATTACAAGCGTGTGCAGTTCATTTGTTTTGAAAAACAGAACATACATTTTGCTTTTGAACAAAACATTGTGAATTACCTTAATGTAGTTCCATTTTTATTTCAGATACCAATCCAATAGATTTAAACTTTCTATGGCACAGATGTCTCCAATAAGATGGGGGGAAATGCATTGTGAATGAAGCTCAATGGAGGATTTGGCTTTTTAGGCTGGTAAGCGCCCGCTTGAGAAAGACCCCTTTGTGTCTCATAATAAACTTTTTTAACTGTTAAGTTCTCTTACCTCCATTTTTTTCTTGGACTCACTGCTGCCCCCTGATGTCCCTTCAGCTGCCTGCAGGGCTTCAAAACACTGTTTACACATGCGAGAGTTCTTACTCTCCAACAACTTAGAACACTTCCCACAGATGGCCTACAGACAAAACAACAAACAAACCATTCCCAGTCAGAAAATCTTCAAATGATTGCTTTCTATGTTGTGTATTGTGGTTTTGTCCGTGATGCAACATATTTCAGAAACTGTAACTAGAAAATAATCTGGGGCGGGATTTTATCTATCAGGAATCGATCAGGAATCGGTGGAAAGTAGGCGTGCCAAACCAGAATGGAATGTGATTATTGCCATAACCTTTATTATGTTTACCATCATTAAATTACTACATTAACTTTTGGCAACATTTTTACAAAGGCTGCATTACTTACAACAGTAGTATTAAGCAATGACTAAATAGCTATCTGACTACTGGTGAACATTAACTAATAGCCTGTGTGACATCAGGCCAAAAGGAAAGTCCTTTCAGTGGCAAACTTATTACATTTAGATAACAAAATATATATTTTGATTTGAAATAACAGGCAGTAATCATCACTGCATCATGCGCTATAATACTAGGAACATCTATTAACCCTTTAAATTTGGATGGGCCAAATCGCAGGCCTGCAAGAAAGAAATCTAATTGACAAAATATTAATAACTGCAGTGTTGACCAACACAAAATAGGTATTTATTGAAAGTTTAGAAGCTGTACTTTACAAAACTGAACAAGTAATGAACAAGTCCCATTTTATATATTATTAAAACAAATTGCACTGTATTAATTATTGTAATCTGTAAAAACATCAATCTCATAAAATATCCATGTGTCATATGTTGTTGGAAAGTTCTAAAAGAGTAGAATATAACCAGCCCATTTGTTTCACTCACAGATAAAAATGTAAATAAGCAGAACAATATCACATGAAATATCACATATCATTATTTAGAGGAGGTGATTATCTTTGAAACGAGTCCACACACAAGATAATCAGATGTATAGATCATTAGATAATCCACATGAAGCACAATGTTACATATGACCACCAGGAGATGGCGCCAAATACATGACACAGACTCAATGATGACTCAAATGACACAGAATGAAA